>BDMV01000002.1:49326242-49364109 GCA_008326285.1 Oryza officinalis | reverse complement strand
AGTGAGTTAGAAGTCAGCGGGTTAGTGAGTTAGAAGTCAGCGGGTTAGATGTTAGGGATTAGCCGTTCGATAAGTCAGTCGTTCTCGGGTTCAAATGACGGCGCGGCGGCCTATCCGTCCTCTTGCTCAACTGAGGCCCAGCCGGAGCCGGCCGCGGCGGAGCAAGCGGAGAGATGGCGGCGTGTGCGCGGAAGGGTGTGACTGAAGAGAAACAAAGCCAGGAGGAGGAGAAGAGAGGATGGAAAGGGACGGGTTGCATACTGGCTATGGTTGCCCTTATATAGGCTTCACCGCACGAGCTCGTCTTAAATGGCCATGAAGACAGGGACGGGGTAGTTGCAGCGGCCGCGCGGGTTGGCGCGTATGCTGCATAGGCTGTTGCATGCATGCTAGCTTGGGCTCGACTAGCTGCTTGCATGCAGGCATACGCATAGCTAGCTAGTTGCATGGTGCTGGCTCGTGGTTGGCTTGCCTGCATGCACGCGCATGCACAACTAGCTTGCTGCATGGCTCGCGGCGGTGCGAGGTGGGGCCGGATGCGTATGGAATGGACGGCAAGCTCGCCGGTGAGACAGGAGCGGAAGGCGACAGCCGGTGATGTCGCAGCGGCCTCGTCGTATCGGCGCGGCATGCGGCGACGTCGCCACCGAAAACAGTATGGGGGGGAGAATTAGACTTTATTTTTACTACCAACCCAATAGGAATGAAAGGGCTCGGGGAGGCAACATGGACTTTTCCAGAAAAAGCCCAGCAGGAAGGCCACGGTAGAGGGAGTGGAAATGAACTTGTTTTGCGGAATGGGTTGGGCTAACAGAGGGAAATGTGGCCCAAAGAAATAGGATGTTCGAATATTTTCTTTGGGGATATGAAATTTGGAAATTTGAAGGGGGTTTGAGATAGAATTTGTACAGAGGACAACCTTTTCGGTAAAAGGATTTAATCGAGATCTTTTGGCACAGATTCTAGGCACACACAAATAAACAATAAACAAGCAAACTAAAATTATGCCTGAGGACTAGACTTTGTCTGAGGAGGTCATATCCTTGAAAATAGCCTATTAGGAATTTATATTTCGCAATTAAGGTTTCTAGTAAATACTTTACCAATAGACATTATTTTGCAAATAATTTCCAAAAGCTTATCACTCTATATAAAGGTGCATAGAAAATAATCAAAGCTATTTCTGTAGTGGAACAATATTTGTTTTAATAAACTATCCCTTAATGGGTTTTATCCAAAATGGTGATATATTTAGATATATAGCTTTATTTATAAAGTAAATATGCTCGAGGGTTTTTGTTTTTCGAAAATAATTGGCATATGCAAATCATAGCTCCTTGAATAAATAATATTTGAAATCAAATATCGACGTATCCTCAGACGTTCGTCTATTAGCTCACGTGTAAACGAAAAACGACAGATCGAATTGAGTTAGTTCAGGCATGAAAGTATTTTGATTTGGTTATTCTGAATTTTTAATTCCGTATTCCAAAGTCGAAATATTCAGGATGTTACAGAAGAAGACCACCCAAGTCAAAAAAACAAATTTTTACCCAAGATGAAAAGAAGAAACCTGGAAGAACACCCTATAAAGTATAAAGAGACAATATAGGGTACGGCGAATGACATATCCTTGTGAAGAATAGAACTTTTGGTGGTGAGGTCTCAACTTTAGCCAGCTCTCGTGAAGCTACAGCAGTGAGGAGATAAGCAAGAGGCACAGGCAACGCCACCCCTGGCCTTTATAAAAGGAGACGTCGGCCTTCACTCCGAACACACAACAACGAAGACGCTGTCATCCTTTACTTCACCTTTCTTTGTAGTAGTCTCTCTAGTCTAACTTACACAATATGTTGAAGCAAGGAATTGTAATATAAAGCCGTGTAAGGTATGCAGAACTTGTTTGTACCTACCTTCGGGGTTCCCGAAAGAGAAAATCGTATGTAAGCCTACATGTTTAATATGAAGTAATTTTCTTTAAGTATACCTATTTGTTTGTCCTAGACAAGTGTTTATGCTATGGGCCCTATAGGAGAAACCTTTTCGGTTGTTCTCGTTTTTAGCCTACATCTTGCATATCCGTAGAGAAGTATTCCCTTTGGGTGGAACTGCCTAGGGAGACGATAAACTCTTAGCTAGATCAAATATGACTAGGGTTATCTGAAATAAGTTGCTTCTAAAATGGCAGATAGGTGAGGCATACGACTAGTACCGAGTAGGACTTTAAAATTTATGAATCAAGCACCGACTATTTTGGATTCACCACCCTGCAAAGATACTGAAAATTTAAGAAAAAATTCTAGAGTGAACAGTAACCGAAAAAACGATGGTGAATAGTAATTCGGCACTTTGAATAGTTATACCACTTGATTTATTTAAATAAACTTACCTAGGTTAATCAAGTCTTTTGATAATTTGAGAAGAGAATAATTTGATAATTTGATAATTTCATGTGTGTGTGTATGACAGCTCTAATCTACACCCCTTATAGAATAGCTATTCTACACCCCTCCAAACCCACCTCCCCCTCCCTTCCAAGGGTCCAAAACCCCCTTTCCATCTCAGTCAAAGGCCAGTCAAAGGCCCCTCCTGCCGGTCAAACCTCAGTCAAAGCCGCCTGCTACTTCCTCCCACACCTACCTCTTTTTAGTTCTCGTCTCACAGAAACGACATAGTAATGAGACGGTCAATGCGTAGTAACACGACTGATTTTCTCAGTAACGACATTAAAAAATAGTCATGATAGATCTAGTTTTGTTAAGCACTTTTTACGAACATCATGGTACAAACGGATTTGAAAAACAAGATATGGCGTGAGAGATATTGCTCTCAAAAGATTGAGACTTTAAAGTTTTTAGCTCTATACAAAGCAGTAGTACTGTAGAAACATTGTTGCCACATGTTCAGTGTTACTGCCATTCTATCCTGATGTTACTACAATTCCATAACGATGTTACTGCTAGAAAATAGTAACAATCAATAACTTTTGCAGTAACGTAGTTGATTTCTTACTATAATCCCTATTGTAATAAAGAAAATGATTAGGTGTTGGGTTCCTAATTCATGATTTGAAAGAAAGTACAAAACAAATAGAAAGTATTACTCAATCATAAAGTCTTACTAGTTCTATTGGCTAGAGTAACAATCTATGAATTATGAGGTCATGAGTTCAAATCTTGTTCTTAACAACTTACTACTAAAAAAAGTAACGATAGAAGTGTTATTGTACTAGTGCTTTAGGTGAGAGAGATGCATGGCTATAAGGTAGCACAAGTACTAACAATACTTCTCTTTACAGACACAAAGATACATACTATAGTAGTAGAAAGCTAAGTACAAGTGATACCTTTTCAATTTTAGTCTTTAAACAATTATATCTCTTACACTAAATATTATATTTTTGAACCATTTTCACCATAATGCTTTAAAAAAGAGCTTCACAAAACTAAATCCGTCATCAATATATTTTAACGATATTATAATGTTGTTACTGCGAGAAAGCAATCTTGTTACTATACGATGGTCGTCTTGTTATTGCGTAATTTCTACGAGACGAGGCCAGCAAAAAGGTGGGTGTGGGGGAAAGTGAGCAGGCGGGTTTGACCAAGGTCTGACCGGCGGGAGGATGCTTTGACCGTCCTTTGACTGAGGTGGAAGGTGGGTTTTGGGCCCTAGGAAAGATGGGAGAGATGAGGTTGGCTCATAGGAGAGGAGAGGTGTAGAATAGTTAATCTATGGAAAGGTTGTAGAATGGATTCCATATATATCTTTACTACTTAAAAAGAAAGAGATGTTTTCGTCGTCCGTACGAGTAGGTAAAGTAAACTTCTGCTGCGACTTCTTTTCCTTGGCCTGATTGAAGGAAGGACATAAACTGGACTTAGATGTTTTCGTCATCCATATAAGGAGGCCAAGTAGACTTCTGCTGCGACTTCTTTTCCTTGGCCCAATTGAAGGAAGGACGTAAACTGGACTTCGAAACCCTTGGCCCGATTAAAGGAAGGACGTAAATTGGACTTCGAAAAGGACACGGTTTCGAAGTCCAGTTTACGTCCTTACTTCAATCGGGTCAAGAAAAAGAAGTCGCAGCAGAAGTCTACTTGTCCTCCTTGTACAGACGACGAAAACATCTAAGTCCAGTTTACGTCTTTCCTTCCATCGGGCCAAGAAAAAGAACGTCCTTTCCAAAGTCCAGCTTACGTCCTTCCTTCAATCGGGCCAAAGAAAAAAAAGCCAAAAAAACAAAAAAGACATCCTAAAAAAATTAAAAAGAATAAAAAAAATCTGATTTGTACGACAACGCAAAAAAAAGCCCATAAAACTACAAAATTTACACGGCTATGTATCATTTGGTGTGACTCTACTCATAGCTAAAGGTCTAAGCTAAAAGTAAGGGTGAACTGAAATACATAATGGTTTAGAAGGTATAAACTATTTATCGACTATATAACACGAGTTTTTTTTGTTACCCGTAGCAACGCATAAACAATANTATATATATATATATATATATATATATATATATATATATATATATATATATACTCCCGCTCCTATCTACCATCCATCGCAGCAAGCCTCGATGAAGCTCGTTACCGGATCCACTAGGCGCACCGTGGCAGGACATCCATGGCACGTCTTCCTGATCAGAGGCAACGGTGATCGTGTCGATCTGCATGACGGCGTTAACCACTTTTCCCATCGGATACCAGCAGGTTTGTTATTTTATTTTACCAACAGGTTGTGATTTGATTTCAGATTTTGTCAAGCGAAGCCAGAAGCGGCGGTAATGACAGGATCTTCGGCAAGTCGAAGGCGACGGCGCGATGCCGCGATCCATCAGCATAGTGTTTAATTTCCTAAGAACCGGCAGCGGTGATCCTGCGCAGATGTGGGTACTGCGATGGATCCCGTCGGCAAGCCTGTGTGCAGATGCACCACCGGCAAGCCAGCTGCTGATACACCGGTACGGTGTCAATCCATGGCAGATGCGGCGAGCCCTTCGTTATGACGTTCGATCCCTTTCCATTTTCTTTGCTCTTCTCTCATAGATCTCCCTCTTGTTAGATCAGTTTCTATTGCTTACTGATGATGATGCAATTCTACATCAATGATCGATTAAGCCCCATAAGAAACTAATTTCTTTTGTGCATGCAGATGCGATGCCAGGATGCATGCATGGTGACTGACGGACGACGGCAGACCAGCGTCGGCTGCAGCACATGGTGCATAGGCTGCCAAAAATCAGAGGCGACACCTAATTCATTTGTTCGAACCTCCCAGAGAACTGAATCGATTCTGAATTTTTCAGCAGCATACATATCTACCTCTTGTTTCTTTTTCTCTATTTTTCGATCGACTAGTTGATTCTGAATCTTGTGAGCATGAGATCATATATACCTCTTGTTTTTTGTATTTACGGAGGAATTTTCTATCATACTTCTGAATTTTGCTCGTGAAAAAGCATATTATACTGCACACGTGAAAAGCTATATATGGCTTATCTAAGTAATAATGGTATATACTACTAAATCTAAGAAATAGTGTATATACTTATTTAAGCAGTATATGCATCATATACTGACGAAACAGAAAGAGTAGTATATGCAGATACTGAGCAAACAAGAAAGCAGTATAAACTCCTTTAGCGAGGAGATGCAGTATATAGTGACCAAATAAAAAAGTAGTATAAGCAGCATATACTGACCAAATTAAAAAAACTAGTATGTGCGCCTTCAATAATAATGTAGTATATACTGGCTAGAAATGTCAAGAAAACAGTATATACTGTTCCAAGGAATAAGTAGCATATACTTATAAGAAAACAGTATATACTGTTCCAAGAAACAGTATATACTTATAAGAGTATGCGAACATACTACATACTACATTTACTAGAGTATGCAGAAAGCAGTACATATGTACATTCATGTATATACTTTGTGAAAGAAATCAGTACATTCAGAGAAGAAATCTGTATACCTCAGCTCTTCAAACAATCAGTATATAATCGTTCAAGAATAAATCAGTACATACTCTTTCGGAGAATAAATCAGTATATACTGAACAAAAAAAAGTAGTATATGCTGCTCTAATTAAGTAAAAGGAGTAAAGTTTATACTGCTACTACTAAGTAGGAAAAAAAGTATATACTTAAAATGTTTATAATTGGATTTTTCTACTCAGTTTGCATGGTAGATCATCCATGTCTTAAGGGTTACGTACGTTCATCGTTCAAATTTGAACTAATGCACCCGGTTCAATTGTGCACCAAATGCGGTGTGTATACCTGCGCATGCATGCACCATGCAGCGATTAGAGGAAACTAATATTTTCCTTTTTTTCCCAGCAGTTTAATTGGATGCTAATGGGTTATCCACTAAGGGGAGGGAGTATGTACTCTAAGCTGCTCGTGCGTTGCAACGGAAAAAAAAGACGAAAAAATTGAGAAAAAGTTAAGAAAGATTTACATTATGTAATTAATTAAAATACAAAATTTTTAGAATACTTGGGTATTTCTAAATAGGTAGGTGTAGAATTAAATTAATTTACAAGTAAAGTAAAGTAAGTGTGAAAAATAAAATTACATGGCTGGATTTAATTTTTGTTAAATTATCCACGATTAATTACATTCTCTAAAATTTTCTTCGAATTTTTAGAGGTCAATTGCTAATTTTAATAATACAAACACCTTTTCAATATTTATTTAAATAAAAATCTAAATAAAAACCTTCATTTCTCTTTGGGCCAGGTTCAGCCCAGCAAGCAGCCGAAAGTTTAATTGGTGTCTCCTGCCGGCCCACTTTCCTTCTCTAAATAAAAATCCTTCTTTCTCTTTGGGCCAGATTCGACCTAGCAAACAACCAAAAGTCTAATTGACCTCCCTTTCCGGCCCACTTTCTTCCCTTCTCTCCTTCGCCTCAGCCCGTAAGCGCTCGTTCGACCCAACAAGAAACCGAAAGTCTAATTTACCTTCATAACGGATGAAAAAAAAGTGACGAACGGAAAGTTACGAATATAATATATATACTAGAAAAACTGCCCGTGCGTTGCAACGAGAAGAAAAGACGAGAAAATTGAGAAAAAGTTAAGAAAGATTTACATTATGTAATTAATTGAAATATAAATTTTTCGAAATACCTCAGTATTTCTTAGTAGGTAGGTGTAGAATTAAATTAATTTACAAGTAAAGTAAAGTAAGTGTGAGAAATAAAATTACATGGCTAGATTTAATTTTTGTTAAATTATCCATGATTAATTATGTCGGTGATACGGGCCCGGGGTACTGAGACTAAAGGGATGGGCGGCCCCTGCACCCACGTGGCGCTCCCCCGAGGAGGGGTCGGGCCCGAGGGAAAGGTGGCGGCTGCCCTCCCCAGTCCTCCCGAGGGTCGGGCCGCTCCCACTCCCTCTCTAAGGGTCGGATCGCCCCGACCCCCTTCGGGCCTGCGCCACGTGTGCAAGGTTAGGTGAGCGTCGCCAGCGCCCACTTAACCGCATTGATGATAGCTCAGGCAAGCGCACCACGTCGCATTTAATGCGGCTTGTGGCGTGCGTAATCGGTCTATAACCGGTCACGGCGATTGGCCGGTCCATGACCGGTTAGATCACGGGTGAGACAGCAGCAGAGCGCCTGCGCGCTGTCCGCATGTCAGGCGGCGTGCAGCGCGCCTTGCCCCGTCCCATCAGAATGATGAGGACTTTTTGCCTCTCGTCCCTTAGCCGGAGTTGATATGCCAACTTTGGTCAGATGGTTTCCGTTTTTCGATGAGAACGGAACACAGAAGTCTTCGCCCATTTAATGGAGTTTGACACGGGCGTCCCCCATGTCAGCCAGCTGATCGGACGAGGGTCATGCTGCAGCGACTGTGAGTGTAGCTTCCAAGTCAAACAACAAGACAACCATTAAATGTAAAAGAATATTTTCCTTCTGTCTTAGACAGCCTTTTGGCCCATGTGTTAGCCCCTTGAGATATAAAAGGAGGCCTAGGCCTGAGGAGGAAGAAGAAAAGCGAAAAAAAAGGGAGAGGCAGGAGAGAAAGGGAGGGCAAGCGCTTGTATTCCCTGATATTCCAATCACATATCCACCGTACACAGGAGTAGGGTGTTACGGTTCCTAGCGGCCCGAACCTGTATAAACGCCTCTGTCTCTCTCTCTTTCTCTCTCTCGATCAGTGGAGAAAGAATCTCATCCTGCATCCCCGGCCGAACTCTCTAAGGGGGCCCTCTCTGTCCCCTGTTGAGGAGTTAACACTATCAAATTACACTCTCTAAAATTTTGTTGGAATTTTCAGAGGTCAATTGCTAATTTTAATAATATAAACACATTTTCAATATTTATTTAAATAAAAATCTAAATAAAAACTCTCCTTTCTCTTTGGGCCAGGTTCGGCCCAACAAGTAGCCAAAAGTCTAATTGATGTCCCCTGCCGGCCCACTTTCCTCCTCTAAATAAAAACCCTCTTTTCTCTTTGGGCCAAATTTGACACAGCAAGCAACCGAAAGTCTAATTGACCTCCCTTGCCGGTTTTCTCCCTTCCCCCTCCGCCTCAGCCCGCAAGCGCAAGTTCAGCCCAACAAAAAAACCAAAGTTTAATTTGCGTCCCTGATGAAAAAAAGTAACGAATGAAAAGTTATGAATATTTTTATAATACTAAAAAACTGCCCCTGCGTTGCAACGGGGAGAAAAGACGAGAAATTTAAGAAAAAGTTGAGAAAAAATTACATTATTTAATTAATGAAAAATACAAATTTTCTGAAATACTTGGATATTTTTAAATTGGTAGGTGTAGAATTAAATTAATTTACAAGTAAAGTAAAGTAAGTGGGAGAAATAAAATTATATGGCTGGATTTAATTTTTGTTAAATTATCCATGATTAATTACACTCTTTAAAATTTTCTCGAAATTTTTAGAGGTCAATTGCTAATTTTAATAATACAAACACCATTTCAATATTTATTTAAATAAAAAACTAATTAAAAATCCTCTTTTTTTTGCGCCAAATTCGGCCCAGTAAGGAGCCGAAGTTCTAATTGTTATCCCTGCTGACCCACTTTCCTCCTCTAAATAAAAATCCTCCTTTCTTTTTGGATCAAATTTGACCCAACAAGTAACCAAAAGTCTAATTAATCTTCCTTTCGGGCTCACTTTTCTCCCTTCTCTCCTCCGTCTTAGCCTGCAAGCGCACGTTCAGCCCAATAAAAAACCGAAAGTCTAATTTGTCTCCCTGACTGACGAAAAAAATGACGATATTTATAATAATAGATGTGTGTGTATATATATATATATATATATATATATATATATATATATATATATATTATGCATCTCACTAATTCAGAGTCTTTATTGGCAGGTTAATAAGCCATGTAACCCAACCCGTTTAGGATGTTCGGTATTTTCGTGGGATAAAAACCGTTTTGAATGTATGCTACTTCAACTAGCTAATTAGAAACGAGCAGAAGATGTCATCATCAACCAACTAAAATTAATCAGCAGAAGATATACTCCAAGTACTGTCGGTCCAAAGTAGAAGTGCAGAACTTACACTCTCCTATCACATCTCGAGGCTTCAGAAAAATAGTTTTTTTTAACCAGATAAATTAATAGTCGTGATCAGTTATTAAAAAGCAGAAGATCTTCTGTCCTTGTTCTCTCCGGCCCTTCAAATAATTAGTGTATTGAGTTTTCAGGAGAAGAACAATTCACTAATTGATTAAACTTTAGTTAGACAAGGATAACTCTTGCCGATTTGATGGTTTGTGTTTTGCAGTAATTCAAACCTGAGCAGAAACTTTCTTCCCGTATTCTTGCCCGGGAGCTTCCTATAAAAGGATGGGATTCAGTTACAACGAGCAGAACATATTCTGCACCTTTTTCTGTTCGTTACTTGAACGGCTTTTGGTGGAGCACATGCCGCCGGATTGCTGTTTGTACGTAATCACGTATTAGCCAGGGAGTAGAAGGTTCTGCCCTTGATATTCGGGGAATTTTTTTTTATTTGATGTTCTGTCAATTTTTAGTTCAGATTTATTTTCTTCCGTGGAATTTTTTTCAATTGATGTTCTGCCATTTTCAGTCTAGATATATTTTCTGCCGGGACGAGCAGGAGATGGAGTTTGTTTAGGAAGAGCAGAATGCATTCTGCCCTTTTTCTTGCCAATGCTTCCAATAAGTAAATGGGGTTCGCTTTTTACGAACAGAAGATATTCTTTCTAGAAATAGAGATAATTTCAGGTACAAAATTCAAATCACTTGCTGGGACTTGCTGGGACCTGATGAGCCCTTGCCACCGCAAATACAGAAGCTAATCTAATCATTGGTGATTAGTTAGCAGAACATGGACAGAACGAGGGCAGAAACTATTCTGCACCCTTTCAAATTGATGTTCTGCTTTCTTCCTAACTGATGTTCTGCATCCTTTCAAATTGATGTTCTGCACCATTTCCAGACGATGTTCTGCTTTCTTCCTAAGTGATGTTCTGCTCCTTTTCTGTTTCACAGAACGTGCATTTTTAACGTTTCACCGTTCACATATTTTCAGCCTTTTCAACACGTTAATGTTCCTAAATATATGGAAAATATATGCATACACCAAACGAGCAGAAATTCAGTTTAGCTAGCTAGCTAACATGTATCTTCTGTTGACCAGCACGTACAAGGGCAGAAACTCCATTGCAGAAGTTTGTTTGCATGCAGCTAACGAATAGCGGAATAGGAAATAATTTCAACTAATAAACAATTTAGTTAATTATTTAAATAAAAAGCCTAACCGAAGGATTGGTTATTGGATCAAGACGATTCCACTAACCTGACCCATTAAAAAGAGGGAGTAACTACTCCCAATACTAGAAAATAGATGTCCATTTTAAAATTTATATGTATGTATACAAAGTATATAACGTATAGTACATATAGAGAAGACGTAAGGGGCGAGAGGACTGCCCGCACGCCCGCGTGGTCAGTTGCATATCAACGACACCCGAGAGAGAGTGGGAAAGGGAGAGATGAGAGTGGTGGAAGAAGATGAGATGTAGTTCTTTATATGTGAGCAAAATTTTCTACAGAACACTCAAAGTTTGTGACCTTTACTGTGAGACACCCAAAAAAACATGTATCTTCTTGTGGACACTGTAAAAATATGGTAATTAGCTGCTGAACACCCAAGACATTATTTTATTATATTTGAGAAAAGCATGGAGAGAGAAATTTAAAAAGGACAAGTTTGCCCCTGCCTGCTCTTTCTCCACCTGATCCCCATCCAAAACCAGCGGTGACGAGAGGCTTTGACGGCGGTTGGGTCAGCTGCTGTTGCGGTGGGCGTCGGCTGCGTCATGGCGGAGGAGGCGGCAAACGCCTCCACGGGCCCCCGTGGCAGACGAGCTCATGGGCGTGCCGTCGCGATCGTGGAGAAGGCGACGACGGACAAGCTCGCCACCACGTTGGACTGCCTCCGCCCTCCGACAGCGGCCCTTGGAATCAGCGCTGATGGCGGCTGCCACCGCGACGCGGGCTAGGTTGAAGCACTGGGCAAGCTGGAGCTGGCGACGATGAAGGACGACACCGACGGGACGCCGTCGCAGAAAGAGAGGGGACGCCGCCCCGTGCCTACTTCGCCCGCCGCCACCCCGCCCGACGTCTACCCCCTATGCCGCCCACTGCTGCACTCGCCTGCCGCCGCTCCGCCCTCTGCCGCCGATGGCCTCCCAGGCTCGATGAAGAAGAGAAGAGAGAAGAAGAGAGGAGAAGAAAGAAAAGAGAAGAGAAAAGAGAGTTGACGCAGGAAGAAGAAAAGTATCCAGGGGCATTTTGGTACTTTCAATGCTTTTTCTCTCTCCATTTTCACTGTAAATAATAAAATAATGTCTTGGGTGTCCAGCAGTTAATTATCATATTTTTGCAGTTTTCACAAGAAGATACACGTTCTTTGGGTATCTCACAGCAAAGGCCACAAATTTTAAGTATCTTATAGCAAATTTTATCTTATATGTGGGTCCTATATCTTTTTTTAATATCTTTTATGAGTAGATTGTCACGTGGATGTCAAGTCAGCAAAAATCATCACCAATACTATTAAAGGGGTCATTTTGCATGATTTTAATCAGAAATACTATAGAACATTCTGTTCCAACGAAACAGGTATCAAATCCAATACCTACAGTATCATGCTAATGTCAACATGATATCTAGATATCAGATTTGATACCTACCAAGTATCATGTCTGGTACCGAAGATATCATATACGGTATATACGGGGTATCATGCTTACATCAGCTATTTCGTTGGAACACTGTATCGTTATGTAGTCTCCCTTGATTTTAATAGTGGAAAGAGTCATTATACTCAATTTTATAATTAAAGAATACGAAACAAATACAAATAAGAGTCGAATTGGACTTTTTCCTTTCTTAGGCTGCCCCGCACCACGGAACTATAGAAGTGAAAACGGAAAACGAAAAATTGGGTGGTGGAATCATGGTGCACGTGTTCGGATCGGAAAGCTACAACCTTTTAGCAATTCCCTTCGGTGATATTTCATGTCTTTCATCTCATATGTATTATGGCGCCGTGATTAGGTATTAGATTGATGATGCGCACGCACACGTTGATTGTCTTGTCGTCGTCAGCGATTATGGAGCCAGCAGCAAAGCACGACCCAAGATCTTGGTCGGAGCTCCCGACGGATCTCGCCGACGTAATCTTCGTCCGCCTCCAGTGCCACGCCGACCGCGTCCGCTTCGGCGCCGTCTGCCGCCAGTGGCGCATCAACGCACGGAGGAACCCGCTGCCCCGGCAATTCCCATGGCTCGCGTTGCCCGACCGGACCTTCTACAGCCTCCCAAACTCCGCCTTCCGGCGGCTGCCGCTCCATCTCCACCGCCACCGGCAGCTACCACACGCGCAAAGCTCCTGCGGGGAGTGGCTCGTCTTCCAGCGCCAGGACGGCGCGTACACGCTGGTGAGCCCTTTCTCCACGGCCACCACCATGGTTCTCCCTAGGCTGCCCACCGACCCACCGGTCACCCACGAGACGCCACCGCCGCTGCAGAAGCTCGTCGTGTGCTCGCCAACCCTCGTCGCTGCTGTCGTCGGCACGTACCCGAGCCAGCTGTTGCTGTGCCGGCCGGGGTCAGCCTCATGGTCGTGCAGCCTGCATGAGAGATTGCAAGCACTCGAGATCCAAGACATGGTCTCCTACCAAGGAAACCTCCACGCTCTCGTCAACAGCGGAGACCTCCTCTCCATCTCCATCGGCGAGGACGACGACAGCCACGCCGGCGGCGAGCCGACCGTGTCCAGGGTCGCTTGCCTCGTCCGGATAAGCCCCGGTCGCCGCTCTACTTGGTGGAGTCCGACGGCGCATTGCTCTTGGTCCGCATAGAGAATCACAGCACGAGAGAGGTAAGCGCCGACGACGACGAATCCTACTTCATTCTCTATTCCCCCGAACAGATAGAGCTGCGGACCAAGTTCGAGGTGTTCGCGGCGGACATGGCGCGGTCGCGGTGGAGGAAGGTGAGGAGCGTCGGCGGCGACCGCGTGCTGTTCGTCGGACACTGGTGCTCCCGGTCTGTCCACGTCGTCCCCGACCATCAGGGCAAGGCACACAACATTGGGGACCGCATCTTCTTCTTGCAGGATCGTGGCGCCGATGGCTACGGCGGCAAGCAATGGCAGACGGTGCAGTTCTTCTGCACCATCTACGACATGAGGGAACGCCGGTCGCAGCTGTTTCTCGAGACGCCATTACGGCCAGTGGGTAGCTTGGGGACGTGGCTGTTCCCTCCCTCCGGCCGGACGGCACGAGTGAGCATTGACTGATTCGGAATTGCTAGATTTGTTACAGTTTTCTTCCCTCCTTACATTCAGATTTCTAATCGTATGATTCGCTTTGCGATTTGTGCTGACCTAGACCCAGGAACCCACTTCATCATGTCGAGTCCCTTGTCATGTTGTCAGGTCCATTAAAATAGCAAGGCCCAAAATTTTTGAACAGTAGCATTCTCAACTTAAAATGACAGGACGTGAACTCAGTTATCAGTCAAAATTTCTAGTGGGCTTCATTAATTCTGCATCATTTTTAAGTTACCGTATGAATCATTGCTACTTTGTAATTACATATCAGTTACATGACGATTACATTGTACTTATATAGCAGTTACATCTGCTTATATACCAGTTACATCGTAACTACATGTGTAATTTTAATGTCGGCATATTGTAATTGTCTGTGCAAATTTTCTAAGTCTCTTTTTTTTTCCAAAAGATGTCCTATCCGCAAATTTAGCTGACTAATTTTTATGGGTTTATGCTTTTTTTTTAAGTTCATGCGTATGTGATGATATCTTTATTTCGAGGATGTTGGCACATCAATCATGTGAACACTTTGTAATTAGCTGCAGATCTTTTTGAAACTAATTAAATCACATCTCCACTTTTGTCACTAACTAAAGTTGGTATATGATATGTTGGGCCTTTTTCTCAGGCTCTGGACCAATAGCTAATGAGAAAAGGTCATTTTGCCTCCTTCAACTATAGCGCGAGTTTGATTTTTGTTCCTTAACCATAAAACTGGATACAACGTATTCCTCATCTTTTAAAACCGGTGCAAATGAAGTCCTAAGACAGTATTGTGTCTGGTTTTTACTGATGTGACACTGGCGTGGCTAGTTTGACTCGATCATCGTCCCGCGTGGCGCTGACGTGGCATTAGAAGCAAAATTAAAAGATTAAAAAATTAAAATAAAATATACGGGGCCCATATGTCAGCCAAACAAAAAGATAAAAAAATTATGCAACCCACATATCAATGGGTCCCACCGCTCCACCTCACCAATTCCCTCCTCTCTCTCTCCGTTCATCTTCTCTCTCCTCTCACTTATCTTCTCCACCATAGCCACATGGCCGCCACGGACAATCAGTACAGCACCCCTCTCTTTCTCTAAATCCTCTGCCGGCACCCGAACCTTTCACCACCATTACCAAGCATCAGTCACACCCGTGTCAAACTATGAGCAACAGCATGGCTGTTGCCGTGACCAGGGTTCACCTTACCGCCGGGGGCTCGGTTACCGCCACCCGGCGGTACGGCGGTTACCGCGCGGTAACCGCGGTAACTGCCAAAAACCACAACAAATTCGTATTTGAAAATTTGAATTCAAAAAATTGGGAAAACCACGGTATGAACCACGGTTACCGTGCGGTATGGCGCGGTAACCGCGCGGTTTGGCGCGGTTACCGCGCAAAGTTATAGCAAAAGAAGAACAAACTAAAAAAAATAAAAAAAATTGGAGAAACACTTAAAAATGTGTAGAATTTTAGGATAATAATTAAAATATGTAGGATACTTGTCGGTATACAATAAAAAATTTTAGCATGATCTTTTCTATATTACGGACTTGAAATTAATTGAACAATACTTGTGGGTATACAATAAAAAATTTTGGCATGATCTTTGCTATATTACGAACTTGAAATCAATTGAAAATTCATAACATAATATTTTTTTCCAATTAAGGTAATATGTTCAATTCATAACTTGAAAGCAATTGAACAATTCATAACATAAAATCAATTGACATGCACAGTATCGGACCGGCCCATTTTTTTTCTTTTTCCAATTTCCAAATTTATTTTCCGTTTCGCTCTCAAATTTGAATAAATATTACTCTTTTTTGAGAAATTTCTTCACCATAAAACACTACAAATCAAGCACTACCGTCACCATTTTTTTGAATTTTTTTCTTTTTTTTTTGAATTTTTGAATTCGAGCGAATTTCGTCAAACCGTACCGCGCAGTACGGGTAACCATACCCCCGCGGTACGGGCGGTAACCGCGGTAACCGCGCGATTACCATCGGTAAGTAAAACCCTGGCCGTGACAGGCAGAAATAACCATCCTCACCTTGAAGCTGAACTCAGCAAGGACTGAGATGGCCTGGGAGAGCAAACCGGGTTTGTCGACGGGGACAAGCAGCTCTTAGATGGTCTCGTTGGAGTTGGTGAGCGCGTTCTAGCAAGCACCGAACTGAGCCCCAAAGCTCTCGAGGAACTTGACGATATCGTGGTTGCTGACTTGCTGTAGCATGACATGGCAATGAAGGCAAGGTGCTCAACGATATGCGCCACCCTGCGCTCGTCCTCCTCCTCCACTGACCTGCGAAACATGCCCACCACGATGCAAAATCAGCAAGCAAACTCACGATAACACTGGCGGAGCAGAGCAGCTACGCTACGGGAGGGGCAGCGATTCAGGAGAGGTAGCGAGCGAGGGGAGTACTGACCCGACCTTGACGGCGAGGAGAGGGCGGCTCGTATGCGGGGCTTGGGGTTGGAGCGGACGTAGTAGGCGAGCCCTAGGCAAGGCGGCTGTACGTGAAGTCAACGGGCTCCGCGTTGCCCCTGTCCCCACCTCCACCAGGCCCCTCGGTTAGTGGCTATATCATCGGCGGGAGCAGATCCATGGCCCCACGCGAGCGAGAAAGAGAAGGCACCGGGTTGGGGGATGGGTCCGGGCGGTCGGTCGGCCGCATGCGAGGTGGATGTGATGCGATACGTAACAAATCAGCGCCAAGGACAACCAAAAGCCAATGAAGGAGAGAGAGGAAATAGAAGATGAAATGAAGGGAGAGAGGAGGAAAATGATGAGATGGAGGGGGTGGGATCCACTGACATGTGGTGGGTCCCATAATATTTTTATCTTTTTGTTTGACATATATGTGGGTCCTGCATAATTATTTTAATATTTAATCTTTTAATTTTGCTTCTAATGCCATGTCAGCGCCACGCAGGACGATGTTCGGGTCAAACTAGCCACGTCAGCGCCCACATCAGCAAAAATCAGACTCAATATTATCTTAGGACTTCATTTGCATGGTTTTGAGAGATAAGAGATACGTTATACCCGGTTTTATAGTGAGGTATGAAAATTGAACTTGCCCTATAATTGAGGGAGTCAAATGGTACGTTTGGATCTAAGGCTAGGAACAACCTAGCTTGGCTTGGCAAGGCCAACCATTAGGAACCGTCAAAATTTCCTAGCTCTTAGGGGCAAGCTAGCCCGAAGCGGCGAGAAAAAGCTCACTAGCCAGGGAGAGTGAATTCGACTGGCTTTCGATGGCAAGCTTCACGCACACGACCCTATAAATCAACGACTCCAACAATATGTTATTGTTGTCTACTTGCCTTCTATTCCTTAGCACATAACACTTCTCGTTGTTGGCTTCACCGCAATCAGTCACAGATTCATTTTGTGCCTTTGCCAAAGCTGGTAAGGCAAGCCTACCCATGATCAAGTTGTAATAATATAAAATGAGTATGTGTTGTTGTTTTAAGCCAATCTCTTGGTAAAAAACCAAAAATCTGCCAATAGGTATTATCGTTAGAAGCAAAAGAACCAAATAGCTCGGCAAGACAAGTCTAGCAGCAGCAAAGTGGTGGCTTGCCCAGCTGAGCTATAGCTCAGGTTAGCAAAGAACCAAACGTACCCAAATTGACCTTTTCTCATAGCTAATAGCCCAATTTGTTATGGCTTGTTTGATTGGTTAATGGGTCAGCCTATTAGGCGTATTGCAGGCCCATTAGTGTTAGCCCGGAATTTGATTGTTTTCTGGGCTGAAATGTTGCAAATCTCATTAATGGGTTGGCTTGTCTTTTTGTTTTAGCCCGTTGCGGGCCCGTAAACTCAACGGTTGATCTGTGCAACCAACGGTAAAAAATCTGACTATTTTTAATCCTACTAGGAGTCGTGCACGTGCAAGGCATGCTTAAAAAATTAGGAAGTATAAAATGTAAATTACATTTAAAAATTAGAAAGTAAAATAAACTGTCAACCAGTGCATAATCATATTTCTGAACATTCTTGCTCTTCATCATCTATTGAACTGAAAAAGTTGTTAATGACATAAATAGCCAAAAGCAAAAAAAAAAAAACAAGAAAGTCTTTTCACATACCCTCGTCAAAAGACTAACTGTTATTACAGAATAACCAAAACCAAAAAAACAAAACCAAGAAATTCCTTTGACATAGCCTCGTCAAAAGACTAACCACAGTTATCGGTATAGCTAGCCCAATAAGGCAGTCATAGATATTTTCCCGTTGAAATCAGCTTTTATCATTTTATCCATTCTGCACACCAACCACGCACTACTCAAGTTTCCTTTATTAAGAGAAGTGATCTTCAGCAAAATTTCTTGTTTCAACAGCAAGTAACTACGGATCACTCATAAACCCTCTATTCAAGTTTCCTTCATGAAGTTCAGAGAAAAAGGTATATGAACGATGAGTTGTTTCGTTAAGTATGGCAAACTAAATTAGCATCCAATCAAAATGATAAAAGCATGCTATACATGAAATCAAACAACAATGAGAAGCTGTACACAATAATCTCCCTCGCTCAATTTATCCACGCTATCGCCGCAACGGTACGACATGGGCGAATTTTACCATTGATGAGAGAGACACTGGGAAGAGAAAACTCACAGGTTGAGGTTTTTGGATTTATGGCAGCTGCTGCTCTTGCACCTTCCCTGTTTCTCCGTCGCGCAGAAAAAAGGACAAAAGGCCAGCGATTTCTTCTTCTCGGATTCGTTGTTCGCCTCCGCTGGGAGAAGTGGCAGCGGCACGGCCGGATGGGTCGGCAGCGGAGTGGACCAGGACGGAAGGCTCGACGGCAGAGAGGTCCGGGACGGCGGCATCAGCAGTGGAGGGCCCGGGGGAACACTGGGCCATCGATTGCGGTGGAGACAGAGACGGAGCAGCCCCGCCAGCTGAAGACCACCGCGACTGGGGAGGATGCGCGAAGTGTCGTCCATGGCGGGAGGAATCGATTTCCGGCGATTCCGCGGCTGGAGGATGCGATTTCCGGGGAGAGGAGGCTCGCCGCAGGCTGCGGCTGGGGGATGTGCGCAGTGGCTGGAGGATGCGTCGTCCGGGAGGAATAGGCGGCAGCGTTGTTATCACGAGAGGATGGCGCTGCGTCGGGGACTGCGCGATGCAGCGATGGGGTGGCGTCACGGCGGGGTCAGCTCGTCCGCGCGTGGCTGCGGTGGATTGCGGCGGCGGCGGGGAAGGACCTCGCCATCGGGGGCAGTCCCGGGCGGTGGTCCGGCGGAAGGGGGAACACGCGAGGAGGCGTGGTGTAGCACGGCGGCGGCGGGAACACGCGAGGAGGCGTGGCAGGGGCACGCGAGGAGGGGCGGCAGCGAGTAGCGCGGCGGCGGCGTCATAGCGCGGGAAAAGCGCGGTGGCGGAGTAATCAGGCACGCGGAAAGAGCGGGTGGTGCGGGCGTGGATAGCGCGGTGGAGAGGAGGGGGTCGCCGAGGATGGATTCGATGGAAGATTTCACCTAGGCCATGTTCGGTTAGTAGGGATTTAATTTTCAAGAGGAATCAATCCAAAGAGGGATTGAGTGAATCCCTCTCATATCACTAATCTCTACTGGGGATGAATCCTTACTTTCTCCTAATTCTTCTTTAGAAACCCTGTGTTTGGTTTTGACTGGGATTTTGGCTAGCAAAATCTAAAAACTGTTGACAACGTGAATAGATGACGCATTGTTTTCGATGTCAATCCATTTATCGATCACCAAAGAATCAATGAGTATTTAACCACCAATTACTAATCATTACCAAGAGTAGAGTTCCACTGCCGAGGTGACCAGAAGCAGCACCATGGTTTTATGACCTGAATTGTTCTGCCTCGCAAACAATCGACAGGAACAGCTCCATCCATTTGTTCTCCAGCTTGGCACACATCATTAATCTGCTTAACATAAGTACAACTAGTTAATCGAGGCACAAATTAAAGTAGAAATAACGCAAATTAAAGATTTTTTAGGATCCGATATAAATTGTGAAGCCTATCAATGACCGCATCAAGGAAAGCGTCCACCGAGTTGATGCTGTTCATAATGACGATGCCGTTGTCCCGCGTCCCTCCATCGTCGCCACGGCGGCGTCCCTGCTTTGCACCGTCGACCGGCCAACTGAACATACGCATGTGCTCCTCCACAGCCATCACATCTAACACTGCGCTACGCTGGCACATCCTAACCGCAAGCGAGGAGACAAGCAAGAAATCCTAGGACGGGAGAGAAGAGGGAAAGGGGAGACACTTACCAGCGAGGAGGAGGCCACTGGAGGGGACAGTCCTCGGAGGTCAATCGCTGCATCACTGTCGCCGTGGCCTTCGAATCGCGCCGCCGCAGCGTCGCCTCGCTATCGCTCCGCCGAGGAATTTTTCCTCCACCTTCAAGCAGATGTTTTTTTCCCGGGCCAGGGCTAGGGGAAAGTGCCGGGATGGCCCTGGTTGCAATCCATACCGGGCTTAACCAAACGCGTTTTCTCTCGTGATCTGGGATTCAATCCGTGCCGGGATGATCCACAGGGATGTGGTCCAATCCCGGGAATTCCATAACTAACCGAAGATGCCCCTAGCGGATTAACGGATGAGATTATTTGACCTGATGGACGGACAAATGAGATGAGATAAGATGATTTCACCTGTAGAATTAGGAGGTAATTTTTTTCTTTTTACATTAGTATAGATAAAATCTATCGACTGTCATTTAGTTAGTCCCTTGATGATTTGATGATGAGACCGTGTCCCGCGATTTGAGAGCAATTTCTCCAAATCGAATTCTGGATATTTAGCTTGTTTTCTTGAATATACTCTTTTGTATGTTGATGATTTTGTTAATTTGTGGCGATTTGTTACAGTCGGTGTGTACTACTCGGAGCTCTGAGCGGCACGCCTTCTATGTCATTTGATTTTAGCCGAGTAATTTTGAGATCTGTGAATATAATTGAATAGTAATCTCCGTTTGTTCCCTGCCATATGCCCATGCGTTGTGAGTTGTGTCCTGGAAATATTTGGTATCGCAAATCCTCATTTGGTTCTTCTTGTTCCCAACAACAAATAGCTGAAATTCCATATGGAGATGAAATTTTGCAAAGATGACAGATCAACATGAATGGTGTAGAAAAAACACGTGCACACACAAGACAGCAGGGCTTCAGAGCGAATGCATTTGTCGATACAGCGCAGAGGTAGCTCCTGGTGAAAAATCCGGACGGAATTTAAAGGCAAACGACCAAAGCTTTCAGCATTTCACATCGACGGACTAGATTCTAGTAATGGGCTAGGCCGAGCACGCTACAGGTGGACATTATTTTCCTGCAGGGCAAGTGGGAGATGCGGGCGATGTGAACGGTGAATGGCCCAAACCTCCTGGATGTCCAGCAACGGATAGGACAATGAGACGATGGGCTTGAAATCTACCCTCGGCCTATGATGGGCCATGGCAAAAGGAACTGCTACTACGCGCATGAGCCTGGCGCGCTAGAATCCCTTCTATTTTGGGACGAAGGATATTCCTCTGCCTATTTTATAGGTACAAATCTATTTATAGACTCTACACCATCCGTCCGACCATTCCTACACCCGCAGTCCTAAAAAAACTCAAATCCTAACTATGAACTTGGACAAACATTTGTCTAGGTTCATAGCAAGGATTTGATTTTTTTGAAACGGAGGGAGTACTTCCCTGTTTTAATATATCGTTAGACTCCTAAATCATGTCATCAACCATAATTAGACAGTTCAATTATATAAGTCTACAACATAATAGTCCCTAGCACACATGTAAGTCATGTGCCATGATCAGTATGAGATTAATTCAATATAAACATATGGGCCAATCCTGTAGGAACCAGGCTATTCCAGTTTCAGCATGTGTTGTACCCAGGATAAATCATGTACATACATGTAAATTCATTCCAACAGAGTATACTTCGATTGATTGTTGTTTAAGAGCTTTCTATCATAAAACAATAAATAAATAGTCTATAGAGTTCTGAAACATGAGTCGCGAGTTTCAAACTTAAATAGAAAGTTTAAAGTTTCAAATTTTGAATCCTACATACTTATAAAGTTACTCATCACTGAGTACAGTTAATGATAATTAGCATTTCTCTTATAAAGTCAATATCATCTTAATTGTTTCTAAACCTTGAAGGCTTGGATAATTCATCTATGGTGCAAATCACTACTTTCTCTAGCATGAATCCATCTACACCAACTCAATTATTTTTATTTTTTTATCACATCACTTCAATTGTTTTTAACATTTAGATTATTGATATTTTTCTATAATTGCAAGATGTGGTTATATAAAGCACATGAAGTCAAATCGTTTAACTATAAGCAAATTTAATTTGTACCTCACGTTTAATTACTATCGTGCAATTTTCCTGTAGCAATGCACAAGCTTTCATCTACCTCTATTTTAAAGACAAACTATACACACGTCCTCTTTTTTGCGTGGAAAAAGAAAAGTTTTCCCTTCTGTTATAGCTCGGAGGGTTGACTCCAAAGTGTTAAGAATTTAACCCCTACTTGTGACATAGCCAAAAGAATTTCAGAGTATAGCCATTTGACGCCATAGTTTGACAAAACGAACAGTTGACGCCAGGGTGATCCAAACAAGGGGCGTAGGAAGTTACCTGGTGGGAGGAACTTAATGACGGGTGGCACGTGTCCGGCTTATTGTCAAACTAACAGTATGCTCCGTATCACTATATGTAAGCTACTTCCTTGTTATTTTCAGTGGCAAGTCAAATCACCATCAATTATTTGCCCCTAGAACTCTGAACAATTATAAAAGCTAAATTAGTCAGCATTTGTACTGTTATAATAAAAAGATGGCACTCGTAGCACAGTGCTACTTGCAATGCTGTTCAAGTTGACCGATTATAATATGTTAATTAACCTGAAAGTCCTGAGCGAAGACTGCGTATCACTATTGTTATGCAATAACAAATCCTTGTTTCGGAGTTTTGCAGAAAAACGAGCTTCAGTGCTTCAAATGAAAAGTTCAGAAGATAGCTCCGCGTGTCATTTTCTTCAAAAGTTCTGAAAGAAAAAGGGGACTCATCAGCTCATGCCATCAGGTTTGCACAAGTAGAGTTGACCTATAGCACATTAATCAAGCGCAAAATTCAAGCCGAAAATAAATTCAGGTCAAACAAACATTTAAGTTTGACTCTGATGGATGCTCCAATAAAAATATAAAAAAAGGGTAATACGTACGTTGCGTATTCTCCACAACTGCACCTGCAAGCCATAAAAAAACAAGTGGAAATCGTCGCACAGCAAGCACAAGCCAAGGATCGAGTCCATGCATGCATGAGGACGGTACTAGGCTTTTCATCTAAAAAATATAGTACACATATTATCAATTTTCAATGGCAATGAGATCGATCTGAAGACACTGATGAAGACTGGTCCAGTTTCTTTCAGAAGCAGGGAAGCCACAATAATGAACAATTGTATAATGTGTAACACTATGCAGATAGAGTTGTGCCTCTTGTGGACTTTGCTTGCTGGAAAACCAAACGTGGATATATAAATAAGTAGCATATGCAGAGGAGAACGGCTAATATAAGCAAATTATTAGGTACTTCCCATCCAGCGGCGCCAGTACTCCTGAGGCCTAAATATATTTTATAGTGTCAATATGTATGTGAAGAATAGTATTATAGTACTATGGAATAAAATACATAGTTCTTTTGCGATCGAATAAAATACATATAGTTGGAAGCTGTATTTTAGAGGCCACGTTAATTGCATACACCCGGCAATCATACAGAGAAACGGGAACTCGTCAACTCTATCATACTTCAGATTTCAGAACTCCCTAGAAAAGTTTGGGCTATATTAATTCATGCTACAGTCAACTCATAGTTTAATTATATGAATGATATATGCATGCTAGCTGACTAGCTCCATGAGACCTAACCCTTCCATCTTGACCACGCAGCCCATTGAATTTTGTTACGTTCCTGATGAAATTTGTAATGTCAACGTACCAGATGACACGACAAAACATCATGTCATGAGAAGACAAAACAGCTTACGGAGTACTAGTACACTAAAGTAGAGGTTGACAAACAATCTTACAATTACCTTATCCTTACCAGGGAGGCAGGGACGTCCCTCATCCTGCAGGGTTTCCCTCCGATCCGTAACCAAGCTTACGACCAAGGTGCTATAAAAAGAAATCGAAACGAAAATTTGAAACTTCTGATAAATATTACCTAGTTTTTTCATTGTTCATTGCATAACCACACGGTTACCAAGCTTATCATTGGTATACGATAACCCGTCCACACACTTAGTAAGGTCAACCTTGCCCCGCTTAATTTCCAAGCAAAAAATGACACAGAAAGAACTATGCTTTGAAAAAGAAAAAGTAAGTACTCCCTCAGTAGACTTTTGTAAGGCACATTTCGTTTAGAAAAAAAGGTCGAACTTTGTGAATTTTGTCAACTACTAGTCAAATTACAAATACATTTAGTGACAATAGATTCATATTTCAAAGTTTTTTTTGTAAATGTTAATAATATTTTCTATGAAAAACCAATGGTTGAAGTGTGATGTTGAAGGCTTTTTCCAAATAAAATGTTGCATATAAATATCTATGGAGGCAGTATTCTTATATATGGCATGCATGCTTTTTTAAAACGATTTTGCTTTATATTTGTCGACAAATTTTCTCCTAAAAATTTGTCAAATGTAAATACAGTATAATTATAGTGTAATTACATTATAATTTGCATGTAACGACAATGTAACTTGTACGTAACTGTCACATAATTTTAATTTTAAACCGTTAGATTTACTTAAAGATTTGCGCAAGTTGAAAAGGAAAAAAATCATAGTGCGCAGGAGATTCGGTCTCGCGACCTCCACTTCACGATGATAGCGTGTTACCGTGGGATTTTTAAAAGTTACATATAAAATGTATTGTAGTTTTTTGAACTAAAACTGTATTATAGCTATATGCAAGTTATAATGTAATTATACTATATTTACATCTTTCAAATTTTTAGGATAACATTTGTCGATAAATATATAGCTATTCCCTTTTTTAAAAACAAAATAAATCAAACTTCATAGAATTTCATCAACAATTAGTTAAGTTACAACTATGTTTAGTGCATAAAAATTATACTATAGATTAGTACTACAAAGTTATACCTGTTTATCTATTATATACTACAAGTCTATTAAATTTTCTACGAACGTTTTTAAACCGACACGTAGCACTCTACAAACGCTAACAAATTAACATGTGACGCTTTAATAAATTAAATAAATTCTAAAAATATAAAACATCTATCCGTTAATTTTTATTTTAACTGGTGGGTCCAATATTCTAAACCATAGGATTAAATTAAATTGATCTAAAGAAACCGAAGCCTAACCCCACCTAAAACAAACTAACTAGCTCGCTCCCCAGTCCCCTCATGCATGTGCGCGCCCATATTGCTGGCATCGCAGCCGCCCTATTTCCTCCTTTTTTTTTTCCCTGTAGTAGTTAAATTTAGATGCAAGTCGTTGGATTTGTATCTTCCCTTGCGCATGGACTTTCAAGGTCCCAGCCGCCAGCCGGCAGCCTCCTCTTTCATGAATGGTTTCATGTGTATAGGTCAGCATATACTAATTTACGTGATCTTCTATAGCAACTATAGCTTTTGAACCATATATATTAGGGCTATGATCCATTATATCCTTATATTCCTTATAATTAAAACAATAATTTAAGATTCATATCGACAATGTTTTCTCATTTTAAACAAAAAAATCATGTGGGCCATGCCCTAATCCTTTGCTATTTACACTGAATAGTTCACAAGAAAATACAGCCATAAAGATCTAAAGGTTCATTTTTATGCGTCCTTATGCCGAATCACACATACGATGCACAAAGCATATGAGCTTTACGATGGTGACTGGTGAGCTCTACGGTTACAACCGCATGTAAGCTTTGGTAAGGTGTCCACGAGCTCAAGGAAAGTGACATTGGGCGTGCTCAACAGAGACAGTGTCGTCAATGAGTGAGCTCGCGGTTAGCAGTGGGGCATGGCGCAAGTTCAAGAACATCACTGTAGATGGGCTTGAGGGTGGTGCCAAACTGCCAGTGATGATGGTGGGCTTGACGTCGTACACAATAATTTTTTTACACTGATTTGATTGAAATAAAAAAAATTCTAGGATTCCTTTTACATATTTCATTTAAATAATTCAATTAGGGTAAATATTAAAAAGGACATAAATTCTTTCATAGCAAGTAGATGCTTCAAAAATAAGTTTGTAAAAGGTTGCCTTTTCTAAAGGAACAATAGTGTAACTGCCAACCTTTTCACTTCAAAGGTTATGTTGCGAAATGTGCTTTCATGCCTTTCTTTATATAACAGTATTACAAACAATTTTAAAAATAATTAAATTGAAATATATGTTTGCTATTTTTGAGAATAAGTAGATTAAACTTTATTATGAATAAGAAAAATATTCACGATGTATGTTGGCTTAGGTAATGATGTATGCTGGATGAAAAGATATAATTAATGGCATGATGCCTGGTCGTTTTATAGAATATAATTTTGATTTAAATATTTTAATAACTAAATATGTGATTGATAGATAGTTAGAATAACTAATATTGAAAAGTATTTAATTTCCAGAAATATCAAACATGCATATTCAAAATAATATAATTTAGTTGTATAGTTTTACAACATTAAGAACTATACCCGCACATGTGCGCAGGCTTAACATCGTAGTTGTGTGAAAAAATCAATGGCCAAACCGTGCCCAAACAGAGGGAGGTACAATGGATGAGTAATTCAAATAAAACCAAACCAGAGAGATGACACTGCCTGTACATATTTATTCATTAGCTAGCCAGTGGAGTAGGCGAGTAGCACCTAAGGTAGGCGCTGTAATCGCTTTTTTTTCATTTACATTACCTTCGGGCATTAACCTTTCTTTTCCTTTTGTTGGTGTGCACTTTTCTACTGTGACTGTGAATAACATTATTAGATTGATAATTTACCTTCCGCAAAGTACCTCTCAAAGAGGCTGTCTCTATGTCACTTAATAAAAAAGAACGAATCATATGGTAGGTTAAATAATTAATGCAAGATGTGTGAGATCGAGTCTGAAAGATTCACTCCCATGACACATAAACTTCACGCCACGTACAAAACATTGTTAGCAACTACTCATGCACGATATACATGTTTCAGCCTTTTCCAAGAAGTTAGATAGCAGCCATCTAAAAAATTACTATATATAACTCTCATCCGACATAACTAATTAAATAGCGCGTTCCTAAAGTACCCGGTGCAGCCACTTGCCTCCATTTAACCTATACGATTGCTACAATTCCCACTTTCTTGTCACATTCTTCCTCCCACTCGTTTTCTCCGGTGTGTACACCCATTTTTTTACAGTATTATACCAGAAGTACTGCATTAACACTAAGAAGCTCTTACCTTTCAGCACATGCAACCATCAACCATGAGTGATATACTCCCTCCGTCCCACATTATATGGGACTGGGCACTATTTGAACAAAATAAGGATGTTACCAAAAGACGCATGTACCCCTCATTTACTCATACTAGGCACTGGACAGTGAGCAGAATATTTGGGTTTACAAGCTTGCCAGCAAATGATTGACACAATGAAAGAGTAAACATTCCTCAGTTTACAATGACATTAATGCACATGTTGACAAGAGTCAATTAAATCCTACTACCTCTTTGCTGCCCAAAATTCACACGCACTACTCCAAATTAGCGTCACAAATACATAGACATCAGTTGTTCAAAATTAAAACTTGATGCTCAGGACCAGCCCGTCATTTTCACTCCCTTGCTCTCACTCACAGGTATAAAAACCAAAGCTCTCATATTACACTCATATTAGCAACCTATTACACTAAGAGAGACCCTCAACTAATCCATGGAAGAAGAGGAATATGAGATTCCTGATCTCAACCTTGATCCTGCTGTGCAAGAAGTGCTACAAGATGAAGGTGATGGGATCCCTGACCTTAACCTGGATCCTGCTGTGCAAGGAGAAGATGCCTTCCAATATGAAGATGAAGAGCTTCCTAACAACCAATGTTTTGGTGCTCATGAAGATGAATATCCAGACCCTGCCATGCAAGTAGTTGAACTCTCCAATGGCTGGAGTGCACAAGAAATTTGTCATCTAAACATGGAGCCAGGTATGGAATCAAAATCTTAATGCAAGACAAGTTATGGTCTTACTCACATTTCCCATCCTCCCTTCTGCTGAAATAACAGAAATATAAATGTTGAAAGTAGCAAAGTTTGAATGATCAAAATTTATGAACAAATTCATAAACTAACATGCCCAATATTACTTCTTTGCATAACACAGAGCTTTGCAGCTTTGCTATTAGTGTCAATTAGTAGTTGCTATTAGTCAGTAGTTGTAAACTTCAGCCAACAATCATATATATACTCTTATGTGGTACTGTGCAAAATGATGATCATAAATGGCTCTATGAATTTTATTTGCTCATTACAATAATCAGCCATTAGTCCAACAACCTCCAGAGTTTATAAGCGTACATCACGTGTTCTAAATAGTTGGAATCAGCATAGTTCAAGTTTTATTTTATAAAGCTGGTTTTAATATCAGAAACTACTAAAACAACCCAAAAATTGAATAGTATGAACTTTATATATAACAGCACTGCAGGATGACCCATATAGGTATGGGAACAAGTGTTTTTTTTTGTGATAGATGACCTAATACAAAAAAAAAAGCTTTTGTGGTCAAGAATGGTTACTTAATTTGTAATGCACTTTTCTGTATATATCATCATACAAAGCACATAACAGGGTGGTTAAAGCCGCGCGAGTGCACTACTTCATTAGCTAGTTTCTTTGAACAACCTTCAACTTTAAATTTATCTTCGTCACATGTCATGCAGCAAGTTATGGAGAAGATGATATTGTATTTGACGATGACGAATTCTATGTTGTCCAAGATCAATCAAATTATGCAGGTACATATATTATTTTTTGCTTATATGTAATCAGCAGTGATGCAGATGGGGATATCATACGAGTAGCTCATGTCTTACCTTTTCTATCCATGCAGGCGAGGAGGATTTTGATGTTTATTCTCCTTATGTGAACGTTGTCTTTGATGATGAGGAGCTCCATACATCAAGTGATGAGGAAGGTATGACATTCATTAGTGTACTGCAAGTATAAAATATATTACCAACTGATATGTATATATATAAATATTTTCTTTGTGCAGATACTCAACAAGACAATATAAAGAGAAGGAAATATTTATCAGAAGCTGAGAAGCAAGCTATTTATGGAGCTTTACTTGCAAGTACTATCAATGGGAAACTTGCTGATAGATATACTACAGCAATTATTGCAGCTATGTTTCATGTGACAAGGAGAGTTGTACAAGACATTTGGACAAAGGCGAAGAAATGTTTAGCAGCAGGTGTTGAAGTTGACTTTAAATCAAAGAAACCTGGTAATTGTGGCCGAAAAAGAAGAGACATTGATTTGGATCAGGTTTTAGCACTTCCTTTGAACTCAAGGTGTACCATCAGATCTCTTGCTAGCGCATTTGACGGAGCAAGGGGCTCCTCACCGGGAGACCGCGCGGGCCCCCCTTTGCCGGTTCGGTCGGGGGCGCTAAGTGAGGTTCTTCGCCCTCGATCTGAGGAACGTCAGCGAGAGAGGAATCGCATAAGACGCGGGCGACGTAGACAGGTTCGGGCCGCTGAGAAGCGTAACACCCTACTCCTGTGTTCTGGTGCATCTGAGGGTCTCCAACAATACAAAGAGAGTTTGGTCTCCAGAGCGTACTCGTCGGAGTCCCCCCTTCTTTCCTAGGCCTGGGCCTCCTTTTATCTCGCCAGGGGTCACCACATGGGCCTCAAGCTGCCTAAGAAAGGAAACATTCTTTTTACAATGAGGGCTAGTCTACAGCCGGAAGTGACCTCTGACAGGCACGGTACACGCCTTCTGCCCCGCTCGCCAGCTCTCCCGGTGGACGCCCGTTTCAACCTTCATTAAACGGCAAGCGACTTCCTTGCCATGCTTGCGCTGAAGTCTGGAATGGATCTGACCGGGACTGACATACCAACTACAGGAGTTAGCACGCCGGCTCCGGCTAGGGATGAGAGCCAGGAGGCTCTCATCATTCTGACGGGACGGGGCGAGGCGTGCGACAGGCCGCCTGTCGCCACCTAACCCGCGATCTGACCGGTCTGTGACCGGTCACACACCACGACCGGTCACGGACCGGATAAGCGTGCGCTGCGCCGCATTAAATGCGGCGTGGCGCGCTCGTCCGATCCGCTATAAATGCAGTTTGGTGAGCCCTGCTGTGCTCACCTAACCCACACACGTGGCGCCAAAATCACGGGGGGTCGGGGCGCCCCAGCCCTTGGGGCCGAAACGAGAGCGGCCCGACCCCTCGGGGAGACAGAGGGAGGGGTGGCCACGTCACCCTCGGGCCCGACCCCCCCGAGGGGGTCGGGCCACGTGGGTGACCACGGCTACCCAAGCCTCTAGTCATGATACCCCCGGCCCCATGTCACCGACAGTAGCCCCCGGCGTTACGCCAGGGCGACCGCCCCCCTCGAGGGAAGCGCTCGGGCGTGACGCCATTCCTTAGGCCCGGTGACAGGTGGGGCCGGTCCCTACAGGCGGGCAGAAACCCAACGGTCGCGAATCGCGCGCATCGGCAAGGGAAAACCGACCGATAATAATGAGCGGCCTCTTTAAGACCGCTACATTACTCGAGCAGCGCGCGAATCGGGACGAGCCGGTTCGTTTCGCCTTGGGATATGATGATGGCGCTTTTCGCGGTTGGCGAGCGTAGTTAATGCGCGCACGATCTGCCCCATCTCAACCGCCACGGCCGCACGTCTGCCGCGTGCGCCGCAAACGGGCGAGTGGGGTTGGTGGAGGCGTGGGCGCGAGAAACGAGGGGGCGAGGTAGTGGGCGCGGGAAGCGAGGAGCCGGGCATAGCGTTGGCAAGGGTATAAAGACGCCGAGGAAGGGATCCGTTTCCTTTCTCTCGCCACTCTTCCCCTTGCCTTCGCCACTTGTGCCCTAACTCTTCGTTTCCTGCGCCCTACCCTTGCCGCACACACTCGCTCTCAAGCTCCTCCTCCGCCGGCGTCATGGCACGGGGCTCCGCACCGCTCGATGGTAGCGTGCTGCCGCCTTCCCGCATCGCGAGCGAGAGGCAGGCCGGGCTGCCGCGCCGATTCATGCCGGAATCTGCCACCGGCCGGGAGGTGGTCGCGCTGGGCGAGGGACGCCCGGCGCCACACTACCCGGGGCGGTCCGTCTTCTTCCTCTCTTTCGCAATGGCGGGGCTGGTCCCGCCATTCTCTATTTTCTTCATGGATATTCTGGAGTTTTATGATCTCCAGATGGCGCACCTCACCCCCAACGCGATAATGACGTTGGCCATCTTCGCGCACCTGTGCGAGATGTTTATTGGGGTGCGCCCATCTCTCCGGCTGTTCCGGTGGTTCTTCACCGTGCAGCCGGTGTCGCCGCCGACGGTAGTCGGTGGCTGCTACTTCCAACCGCGGGGGCAGGTGCTGAACCGCTACATTCCCCGCGTCCTCCGCAAAAAGTGGGACGACTGGAAGAGCGATTGGTTCTACACCCCCCTCGCCGACGAAGCGCGCCTCCGACTCCCGAGCCAGCCCCCGGCGCAGGCCTCCAGCTGGCGGGCGGCGGTAGATCTGGGGGACGGCTACGACGCCGTTCTTGACCGCCTGGCGGGTCTGCGATCCCAGGGGCTCATGGGGGCCATGGTGTTCGGCGACTACCTTCGTCGTCGGATCGCGCCGCTCCAGCGGCGCGCCCGGGGCGCTTGGGAGTACACCGGGCCCGAGGACCACGTGAGGATCCACCAGGGGCGCAAATGGGACTGGGACCCTGAGGACTTCAGGATGGTGGTCCAACGGGTGCTGAATCTCAGCTCCGTGGAGGCATCCCTCATCCCCCAAGGGGTCCTCCCCCTCTGCTGCGACCCAGAGCGCGCCAACATCCTGGCCATCATGCAGGTGGTCGGGGCGTCGGGGGAGCGGGCCCCCCGAGGCCACGATGGCGCGGGCGGGAGCCGCAGGGGGGAACAATCTACCCCGGGAGGGGGTCGTGTTTCTGGGTCCCGCGATGGGGGCCCGGGGGGCAACCGCCCTACCGACGCCCGGGGGAAGAGGAAGCAGGAGGGTACTCCTCCCCCATCTCCTCCCCGAGGGGGCGGGGCGGTGCGTGCCAGCAGCAGGCGCCCGGAGGGTGCCGTGCCGACGCCGCAGCCCGAGGGGGAGCGAAAGAAGAAACGGCTCCGCAAGATGGGGGAGACCGAGCCATGCCGGGGGAACCTCATCTCGCCCCCGAGGTGGTCGTTCAGCCGACCTCCCCGCAGGTTCGTCCACGCGCCCACCGCGGCCGTATTCATACTCCCATCTCCCAAGGCGAGTCTTTACTCACCCGTTTCTTTTTGTCTCTGGCTTTTCTTCTGCCTCAGCGAGATCCCGTCGCGCCCCCCACGCCATTCCAAGTCCGGCCGGTCCGAGGCCGAGGAGACGGCGACCGCGGAGGCCCGGAGGCGGGAGGCTGACCGGCGGGAAGCCGCGGACCGCCTCCGGGAAGCCGAGGAGGCTGCCCAGGAGGCCGCCCGGGTTCGCCAGGCCGAGGAGGCCGCTCGGGAGGAGGCCAGACTCCGCCGGGCCGGGGAGTCCGCCCGGGAGGCAGAGGCGGCGCGTGCACGCCAGGCAGCCTGCCAAGCCCCCGACCCGACTCCGCCCGAGGCGACGACGACTCCCGAGGCCACCCACGACGAGGCCGCGGGCGCGCCGCTCGGGCCCGACGCCCCGGGCGACGCTCGGGACGAGCCAGCTTCGGGGGACGCCCCCGAGTCCAGCACGCCGATCGGCGGGCCGAGCCGCGCGGCACCCACACCGAGGCGGCTCTCCCCTCTGCCTTCCGCTGCCCCCTGAGCGCGGAGCCCCTCCTGCAGGCCCTGGCCGCCGCGAACAGCACGGTGCTGGACGGGTTAAGTGCCCAGATGGAGGCCCTGCAGGCGGAGCGGGCGGAGCTCGACGCGGCGTGGGCGCGCGTCGAGGAGGGGCGGCGCTCGGTGGAGGCCATGGTGGAGGCGGGCCGCAAGGCACACCGCCGGCACGCCTCACAGCTCGAGGCCCGTCGTAGGGACCTGGCGGAGATCGCCAGGGAGGTGGAGGAGGAGCGGGAGACCGCCCTCATCGCCACCGCCGTGCTCGACGAGGCGCGGGACGACCTCCGCCTCCAATACGGGAGCCGGGCGGCGGAGCTAGAGGAGAAGCTCGACGCCGCCCGGGGAGTCCTCGACGCCGCCGCTGCCCGGGAACGGCGGGCGGCGGAGAACGAGGCGGCGTCCCGCCAGCGCGAAGAGGCCCTTGAGGCTCGCGTCACGGCGCTGGAGGAGCGCGCCCGCGCCCTGGACGCGAAGGAGAGCGCCCTGGCGGACCGCGAGGCCGCCGTCGCCACCCGGGAGGCAACGCTGGCGGCGCACGAGGCCGCCTCCGCCGAAGAGGAGTCCGCACTCCGCCTCCGCGAGGACGCGCTCACCGAGCGGGGGCGAGCTCTCGAGGAGGCCGAGGCCGCGGCGCAGCGGCTGGCGGACAGCCTGTTCCTCCGCGAGGCGGCGCGGGAGGAGCAGGCGCGCCGCAATCTGGAAGGCGCCCGCGCCGAGAGGGCCGCGCTGGACCAGCGGGCCGCTGAGCTCGAGGCGCGGGCGAAGGAGCTGGACGCGAGAGCGCACAGCGGCGGGGCGGCCGCGGGCCACGGCGACCTAGCCGCCCGCCTCGCAGCCGCCGAACACACCGTCGCCTCGGGACGAGCCAGCTTCGGGGGACGCCCCCGAGTCCGCACGCCGATCGGCGGGCCGAGCCGCGCGGCACCCACACCGAGGCGGCTCTCCCCTCTGCCTTCCGCTGCCCCCTGAGCGCGGAGCCCCTCCTGCAGGCCCTGGCCGCCGCGAACAGCACGGTGCTGGACGGGTTAAGTGCCCAGATGGAGGCCCTGCAGGCGGAGCGGGCGGAGCTCGACGCGGCGTGGGCGCGCGTCGAGGAGGGGCGGCGCTCGGTGGAGGCCATGGTGGAGGCGGGCCGCAAGGCACACCGCCGGCACGCCTCACAGCTCGAGGCCCGTCGTAGGGACCTGGCGGAGATCGCCAGGGAGGTGGAGGAGGAGCGGGAGACCGCCCTCATCGCCACCGCCGTGCTCGACGAGGCGCGGGACGACCTCCGCCTCCAATACGGGAGCCGGGCGGCGGAGCTAGAGGAGAAGCTCGACGCCGCCCGGGGAGTCCTCGACGCCGCCGCTGCCCGGGAACGGCGGGCGGCGGAGAACGAGGCGGCGTCCCGCCAGCGCGAAGAGGCCCTTGAGGCTCGCGTCACGGCGCTGGAGGAGCGCGCCCGCGCCCTGGACGCGAAGGAGAGCGCCCTGGCGGACCGCGAGGCCGCCGTCGCCACCCGGGAGGCAACGCTGGCGGCGCACGAGGCCGCCTCCGCCGAAGAGGAGTCCGCACTCCGCCTCCGCGAGGACGCGCTCACCGAGCGGGGGCGAGCTCTCGAGGAGGCCGAGGCCGCGGCGCAGCGGCTGGCGGACAGCCTGTTCCTCCGCGAGGCGGCGCGGGAGGAGCAGGCGCGCCGCAATCTGGAAGGCGCCCGCGCCGAGAGGGCCGCGCTGGACCAGCGGGCCGCTGAGCTCGAGGCGCGGGCGAAGGAGCTGGACGCGAGAGCGCACAGCGGCGGGGCGGCCGCGGGCCACGGCGACCTAGCCGCCCGCCTCGCAGCCGCCGAACACACCGTCGCCGAGCTGCAGGGCGCGCTGGACTCGTCCGCCGGGGAGGTCGAGGCCCTCCGCTTGGCGAGCGAGGTAGGGCCCGGCATGCTTCGGGATGCCGTCTCCCGTCTAGACCGCGCCGGGCGGCAAGCGGGCCTCTGTGGCGAGCGGTACGCGAAGTACGCCGCCAACCAGGGGGGCCTCGCCCAGCGCCTCTCGGAGATGGCCGGGGCCCTCGAACGGCTCCCCGAGGAGCTCGAGGAGACGATCAAGTCATCCTCGAGGGACCTCGCCCGGGGGGCGGTGGAGCTCGTGCTGGCAAGCTACCAGGCCAGGGACCCTGACTTCTCCCCGTGGGCAGCGCTGGAAGAGTTCCCTCCCGGAACCGAGGACGGCGCGCGCGCGCAGGTCCGGGACGCCGCCGACCACATCGTCCACAGCTTCGAGGGTACGTCCCCTCGGCTCGCGTTCGCCCTCGACTCCGACGAGGAGGACGGCGACAACGGTGCGGACGACAGCGACGACGAGGCCGGTGACCCGGGCGCGTCGGAGTGAGCCCCCAGGCCCCCGCCAATCTTAATAATTCTTCCTTCTTCTTCCGAGGCCTTCGAGCCCCCTTCTTGTATAGACTGGTTTAATCTGCAATCAAATAAAGAGGAAATTTCTATGTCAGTCATGTTTGTTGTGCGTATGAGGCGAGGATGGTCTGTGCCGCGGTCCTTCTGTGTCTTGGCTTGAACAAGGGCTCGTGCCCAGGTCCCAGCCTCAAACGGCGCGGGTCGGAGCTAGTGCCTGGGGAGATCCACGTGTCGAGACTGGCCAGGCCGGGAGCGCGGTGACCGAGGGTTAGGGGGACCCGATTGTGGGCCTTTGCCGATTCCCCCCCGGAGTTCACCACGCCCCGGGGCACGGCTCGGTTCTGGGCCCCATTTGGCGGTTTTAGCCGGCCCGGGCCACCGAGGGCAGGGTCGAGCACGAGCGTACTAATTCAAGCCAAGATTCTTCAGAAGGAAACGATGCCACGGACACAGTCCTCAGGAAATCGAAAGTGCTTTTATTGAAATACGGAAGAGAAAAAAGATAAGTATATGCATGTGGTAGCCCCCGGCCAACCCTGCACGCCCGGGGGGGTGCGGGGTTGGCGGGGTCACTTTGACCTCGCCGAGCGGAGACGTCCTCAGATACCTGGTCCGCCTCGACTTTCGGGCGACCAACAATATGGCGGAGTACGAGGGACTCCTTGCGGGACTCAGAGTGGCGGCTGGACTGGGGATCCGCCGCCTCCTGGTGTTAGGCGACTCCCAGTTGGTCGTTAACCAGGTCTGTAAGGAGTACCAGTGCTCTGACCCGCAGATGGACGCCTACGTCCGCCAGGTGCGGCGTATGGAGCGCCATTTCGACGGGATAGAGCTTCGGCACGTGCCCAGGCGGGATAACGCGGTCGCCGACGAACTCTCAAGGCTCGCTTCCTCGCGAGCCCAGACCCCACCGGGCGCCTTTGAAGAAAGGCTTGCCCAGCCGTCGGCGCGACCCGACCCCCTAGGGGAGACGGACGCGCCTGAACGGCCCCCGAGGCCCGTCGGAGTCCAGGCCTCGGGACCCGAGGGGAGCGCTCCCAGCTCCCCTAGATTGATTGCTTGGATCACTGAGATCCAGGCGTATCTCGCAGATAAGACTCTACCCGAGGACCGCGAAGGGAGTGAACGCGTCCGTCGCATCTCCAAGCGCTACGTGCTGGTGGAAGGGACCCTCTATCGGCGCGGGGCTAACGGAGTCCTCCTGAAGTGCATTCCTCGGGAACAAGGCGTCGAGCTTCTCGCCGATGTCCATGAAGGCGAGTGCGGAGCCCACTCCGCCTCGCGCACCTTGGTTGGCAAGGCCTTTCGCCAGGGTTTCTATTGGCCGACGGCTCTCAACGATGCGGTCGACCTGGTCCGGCGGTGCAGGGCGTGCCAGTTCCACGCCAAGCAAACCCATCAGCCGGCCCAGGCCCTGCAGACCATACCTCTTTCGTGGCCGTTTGCTGTCTGGGGGCTCGATATCCTGGGACCGTTCAGGCGGGCCCCGGGCGGGTTCGAGTATCTGTATGTCGCTGTCGACAAGTTCACTAAGTGGCCCGAGGCTTATCCGGTCATCAAGATCGATAAGCACTCCGCGCTTAAATTCATCAGGGGCATCACTGCTCGGTTCGGGGTGCCTAACCGTATCATTACGGATAACGGCACCCAGTTCACTAGTGAGCTCTTCGGCGACTACTGCGAAGACATGGGCATCAAGCTCTGCTTCGCCTCACCCGCCCACCCCAGAAGCAACGGCCAGGTGGAGCGCGCCAACGCGGAAATCCTCAAGGGCCTCAAAACCAAGACCTTCAACATCCTCAAGAAGCACGGCGACTCGTGGATCGAGGAGCTGCCAGCGGTGCTCTGGGCGAACCGAACCACGCCAAGCCGAGCAACCGGGGAAACGCCTTTCTTCCTCGTCTACGGCGCGGAGGCGGTCCTCCCATCTGAGCTCACCCTGAGGTCCCCTCGGGCCACCATGTATTGCGAGGCTGATCAAGATCAGCTTCGCCGAGACGACCTCGACTATCTGGAAGAGCGAAGGCGGCGCGCGGCCCTTCGAGCCGCGCGCTACCAGCAGAGCCTGCGGCGCTACCATCAGCGCCACGTCCGGGCCCGATCACTCTGCGTCGACGACCTCGTCCTACGCCGCGTCCAAACGCGTGCTGGACTGAGCAAGCTCTCACCAATGTGGGAGGGTCCGTATCGAGTGATCGGCGTCCCCCGGCCGGGCTCGGTTCGGTTGGCCACGGGCGACGGCACAGAGCTGCCTAACCCGTGGAACATCGAACATCTTCGTCGCTTCTACCCCTAATGGGGGTCGGGTGTCATGTCTCGGGCTCGGGCCAACCCCGCACCCCCCCCCCGGGCGTGCAGGGTTGGCCGGGGGCTACCACATGCATATACTTATCTTTTTTCTCTTCCGTATTTCAATAAAAGCACTTTCGATTTCCAGAGGACCGTGTCTGTGCCGTCGCTTCCTTTTGAAGAATCTCGGCTTGAGTTAGTACGCTCGTGCTCGGCCCTGCCCTCGGTGGCCCGGGCCGGCTAAAACCGCCAAATGGGGCCCAGAACCGAGCCGTGCCCCGGGG
>BDMV01000002.1:49249369-49326142 GCA_008326285.1 Oryza officinalis | reverse complement strand
CTGCCGCTGCCGCCGGGGTCGATGGGGTGGCCGTACGTCGGGGAGACGTTCCAGCTGTATTCGTCCAAGAACCCCAACGTGTTCTTCAACTTGAAGCGGAACAAGTACGGCCCTATCTTCAAGACGCACATCCTGGGATGCCCCTGCGTGATGGTGTCTAGCCCGGAGGCGGCGCGGTTCGTGCTGGTGACGCAGGCGCACCTCTTCAAGCCCACCTTCCCGGAGAGCAAGGAGCGGATGCTGGGTCCCCAGGCCATCTTCTTCCAGCAGGGCGACTACCACGCCCACCTCCGCCGAATCGTCTCCCGCGCCTTCTCACCCGAGTCCATTCGCGCCTCCGTCCCCGCCATCGAGGCCATCGCGCTCCGCTCCCTCCACTCCTGGGACGGCCAGTTCGTCAACACCTTCCAAGAGATGAAGACTGTGAGTTCTTACCACCTAACTCATCTTCCCACCCTGCTTTGCTCTGCTCTACTCTGCTTTGCTGATCGATCCGATGTGTTGCTGGTGGCATATACAACAGTACGCGCTGAATGTGGCATTGCTGTCCATCTTCGGGGAGGAGGAGATGCGCTACATCGAGGAGCTGAAGCAGTGCTACCTGACGCTGGAGAAGGGGTACAACTCGATGCCGGTGAACCTGCCGGGCACCCTGTTCCACAAGGCCATGAAGGCCCGGAAGCGGCTGGGCGCCATTGTGGCCCACATCATCTCGGCCCGGCGCGAGCGGCAGCGCGGGAGCGACCTGCTTGGGTCGTTCGTCGACGGCCGCGAGGCCCTCACCGATGCCCAGATCGCCGACAACGTCATCGGTGTCATCTTCGCCGCCCGCGACACCACCGCCAGCGTCCTCACCTGGATGGTCAAGTTCCTCGGCGACCACCCCGCCGTCCTCAAGGCCGTCACCGTAAGTTCGCCTCCTCATATCTCATAGTATCTCGAAGTGTAAAAAAAAGTCACTCTTGATGGTGAGGCTGACCGCGGGCGCCATGGATGGAACAGGAGGAGCAGCTGCAGATTGCCAAGGAGAAAGAGGCGTCGGGCGAGCCGCTGTCATGGGCGGACACGCGGCGGATGAAGATGACGAGCCGGGTCATCCAGGAGACGATGAGGGTGGCATCCATCCTCTCCTTCACCTTCAGGGAGGCCGTGGAGGACGTGGAATACCAAGGTGAGCAGCAGAGCAGAGCAGAGCTGTCCGGTGGCGGCAGCCTGTCAGTCCCTTTCGGGACAGCCTCGCGCCTCCCTTCCGCTGCGAGTGAACTGGACCGAATGGGGCAGACTGGTTTCCTAACCGAAATAGACTAACTCGATCAGTCGTCCCAGAATCTAACCTCGTTCCATCGTCTGCTCCGTGCAGGGTACCTGATCCCCAAGGGCTGGAAAGTGCTACCTCTGTTCCGCAACATCCACCACAACCCCGACCACTTCCCCTGCCCGGAAAAGTTCGACCCGTCCCGGTTCGAGGTCAGCATCACGAACCCACTCTGCCGTGTTTTTGTTCCCTCCCCCCCTTTCCTTTCCCGGTGCGGCCGACTTCTTAGCCAAGTCGGTTCGCGGTTTGCGAGCAGTGGCTGGTATGGTTTTTCCTGACCCCGCATCCGTCCGTCTCTGTTGCAGGTGGCGCCCAAGCCCAACACGTTCATGCCGTTCGGGAACGGGACCCACTCGTGCCCGGGCAACGAGCTCGCCAAGCTGGAGATGCTCGTGCTCTTCCACCACCTCGCCACCAAGTACAGGTGGTCCACGTCCAAGTCCGAGAGCGGCGTTCAGTTCGGCCCCTTCGCGCTGCCGCTCAACGGACTCCCCATGAGCTTCACCCGCAAGAACACCGAGCAGGAGTGAAAACCGAACAGGGAAAAAAAAAGAAGAAAATTACTAGCATCAGCTAGCTGGTGGGGAAGCTGCCAAATCCAACATCAACGGCGGGCAGCGGCCGCCACGCAGCGCGCGCGAGTCCATTTTCGCGGCGGTCACCGTCCGGGGGGACACCTGTTGGCGCCGCAGTGGGAGCGGGAGACCGAACGGTGGATTCCGTATTAGCACGGACCATCAGAGTCCTTGTACAGATTCTTCAGCTAGGACCACGGTTGGCAATCGAGAGGAACAGAGGAGTTGATGAAAAAAAAAAACCAAACACTACGTAGACATCTGAGCTAGGGAGCGCCACAAAGAAGTGGCCCTTAATTGTAAAACCAACCATTTTTTATCCTTTTTGCTTAGTTTTTGTTTTCATTTTGGCCAACAACTATAGGAGAAGAGTAGAGAAGAGAAGAGAAATTGGGGAGAAAAGACAGGGAGGATGAAGAGGCCCTGATTGGGATGTAAGCTAGGTTGCCCGCCTGAAAGCAGGCTGGCATGCAGATGCAGCTAGGTCGAATAATCGAGGCGAGCGATGATGGATGGATGGATCGATTCATAAATCGCAAGAGTCAAAAGGGAAGAACGTCGTGATCCCCCGCGGGCTAAGCCAGGCCACGGGAGAGCGACTCCTCTGTACCGTTTCGTCCAACTCAAGAGAAAATGACCTTCTTGAGAAAAGTATTGAATTGTCTCTATACACGCGCACACAGGAATTGCTACCCAGCACCCTATATTGCAGTTGAGCAAGCGATTTTTTCGATCACTTCTTGTGTGCAAGCATGCCTGCATGCTTCCAATAAACAAATTCTAATCTGCAGCGTGATCCATAAAAATATCGGTTGGACTTTGGGATAGGATACTACCCGAGTCAAACTGATGGAATGATGCATATTGTGGATGATGAGTTCTTATAAAACTAAACTAAAACTATATATCTGTTGCCTCTCTAGCACTGGAAGGGCTAGCTCTTTGTACCACGTCTGAGATCCATCTCCAATCTTAAGGTTCTAGAAGCTAACGTTGGATGCCAACGGCATGTTCTTGATTATTTTTTAAAAAGATGAATATCGATTTAGGAGACGCTTGAAATCTAATTGTTACACTTGGTCTAAACATTGGCTCCAAAACAACCCAAATGCACTATGATGGTTTAACCCTTAAAAATATTTCATTTTGTAACAAACAACCATAATGGCCAACAACTACTAAGATTGTAGCGGGTAATGTTGCTCCCATTGGGCACGGTGGCATTGGTTAAGCATCGATGAATTAGGCCAAGATCGCGTGGAACAACGCCCTAGGGAATTGAAACGAAAAAGATATGCATCACATAGAATTCATATAAAATGTGTTTAATGGGGTTATGAACAAAATTCTTCCATCGTGGTTTTGTACAATCTAGACTCTAGAGCAAACACGTGTGTAATTTGGTTCCCTCGATAAAAGTTCCAGTCGATTTTCATAGGTTTCAAAATGGTTTACACTCAAACTCACCTGCTTATCTGCTTACCATGTTAGCTGTCACGGGTGAAATCGGGCTTGATACGTTAGATCACGGTATTCCTGTATCTTAGCTCATATTTTTCTTCGAAGTTAAAACCGGGTATGGATAGTACCAAATAACTTATCACTTACTTCGTATCCTATTTCATTTTTTAGCGGTTTTGGATTTGGGTTTGGATAGCACCACATATCTATTTTTCTCTCTAGTATGAGTATCCTCCCCGCGTCTTAGGTCCGATAAGTGATGGGTAAGCGGAAAATAGTCGTCTTGTTTTCATCCTACCTCCCATGCTTATATGAACTAACTGAACAAAGTTGAAACTAAGCTTTTCTAGCGAAACAACAATGAAGTTGAATTAGACCATGGCCTTGTTTTTTTCAATTAAGATTCAGATTTATCTCGGTTTTCGTTAACACGCTTTTTAAACTAATCAACGGTGTGTTTCATGTGAAAATTTTCTATATAAAAGTTGCTTTAAAATATCAAATATATCCATTTATCAAGTTTATAATAATTAAAACATAATTAATGATATGCTAATGGTTTTCTCGTTTTACATACGTTAACTTAATTTTCATCTTCGTCAGTTTCAAACATCATCCATATACTTCTATCCCTATCGATTCGTTCACCGGATCTCAAGTTAAACAAGGTGTTGACAATTTTCTCGGGATGAACTTGGAAGCGCCGTAGTACGTACAGCGGTACAGGGTTGGTGACCGAGTCGAGCGATTGACTTTTGGAGATGGAAACAAGCATACTAAAAAAAACAGAGGGGCACTTAAAAAAACAGAGGGGCAAAAGCCAAAGAGAGATGCAGGAGGAACAGAGCGAAAGCGAAGTTTCCACGAAAGCGGAGGCCGAAGTCTCCTCTCCCTCTTATGGCGAGACAGATGGAACCCTATCCTCTGTGCCAATTATTCAGCCAGCCGGGCAGGCAGGCAGGCAGGCAAGCGGTCACGAGCCCGGCATTATTCAGTTGCCCATCGATGGCTTCATGGATGGACACCGATGTGGTATTGGTGAGTGAACTGAGCCCAATCAGTGACAGGCAGGAGGCAGCTGCGTGCGATAGCGCGCGCCCGGCTTTGCCTTTGCCTGCCCATTTTTTTAATCGCTGCGTGTGCGAGCCCGTCCACCGATGATCCATCTGGAAATGTGCCTTTTACTACAAGTATGTTTCAGACTTTCAGTGTTCGTGTGCGCGACTGAATCATGCATGCAGGGGCAGGAGACGCTGCTGCTGATTGGCCACTAGATTCTCTGCTCTTTCTGCTAGCTAAGCTAATAGTAATCTCTTCCTTTCCTAGCCATTCCCGGGCTGACACGTCAGCACTGGTCAGCCAGGAGAGGCTTGACGAGCTCCCCGTTTTGCCTAATCCCATGTGCCAGTGCCGTACTAGAGACTAGAGTTACGGGTTGTCAACCGTGTGCATGCACTTGCAATATATTATACTCCCTCTGTCCCACATTATATAGGATTAGGGGTTAAAAGCGTGTCTCAGAATATAAGGGATCGGGTAGGTAGAGTCCTAATGCAAACAGACATCGGGCAGGTAGAGTACTAATGCGAACAGAGAGCTGTCGGTGGAATTTGTCCCTACCTTTTCCTCTCACCAAGTCGCCCATCGACCACCGCTCGTTCCCCTCCTGATTTTCTTCGCTTTTTCTTCGTCCTCTCCATCAGCGCCTCCCTCCCACCCGCATCTTCTTCCACCTCCCCACATCCACGGTCCTTTCCTTCCACCTCCCATCCGTCGACGCCAACGTCGGCAGTGCGGCAGCCAACGGCGGCGGCCAACCTGGCCCATGCGCCGTCGCCACTGGTGCCTAATCTGGTTCGTGCGGTGGGGGCGCCGCCGGGGAAGCGAATCGAGGCGGTGAGGGAGCGGGAGAACACGCTGCTCTCGTTCGGCCGCCGCCGCGCACGCCGCCGTTGCCTTCATCGAGTTCGACGTCCAGGTATATATATGCAGCGCAGCCGAGTTCGATGTACGTGCTTCCGTTTCCACGTTGTTGGTAGTACCTGTGTTTGTTTTGGACTTTGAATTGGATGTCAGTTTAGGCTTTGGATTGTTTGGTTTTGACACCGCAGCATCGCAATGCAAGATTTGGAAGCTAGCATGGGTATGACTTGGATGTAGCCATTGATTGGTGTGGTACTGGACATGAAATTTGCTAAGTACACAAGTATATTCAGCAACGTTCTACTATCGTAAGAAATTTTAATTTTTAAATTTAAATTATGTCTAAATACAACTAAGATAAACAAATCAATACTAAATAATTACATAATTTTATTTTTTTAGTACGATGGATGTATTAACGGTGTTAAAAAAACAGAACTGTCAAATTTATTAATCTTAACGCTCCCGTCGGTATAGGTTTGCAGGCCGGATGCTCCCGTCGGTGACGGTGGTTTGTGGACTGGCGGTGCCATGCGGGAAGGATCTGTTCACTCGGATGTGGCGGCGGAGGGTAAGGCCTTCGGAACACATGTCCCGGCAGCAGATTTGCGGGCTGGCGGCAGAATGCGGCCCAGCGGCAGGTTCGCGGGACGTGGTGGTTGCTAGGCAAAGAGCCGCGTCCGGTACATCCAATTCAAAGTCCAAAACAAACACAGGTACTACCAACAACGTGGAAACGGAAGCACGTACATCGAACTCGGCTGCGCTGCATATATATACCTGGACGTCGAACTCGATGAAGGCGACGGCGGCGTGCGCGGCGGCGGCCGAACGAGAGCAGCGTGTTCTCCCGCTCCCTCACCGCCTCGATTCGCTTCCCCGGCGGCGCCCCCACCGCACGAACCAGATTAGGCACCAGTGGCGACGGCGCATGGGCCAGGTTGGCCGCCGCCGTTGGCTGCCGCACTGCCGACGTTGGCGTCGACGGATGGGAGGTGGAAGGAAAGGACCGTGGATGTGGGGAGGTGGAAGAAGATGCGGGTGGGAGGGAGGCGCTGATGGAGAGGACGAAGAAAAAGCGAAGAAAATCAGGAGGGGAACGAGCGGTGGTCGATGGGCGACTTGGTGAGAGGAAAAGGTAGGGACAAATTCCACCGACAGCTCTCTGTTCGCATTAGTACTCTACCTGCCCGATGTCTGTTTGCATTAGGACTCTACCTACCCGATCCCTTATATTCTGAGACACGCTTTTAACCCCTAATCCTATATAATGTGGGACAGAGGGAGTATAATATATTGCAAGTGCATGCACACGGTTGACAACCCGTAACTCTAGTCTCTAGTACGGCACTGGCACATGGGATTAGGCAAAACGGGGAGCTCGTCAAGCCTCTCCTGGCTGACCAGTGCTGACGTGTCAGCCCGGGAATGGCTAGGAAAGGAAGAGATTACTATTAGCTTAGCTAGCAGAAAGAGCAGAGAATCTAGTGGCCAATCAGCAGCAGCGTCTCCTGCCCCTGCATGCATGATTCAGTCGCGCACACGAACACTGAAAGTCTGAAACATACTTGTAGTAAAAGGCACATTTCCAGATGGATCATCGGTGGACGGGCTCGCACACGCAGCGATTAAAAAAATGGGCAGGCAAAGGCAAAGCCGGGCGCGCGCTATCGCACGCAGCTGCCTCCTGCCTGTCACTGATTGGGCTCAGTTCACTCACCAATACCACATCGGTGTCCATCCATGAAGCCATCGATGGGCAACTGAATAATGCCGGGCTCGTGACCGCTTGCCTGCCTGCCTGCCTGCCCGGCTGGCTGAATAATTGGCACAGAGGATAGGGTTCCATCTGTCTCGCCATAAGAGGGAGAGGAGACTTCGGCCTCCGCTTTCGTGGAAACTTCGCTTTCGCTCTGTTCCTCCTGCATCTCTCTTTGGCTTTTGCCCCTCTGTTTTTTTAAGTGCCCCTCTGTTTTTTTTAGTATGCTTGTTTCCATCTCCAAAAGTCAATCGCTCGACTCGGTCACCAACCCTGTACCGCTGTACGTACTACGGCGCTTCCAAGTTCATCCCGAGAAAATTGTCAACACCTTGTTTAACTTGAGATCCGGTGAACGAATCGATAGGGATAGAAGTATATGGATGATGTTTGAAACTGACGAAGATGAAAATTAAGTTAACGTATGTAAAACGAGAAAACCATTAGCATATCATTAATTATGTTTTAATTATTATAAACTTGATAAATGGATATATTTGATATTTTAAAGCAACTTTTATATAGAAAATTTTCACATGAAACACACCGTTGATTAGTTTAAAAAGCGTGTTAACGAAAACCGAGATAAATCTGAATCTTAATTGAAAAAAACAAGGCCATGGTCTAATTCAACTTCATTGTTGTTTCGCTAGAAAAGCTTAGTTTCAACTTTGTTCAGTTAGTTCATATAAGCATGGGAGGTAGGATGAAAACAAGACGACTATTTTCCGCTTACCCATCACTTATCGGACCTAAGACGCGGGGAGGATACTCATACTAGAGAGAAAAATAGATATGTGGTGCTATCCAAACCCAAATCCAAAACCGCTAAAAAATGAAATAGGATACGAAGTAAGTGATAAGTTATTTGGTACTATCCATACCCGGTTTTAACTTCGAAGAAAAATATGAGCTAAGATACAGGAATACCGTGATCTAACGTATCAAGCCCGATTTCACCCGTGACAGCTAACATGGTAAGCAGATAAGCAGGTGAGTTTGAGTGTAAACCATTTTGAAACCTATGAAAATCGACTGGAACTTTTATCGAGGGAACCAAATTACACACGTGTTTGCTCTAGAGTCTAGATTGTACAAAACCACGATGGAAGAATTTTGTTCATAACCCCATTAAACACATTTTATATGAATTCTATGTGATGCATATCTTTTTCGTTTCAATTCCCTAGGGCGTTGTTCCACGCGATCTTGGCCTAATTCATCGATGCTTAACCAATGCCACCGTGCCCAATGGGAGCAACATTACCCGCTACAATCTTAGTAGTTGTTGGCCATTATGGTTGTTTGTTACAAAATGAAATATTTTTAAGGGTTAAACCATCATAGTGCATTTGGGTTGTTTTGGAGCCAATGTTTAGACCAAGTGTAACAATTAGATTTCAAGCGTCTCCTAAATCGATATTCATCTTTTTAAAAAATAATCAAGAACATGCCGTTGGCATCCAACGTTAGCTTCTAGAACCTTAAGATTGGAGATGGATCTCAGACGTGGTACAAAGAGCTAGCCCTTCCAGTGCTAGAGAGGCAACAGATATATAGTTTTAGTTTAGTTTTATAAGAACTCATCATCCACAATATGCATCATTCCATCAGTTTGACTCGGGTAGTATCCTATCCCAAAGTCCAACCGATATTTTTATGGATCACGCTGCAGATTAGAATTTGTTTATTGGAAGCATGCAGGCATGCTTGCACACAAGAAGTGATCGAAAAAATCGCTTGCTCAACTGCAATATAGGGTGCTGGGTAGCAATTCCTGTGTGCGCGTGTATAGAGACAATTCAATACTTTTCTCAAGAAGGTCATTTTCTCTTGAGTTGGACGAAACGGTACAGAGGAGTCGCTCTCCCGTGGCCTGGCTTAGCCCGCGGGGGATCACGACGTTCTTCCCTTTTGACTCTTGCGATTTATGAATCGATCCATCCATCCATCATCGCTCGCCTCGATTATTCGACCTAGCTGCATCTGCATGCCAGCCTGCTTTCAGGCGGGCAACCTAGCTTACATCCCAATCAGGGCCTCTTCATCCTCCCTGTCTTTTCTCCCCAATTTCTCTTCTCTTCTCTACTCTTCTCCTATAGTTGTTGGCCAAAATGAAAACAAAAACTAAGCAAAAAGGATAAAAAATGGTTGGTTTTACAATTAAGGGCCACTTCTTTGTGGCGCTCCCTAGCTCAGATGTCTACGTAGTGTTTGGTTTTTTTTTTTCATCAACTCCTCTGTTCCTCTCGATTGCCAACCGTGGTCCTAGCTGAAGAATCTGTACAAGGACTCTGATGGTCCGTGCTAATACGGAATCCACCGTTCGGTCTCCCGCTCCCACTGCGGCGCCAACAGGTGTCCCCCCGGACGGTGACCGCCGCGAAAATGGACTCGCGCGCGCTGCGTGGCGGCCGCTGCCCGCCGTTGATGTTGGATTTGGCAGCTTCCCCACCAGCTAGCTGATGCTAGTAATTTTCTTCTTTTTTTTTCCCTGTTCGGTTTTCACTCCTGCTCGGTGTTCTTGCGGGTGAAGCTCATGGGGAGTCCGTTGAGCGGCAGCGCGAAGGGGCCGAACTGAACGCCGCTCTCGGACTTGGACGTGGACCACCTGTACTTGGTGGCGAGGTGGTGGAAGAGCACGAGCATCTCCAGCTTGGCGAGCTCGTTGCCCGGGCACGAGTGGGTCCCGTTCCCGAACGGCATGAACGTGTTGGGCTTGGGCGCCACCTGCAACAGAGACGGACGGATGCGGGGTCAGGAAAAACCATACCAGCCACTGCTCGCAAACCGCGAACCGACTTGGCTAAGAAGTCGGCCGCACCGGGAAAGGAAAGGGGGGGAGGGAACAAAAACACGGCAGAGTGGGTTCGTGATGCTGACCTCGAACCGGGACGGGTCGAACTTTTCCGGGCAGGGGAAGTGGTCGGGGTTGTGGTGGATGTTGCGGAACAGAGGTAGCACTTTCCAGCCCTTGGGGATCAGGTACCCTGCACGGAGCAGACGATGGAACGAGGTTAGATTCTGGGACGACTGATCGAGTTAGTCTATTTCGGTTAGGAAACCAGTCTGCCCCATTCGGTCCAGTTCACTCGCAGCGGAAGGGAGGCGCGAGGCTGTCCCGAAAGGGACTGACAGGCTGCCGCCACCGGACAGCTCTGCTCTGCTCTGCTGCTCACCTTGGTATTCCACGTCCTCCACGGCCTCCCTGAAGGTGAAGGAGAGGATGGATGCCACCCTCATCGTCTCCTGGATGACCCGGCTCGTCATCTTCATCCGCCGCGTGTCCGCCCATGACAGCGGCTCGCCCGACGCCTCTTTCTCCTTGGCAATCTGCAGCTGCTCCTCCTGTTCCATCCATGGCGCCCGCGGTCAGCCTCACCATCAAGAGTGACTTTTTTTTACACTTCGAGATACTATGAGATATGAGGAGGCGAACTTACGGTGACGGCCTTGAGGACGGCGGGGTGGTCGCCGAGGAACTTGACCATCCAGGTGAGGACGCTGGCGGTGGTGTCGCGGGCGGCGAAGATGACACCGATGACGTTGTCGGCGATCTGGGCATCGGTGAGGGCCTCGCGGCCGTCGACGAACGACCCAAGCAGGTCGCTCCCGCGCTGCCGCTCGCGCCGGGCCGAGATGATGTGGGCCACAATGGCGCCCAGCCGCTTCCGGGCCTTCATGGCCTTGTGGAACAGGGTGCCCGGCAGGTTCACCGGCATCGAGTTGTACCCCTTCTCCAGCGTCAGGTAGCACTGCTTCAGCTCCTCGATGTAGCGCATCTCCTCCTCCCCGAAGATGGACAGCAATGCCACATTCAGCGCGTACTGTTGTATATGCCACCAGCAACACATCGGATCGATCAGCAAAGCAGAGTAGAGCAGAGCAAAGCAGGGTGGGAAGATGAGTTAGGTGGTAAGAACTCACAGTCTTCATCTCTTGGAAGGTGTTGACGAACTGGCCGTCCCAGGAGTGGAGGGAGCGGAGCGCGATGGCCTCGATGGCGGGGACGGAGGCGCGAATGGACTCGGGTGAGAAGGCGCGGGAGACGATTCGGCGGAGGTGGGCGTGGTAGTCGCCCTGCTGGAAGAAGATGGCCTGGGGACCCAGCATCCGCTCCTTGCTCTCCGGGAAGGTGGGCTTGAAGAGGTGCGCCTGCGTCACCAGCACGAACCGCGCCGCCTCCGGGCTAGACACCATCACGCAGGGGCATCCCAGGATGTGCGTCTTGAAGATAGGGCCGTACTTGTTCCGCTTCAAGTTGAAGAACACGTTGGGGTTCTTGGACGAATACAGCTGGAACGTCTCCCCGACGTACGGCCACCCCATCGACCCCGGCGGCAGCGGCAGGCCGCCGCGCNGCTTCCGACGAGCCCGCCTGCCGCCGGCGGCCGCGGACGGCGCAGACAAGCAAGAAAGGCGCGAGCACGCACACGAACAGAAGAAAAGCACCCATTGGCGCTTGCTCACTTCACTTATCTTTGTCAATCGCGGAGGAGGAAAAAGAAGACGAAGAGGAAGGGAAATGGGCGGTGGTGTTGTTGGGGGTGTGTGGAGGGAAAGGCGAGAGGGGTGGCAGCTATTTATAGATTGGCCGCGAGCTGAGTTTCCCGGTTTCTCCTCCGTTTCGCTCTCCCTGCTGCAGCCGCTTGCTGCCCAAAAATCTACTCCGCGCGCGCCACTAGTAGTAGCACCACCACCACGCGCTAGAATAGCCGAGCTGTGTGCCTCCGCGCGCGAGAGAGACAGATAGACGCTGCCGAATAATTGCGCAATCAATACGGAAATAAAGGGAAAAAGGCGTGCGGGCGAGCCGGATTAATCAACTGATCGGTTAAACCGGTTAACCAATACAGTGATAGCTAAATGGGCCTCTCTTCTCTTCTGGCCAGCGCGCGAGGGAATCATCCCTTTCTCCAGCTCACCTCTCCCTTTCCGCCCTGTTTCCACACCATCAGCTACTGTAGCTCTCGAACGTACTACGTAGCAGCTGCTGCTGCTGCTGCTGCTCCTGCTCCTATAATGCTGCTCTCCTTTGGCCGCTTCCTCTGCTCATCCCCACTCAGCCATCATACTGGCCTGGACACTGTTCTGCTTAATTACTTGGTGTCCGGTGCGGCGGTGTATTTTTTTTGTCGGTAAACATATCTACAGGTTGTTCCCGAGTCCGTCGTAAGATACTCATTTTATGATTTATTGATGCGTTGATTATCTATTTTTTCGAAGTAAACATCAGTTGGGAATTCTTGCCGGTATCACTGACCGCCGCTAGCTAAAGCAGGCTGCAAAGTAGGAATGCGTGCCAAAATGCTGAACCTGCTCATGATGGGAATGACAGGTGTTGAACAAACCGTCAGTCCGTCGCGAAATGGTCGTGCTCTGCCCCTCTGTTTTTCTTCTGAGAAAATATCTTTTTCTCTTTTCTCTCTTTTTTGATTCGAAAAAAAAAATCGGATGGTAGCAGTTCTAGTAGTAGGTTAACATCTTAATCAGAAATTCAAAGGCATGTGCATTCAGATCTACAGGTTGACCTTTGCATGTGATGGGACAGCTGTGAGGGTGTGGTTCAATTCATCTCTTATTCATCAAATCCAAATTCAGTCGTTCAACTCATCCCGTCAAAAAATCTTTCAACTCGAAACTGAATACTAGTATATGTGTTCCAGGGAAGTACGCGGGAAGGATACTGAGGAGGTGTAGCAGGAGTAGTAGTCTACTGTGGAAACTATTAGTAACAAAATATCTGCCATGGTTTCTGGACACGTGGACCATTGAAAATACCCTCTTGTTCCTAATCTCTTCCTGACTCCATGCAAGCAAAAGGACAAGTGGCACGCTACCATCATTTGCGTTCATTCTTAATCCAACGTATCCTCATCGCCATGAACAAAGGTAAAAGAGGCTCTATAGTATACAATATAATGAAAAAGGAGTGGCAAGGCATTTCGTAATATAGTCTAACAGTTGTGATGCTGAATCTGAATCTCACACAACTTTCGAATGAATTGCGTTATAAACGTATACTCAACCTATTTCTTCTTCGGTCATCGCTGATGAGGCCATTGCCTTCTAGACGTTTGCAACGCGCCATGCTGCCTGCAGGGGAGGATATCGATCGCTTGTTCTAGTTCAATTATGACGGCATTATCAGTGTACCGGCCCAAGCTACCAACAGGCTACATGTATGTGTGTACAAACTCATGCTTCACGTAAGAGAACAAATGAAACTTGGCCTTTGATCAGTAGTAGGAGTAGTAACATTATGTGAAACGAATATGCAATGCACAATTTTAAAAAGTTATAGTGCGATTTGACAGGATATTTTCTTGCAGGCAAAGGACAATTACGTACATGCATGGGGGTTGCCCTTTATGCATTATGCATTCTGTTCCGTCCTGTAGTGTGGTAGCTACCAGTCCATCTTTGTATCTAAACAAGTTTATCTATGAGGAATATGAGACTCGGTGGTCAGGTCCCACGGGGACAGGAGCCCAATTTGGATCGGGAAGTGGCGGAAGCACGACATGAGTGTGCGATTCGGATAGATTCTTGGGGGACCAAACTGTCCGTGGTGGCATCCTAGTTGCATATACATGCCGTGCCATGCCAGATTGCTGGTGCCATTTCGTCTCAGGATATGCACGGCGGCGGATGCAGCTAGAAAGCCAACAAGGTTTGCCGGTTGATGGGCGGAACTACGTGCGAGAGAGCCGCACGGTGCTGGCACAGCGCCGGCCAGGGCACGCGTGCAGGGAGCTTGCACGTAGCACCCCCACCGCGGCGCGCGCGCGGGCGCGGCGGTCACGAGCCACATGCGAGCGCGGGGCGGCTAGTTGCGATCTAACTTAGGAGTTAGGAGTCAAGGGCGCCAGAATGCGTGCTTTGTCCGGCCTCTTGCCTGCGGTGTGCAGGGCGCGGACGAGAGCCGTAGATAGTTAAATAGCCTCATCATAGCCGCCCAGAGCCAATCAACCGCGCGCGCGCGACCGGTCGTCTCGCGGGGCGCCGTCCGTACTCCACGACACCCGCCGTGGGATCATGAATGGCTCCTGGCCGCTTCGTGCGGTCGCGGGACACCTGTGCGTCCCGCGCATTTCGATCTGATGAGACGGTGCGGCGCGCTTCGGGGTTTGTCCTGGTCGACGAGAGGTGGAACCACGCATCTGATCTGATAGGGGATGCATGATACGTCGTCGTAATAGACGTAGCGCGGTAGCGGTCCCGCGCCGGGAGCCGCGCGCGTCTGTCGTCGCAGGAGCTAGCCCACGGCGCCTGGCAAAGCGATCGAGGGCTCGAGCTAAGGAAATAACGGTGCTCGCGGAGCCGTTGTTGCGGCGCCGGATCGACGCGCGGGCCACTTTACGGCGGCCGCAGGACATACGTGTCTTCAATGATTGCACGGATGTTCATATGTGTATATCCGCGAGCCCGGTCGAAGCTCTGCCGCTCCTTGACCGATCGATCTGCCGTGCCGTGCGGGCGCCGCTCCGCGCGCCCACATGCGTCTGCGTAGTACAGTTAGCCTTCTCCGTTTTGGCACGTTTCGATCAGCACGGGCGATTTGCTCGCTGCTAACTTGGGTAACAGAGATCGGTCGTCCACCGACGGGATATGATCGAGTTGAAGCTTAGTAGTGTGCGCGCGCAATAGGCCAGGCGTTTTGCGTGCGATGTCGCGCGTGTCCAGCTGGGCGAGCAATAAAATAGCCCGATCAATCAAACACGAGCCGGCATGCGTGGCAGCGACAATGTCACTCCGGCGGCGGAGGGGGGCCGGGGACTGCACTGATCGATAAGGCTGGTGATGTTGGTGGACGAGTCGGCGCCCGCGACGTGGCCGGCGAGCGGGCGCGCAGCGGCCACCCGACGCTAGCTGGCCAGTGGAATACTAGTATTTGAGATCGTCGTGTCTTCCAACAGCGAGCGCATGCTTGAATGAATACGTAAAGGTTTGGTTGAGCCTGGAAGGCTACGCTGGTACTACTCGGCATTCGGCAAGGAAACGATAGAGAGGAAATATGTGTCTATTTGAAATGGGATGATGCATGCTTATGGGTATCAGATCTAATATCTGTTAATACTGAACCAATACTTGTCAGTATCTCTCACTATATTTGACGTATTGAGTAGTCGTTGATGTCGATAATACTTTTTTTAACGATCAACAACAGTACGGTATTTTATATTGATATAGCATGTAGATAATACATTCATGTCACCCGGTGTGCCAACATTCTTGTTTCACACTAAGTTAGACAAAAACTCATTGGCCGAAGCATGATTTTCTCATGCATCTTACAAACTAAAAAAACTAAAAGATATGTACATTCGCACTCCACAGAGCATCCAGGGTTTTGGGGAGAGGCAACAAAGGATTTTAATCCTACAAGGCTATCACATCAAAACTTAGGCCCTTTTAAAGTACCCACCACTACATAGAGTAGTAGTGTAGTAGGAACTAAATCCGACCATTTATTGTTATGGGCAATTTAGGTTTTTATTTAATTAAGGTGAAAGGGTATTTTAGTATTTTTGTGCCTATGGTTCTCGTGACTTTCATCGTCGTCATGGGCGACAAGGTGGGCTTGCTGTTTTTGTATTTGTGAGAGACTCATGCTGTTTCATGGCACTCGCAGGAGATGTGGGGCTGTGCGCTTGTGCCTACATTCGTTACTGCTGCCGTCGATGATGGCAAGGCTCTTCTGTCGCGTGCCACTCAACTGCCTACATGACTTACAACATTGAATTGTACCGAGACTTACAGCCTTTCGCAGACTTACTACTCAATACTGCACCAACGATCTGATGTAGTAGAAATGAACCTCAACATTGGATCTAATTTAATTGATGGCTCACATTCACCTAAGGGTATTCTAAAAAAATCAACTTAGGCTTAGTTCGGGAGACAGTCTGGCTTAAATTTTAGTGGCACGCAAAACCAGATAAGCGATTAGCAAATAATTAATAAATAGATTTATTTGTTTTTTTAAAAAAATTTACATAAATAATTTATGCACAAAACACACTAAACACACATTGTTTTGTAGTTTGGGAAGCTGTTAATGTCAAAATTTGGTAATATTCTCTAGTGGATTCGGTTAAGGAAAAAAGTTGAGCAGATGATGGAAGCTTATCTAGAAGAGACCGAGTTCAAGAAGAAATCGTGAATACCACAACATAGCAGATTAATTTATCTAGTAATTAGGCAGGATTTATTTTTAAGAAAGATTGCTTAGAGTTTGATCAGGACTTGTATCTTTTACTTCATCTTTAGGAAAACGTGAGTCCTGTCTAATTATGACTCTTATCGGTCTATGGGTATAAATATGTACACCCGCGGTCTTTGTAATTTATCTCTATAGATCAATATATCTACTATCGGCGCATCGCCACTCTCTTATGAGGTTTTATTTTGATGAGTTCTTGTTTTCGCGCATGGGCTGCATCGATTGAGTTTGACCTCTGGCAAGAAGCGAGTTCCGTCATCTTCGCTTACGCTGGCATGGCTAGAACTTCCTTGATTGAGTCCGATATTCTAATTGGGCCGACGCAAGTGTTGCCTATCTGGTATATCATCTCTATCTTTAGTTCTATCACTGTTTATAGTCACATCGGCTTAGTTAGGACTTTCTCGATTAGATTCGTTATTCTGATCAAGTCAATGTTTCTTTAAACATAATGTCGCTTTAGATAAATTTGCTATATCCATCACATTAAACAAATTTATCGGCTTATTGAGTATTAGATTATTATATACAATCTCGTGCTGCATTGGTTAGATTCGACCTACTAGATTGTCATTGATAATCTAAATCTTGTTAAACCAATATGTTCATACTAATGTTTAATCGGAGTGTTAGCCGATCTTATCAGATGTGTTAAATTTGTCTTTGATAGTTTTACTGTTTTTGTTAAATTTAATACATGACCACTTTGAGTGTCATATCGGCTGGTTTAAATCTATCAGACAATTATCAACCTTATGCTGTATCGGTTAGGTCTGATCTATGAGGTTGTGGTTGTAAGTTAGATTTATTTAAGTTAATAGGCATCAATCATTGTTTCATCGAGATTTCAGCCGATGAGTTATGTAAATGTTGCATCGGCTTATAAGGATCATGTGGATTTAATAGCATCGGACTTCCAGCTGATGAATGCTTTAATCATCGAATCAGAGTCTATTCTATCATACTGTTATTGGCTGATTGGTTTGTTAGATATTTATTACATTATATCTATATCGGTCGATTGGTTCATTATCTTATCACATTATTATCAACCGATTGTCTTTATATCATTATTTATCTAAGTGTTAGAATCTATATCGGATATATAGCCGATTGTTCAAGACCCTATCCACATCGACTAGTATCGCTATATCGGCTGTTTATTGTCAATTTATATATGTTGTCAGTTGCAGGGTCAAACTGACTGGCACGCCCGTGACGGAGGGTGAAACTCCTCACCGGGAGACCGCGCAGGTCTCCCTTTGCCGGTTCAGCCGGGGGCGCAAGGTGAAATTCTTAGCCCCTGATCTGTGGGATCTCAGCGAAAGAAAACGCGTGGACGCAGGAGGTTTAGACAGGTTCGGGCTGCTAAGAAGCGTAATACCCTACTCCTGTGTTCTGGTAGATCTGAGAGTGTGATGGAATCCAGAGAGAGTCCAGCCTCTAGACTGAGTCAGCCAGAGTCCTCCCTCCCTCTCCTAGGCCCGGACCTCCTTTTATATGGCAAGGGGCTACCACATGGGCCACGAGCTGCCTAAGAAAGAAAACATTCTTTTGCATTTAGGGCTATCCTACTGCCGGAAGCAGCCTTTGACGGACGCCACAGCGCGCCTCTGCTCAGCCAGTCGACCCATCCGGGGGACGCCTGTTTCAACTTTCATTAAATGGCGGACGACTTTCTTGTCTCGCCTGCGCCGGAATCGGGAAAGCATCTGACCGGGGTTGACATACCAACTCCAGGAGTTGGCGCGCCAACTCCAGCTGAGAGACGAGAGACAGAGGGCTCTCGTCATTCCGACGGGACGGGGCGAGGCGTGCTGCAGGCCGCCTGGCGCCACCTAACCTGCGATCTGACCGGTCTGCGATCGGTCACTCGCTGTGACCGGTCACGGACCGGATATGCACGCGCCACGCCGCATTAAATGCGGCGTAGTGCGCTCGTCTGAACCGCCATAAATGCGGTTAGGTGAGCTCTGCCATGCTCTCCTAACCTGCACACGTGGCACCAAAACCACAGGGGGTCGGGGGGCCCCAGCCCTCGGGGCAGAAATGGGAACGGCCCGACCCTGGGGGGAAACCGGGAGGGCAGCCGCCACGTCACCCTCGGACCAGACCCCTCCGGGGGAACATGCCATGTGGATCCCTGTGGCCGCCCTTCCCTTTGGTCTCGACACCCCCGGTCCCATGTCATCGACAGTAGCCCCCGGTGTTACGCCTGGGTGGCCACACCCGGGAGAGGGGCACCCAGGCTTGACGCCACCCCTCGAGCCTGGTGACAGGTGGGACCGGCCCCCAAAGGCGGGCAGGACTCCCACGGTCGCGAGCCGCGCACATCGATGAAGAATGCCAGTCGACATTAACGAGCGGTCTCCTTGTAACCACAACATTACTCGAGGCAACGCGCGGATCGGGACACGTCGGTCCGTTTCGCCTGGGGTTGTGATGATGGCGCTTTTTGCGGTAACCGAGCGCGATTAATGCGCACACGATCTGCCCCTCCTCAATCGCCACGGTCGCACGACTGACGCGTGCGCCGTAAGCGGGCGAGTGGGGTTAGTGGAGGCGTGGGCGCGAGAAACGAGGGGGCAAGGAAGTGGGCGCGGGAAACGAGGAGCCGAGCGCGGCGGAGGCAAGGGCATAAAAGGCGCCGAGGAAGGGATTCGTTTCCTTCCTCTCGCCACTTTTTCCTTGCCTTTGCCATCCGTGCTCTAGCTCTCTCGTTTCTCTCGCCTTACTCTCGCCGCGCGCTCTCGTTCTCAAGCTCCCCCTCTGCCGGCGCCATGACGCGGAGCTCCGCGCCGCTTGACGGCAGCGTGCTGCCACCTTCTCGCATCACCAGCGAGAGGCAGGCCGGGCTGCCGCGCCGGTTCATGCCGGAATCTGCCACCCGGGAGGTGGTCGCGTTGGGCGAGGGATGCCCGACGCCGCACTACCCGGAGCGGTCTGTCTTCTTTCTCTCCTTCGCCATGGCGGGCTTGATCCCGCCATTCTCCAAATTCTTCATGGTTGTTCTGGAGTTCTACGGCCTTCAGATGGCGCACCTCACCCCCAACGTGGTGATGACGCTGGCCATCTTCGCACACCTGTGCGAGATGTTCATCAGGGTGCGCCCATTCCTTCAGCTGTTTCGGTGGTTCTTCACCGTGCAGCCGGTATCGCCGCCGACGGTGGTCGGTGGCTGCTACTTCCAGCCGCAGGGGCAGGTGTTGAACCACTATATCCCGTGCGTCCTTCGCAAGAAGTGGGACGACTGGAAGAGCGATTGGTTCTACACCCCCTCCCCTACCTGGCGCGCCAGATGACGGAGGGTGAAACTCCTCACCGGGAGACCGCGCAGGTCCCCCTTTGCCGATTCGGCCGGGGGCGCAAGGTGAAATTCTTAGCCCCTGATCTGTGGGATTTCAGCGAAAGAAAACGCGTGGACGCAGGCGGTTTAGACAGGTTCGGGCCGCTAAGAAGCGTAATACCCTACTCCTGTGTTCTGATAGATCTGAGAGTGTGATGGAATCCAGAGAGAGTCCAGCCTCTAGACCGAGTCAGCCAGAGTCCTCCCTCCCTCTCCTAGGCCCGGGTCTCCTTTTATATGGCAAGGGGCTACCACATGAGCCACGAGCTGCCTAAGAAAGAAAATATTCTTTTACATTTAGGGCTATCCTACTGCCAGAAGCAGCCTCTGACGGACGCCGCAGCACGCCTCTGCTCGGCCAGTCGATCCATCCGGGGGACGCCCGTTTCAACTTTCATTAAATGGCGGGCGACTTTCTCGTCTCGCCTGCGCCGGAATCGGGAAAGCATCTGACCGGGACTGACATACCAACTCCGGCTGAGAGACGAGAGATAGATGGCTCTCGTCATTCCGACGGGACGGGGCGAGACGTGCTGCAGGCCGCCTGGCGCCACCTAACCCGCGATTTGACCGGTCTGCGATCGGTCACTCGCTGTGACCGGTCACGGACCGGATATGCATGCGCCACGCCGCATTAAATGCGGCGTAGTGCGCTCGTCTGAACCGCCATAAATGCGGTTAGGTGAGCTCTACCATGCTCACCTAACCTGCACACGTGGCACCAAAATCACAGGGGGTCGGGGCGTCCCAGCCCTCGGGGCAGAAACGGGAGCGGCCCGACCCCGGGGGAAAACCGGGAGGGCAGCCGCCACGTCACCCTCGGGCCCGACCCCTCCGGGGGAACGGGCCACGTGGATCCCTGTGGCCGCCCTTCCCTTTGGTCTCGACACCCTCGGTCCGATGTCACCGACAGCCCGCATCTCATCAAAGTTTAGGACCTACACTGGAGCTAAACGGATCTCTCAGGCCTTCATGTGTCACACGTAGGATCGATGTCAACACATCTTTTGGCACACTCGACGAGATAGATTTTGTGTCAACAGAAGCACACTCATGATAAAGGAGGAAATTTTTCAGTCCATCGTTCCTTGAGAGCTTAGCCTTAGTGTAAGTAGCATTGTTCTAAGTAACTTTAAACGGCGACCCATTTGTTAGACTAGTGACAAGGTTGGTTCCCTGCAATACACTGTACTTTTTTTAATTTAGAATAATTTTATCATCTTTGAGAAAATATCGAGAGGTATCATATTTTCTAGTGTAAAATTTGATACCTACAGGAACTAAATACCTCGAGGTATCAAAAATTTTAGTATAAAATTTAGATACCTTAAGATATTTTCTTAAGGATCATAAAATTTCTCTTTAATTTAAAACTCGCCCACACGCATTAGAATTTTCATCAAAGGAAATTGCAGCGGTTAAATTGCCCCTCTAAGGTCGGCACTAGACTGAATTTTATGTCCCTCATCACCTCAATTACACCCGGTCTCTGCTGGGACCAGGTCTTCGTACAGGTCTATGTAGACAATATCCCAATATACCATGGAAAGGTACATGTTGATGTTGGAAGAAGCAAGTCGTTACGAGTGTCAGTTAGTGCCGTTGCATTATTTGTCTGCATAAGACGATCGAAAGGTCTCCTGGATATCTAGAATCTTTGTTTCGCTAAACTTTAGTTGGGTGTGTACAAGCACTACAGCGACTTCCATTCATGTCTACATCGGCACATCGCACTATGTACGTACGCTCGCAATCTTATTTTCTGCATAGATAAATTGCAGAAAGTACGGCATATATCATCCATGTAACTTTTGTCCCAACTGTTCGTTGTTTGCTGGCTCAATGGAAGGATATCCTTCGCTTTTATCACATCGGCATCTGTCCTCTTTCCTCGCCGCACCCAATCTTTTTTTTTTGGCTATACGTTCCGGATTATCAGATCATCAGTTAACCGATCGAGCTAGATGCACCGTAACGTACAAACACATTGACATTGTGAAACTGCCGCAGCATGCATAGCTGCATGTGTATGCATGAGGTACGCAACAAGAACAGGTTGGTCCAGCTACAAAATGGCCGCACCCTCGCATGACGTTCCGTTCCGTGCAGAACCGTGCCTGCACGCGTACGGACTCCATCCCCTGACACGCACAGCTTACCCACAGGACCTCAAATTCTTTGTCCGGTATCTAGTCTGGCCGCACTGTAGCACAGATCGTAAGCAGCAACACGACGAGGCGCGAGGCAGGGGAGATGCATCGCGCGTTCGAGCACGCTAGCAGAGGCGGATCTTAGCCAGCCATTCAGCCAGAGGCTGAGAGGACGTTTGGATTTAGGGACTAATTTAAGTTTTTGTCACATTAAATATTTGAGTGCTAATTAAGAATATTAAACATACACTAATAATAAAACTAATTGCATAAGTGTTAATTCGCGAGGCAAACTTTTTAAGCCTAATTAATTCATAATTAACACATGTTTACTGTAATATCACATAGGCTAATTATGAATTAATTAGGTTCAATAGATTCGTCTCGTAAATTAGTTCAGGGTTATAAAATAAATATTATTTTAGTCTACATTTAATACTTTTAATTTTAATTAGTGTACAAACATTTGATATGATAGGAATTATAAATTTTAAAAGTTGTAGTCCCATCCAACCCCCCCCCCCCCCCCCCCCGCCCCCTGAGGCAGGCGTACGTGCTGCCCAACCGGGTCCTACGACGCGCGAGCAAACAGAGAGGAGCCCGATTGATTGGGGGCGCATGCGGATGCGACGCGCGCGCGAGTGGTTGCCTGGTCCCTCGCGTCGCCAGCGGGCAGGTACCCGGGCACGCGGGGAGGGGGGGGGGGGGGGGGGGGGCTCACCCCGATCGGCTCCGCCACACATATCTCGCTCCCATCCTCGCATGTACGCGCGCACGCGCTACCCTACACGCCCCAATCAGGCAACTCGCTCGGCCCACCGTGCATGATTCGCACGAATTCCAGACGCTGATCCTATCACCAATCGATCATCACCCGCGGATTCTGCGTATCAATCGATCCAACCGTGCGTTGCGTATCTCGAATTGTCGATCATGCACCTGACCAGGTAAGTGCGTGTACGGTCGATCGGTACGCCTCGCCTGCCACCCTGCAGATCGATCGACCGTCCATGTGCTGCTGCTAGTATAACGGTCGCGATACTGCTCGGCTATTCATACGAACATCGATTGGTGGCAGGTAGTGGCCCCCCTGGACCGCTACTCCGCTAGCTCTGGACTATCGAGCGAACGAACGAGGTCAATCTAGACGGTACCGTACGTCCTCGAGTTCATAGGCGAACTATGATTTTGTCGTCCCTACCGACCGGGCAGGGACAATGCTGAGTATACTTGAACATATGGCGATAGCTAGCTGCTTGCTTGTTTCGTTGCGTACTTGCTCGGTCTCAGTCCAATCAGTCTCGGTCTCTCCTGTCATCCAAGTCATACGCATTTGCATGAGGAAGGTCGCGGTAGTTGACTTGGTTTTCCACGGCCAAGACAAGCTGCCGTCCGAGTGGCCGACTATAACAACACAAACTGGTTATGTTCATCGCTGTCGTTAAAACCTTTTAAAGGGGAAAACCTTATCCGCCGATATATTGGAAACCTATATCAAACGTGTCAGGAAATTGACGCGCGTTGTTTTTCAGGAGTCAAGTTCAATGCCGACCGTACATGCAAGGGGGCGATTCGTAGTCCCGGTTCACGTAGTTGACTCATAGCAAGGAATCCGTGCCGACTACTAGTAAAAGAACTGTTTCACCAAGCGTTAAAATAGGTATAGCTTGTTGTGGTTGACAACGTAAACGCCAGCATAATCGAAGAGGGTATGTCCAGCTCTCGCTAGAATTTCTAGATTATCTCCTTCGAAATTTCGCTCTGAAAAGTGTGCGGTTCTGTTTGCGCAGTCGATTTTCCAATTTCCATTCTTCCTCAATAGTGCACGTGTACCTTTTGCCATGAGATGAGCAAAGGATATATGACCAACAATTGGCTCTGTAAAGCACGCAGCATGGCGAACCAAAACGACGCGTGGTTCCATCCATCTGTCAGTTTTCTGTTGCAGCGAAAAGCTCTTTCCGTCTCATCTCATCACCCGAGGAAACGGCGCCACGCCCACGCACACCACCACCGGCTCGGTCACGGCCCCCGCAACGGCCTAGCGTAGCATTCCGGGGAGGTAGTTTCTCTCGTAATCTCGTTGGGTTTTTCCACTTTCAACCATGACGCGCGCGTGCGCTTTTAGTTTGCTGTCGATTCCTCATTCCTTGTTTTCCCCCACATCTCCGTCGATGAAACGCGAGAGCGACGGCTGACTCTGACTTTTCCGCGTCGCCTCTGCCGTTATCCGGCGCCGCGCGCGCGTGGCCCCACGCGATTACGCGCCACTTGCGCTTGCGCTCCTGGTCGCGGTCGCCCTCTGGCGCGCGAGGCGAGAGGCGAAAACCCGGAACGCGACGCGACGGCGAGAGGCCGAGACAGCGACGCACGCAGGCAGGATTAGACGAACTCTTAAACCGGGCAGGTTCAAGGCACGCGCATGACGAGAGAGAATCAGAGGAAATCGATGTGATTAACGCCTGAGGAAAACCACAAAAGCTGAGACGGGAAACTGAAACAGCTCTGGTATTGTGCCGCAACTTGATAGCCGTCTTGTTGGTTGCTGCTGGGCTGTTGCACCTGGTCGGCCGTCCCGATACCGCTAATCTAACACCCCGCTACATGCTAATATGCGTATGCGTGTGCCGTGGGGTCGCTTTCGCTTTCCGTCTCCGCCCGGGATCCTCCCTCTCCTTTTCCTCTGCCTTTCTGGTGGCCTTTTCGGGCCTTGCTCTCCTGTCACTCGGGTGGACGCTTCGCCGTGCACTGAACCTACAGTTGTACTCCTTTGTCCTACCGGTTGCTCTCTCCACATCGCCTTCCCCCAAGCTAAGCTAATAAGCTAAACAGCTAGCTAAGCTACGTGCTCATCACTGATGCTACTATGCTTCCCTGCTTCCTTGGTTGCTTCCTTACGTTGTATTTTACTCCATAATGATATCCAAAAGGCGAAAAGGAGCAGTGATCGCGGACCGGACTAGTAGCTTTGCATCACTCTCTATTATTTAGTGGCAATCTGGCTAAATTGGGATACAGCTGCTGGTCAGTCTCAAAGCTCGATCAAACGCGAACAGTAGTATACACTAGGGCCTTTGGTCCTTTGTTCTGATCTTCTTTTTGCCCCACGAGCACTCTCTGCCTGGTTAAGCAATCGAGTCTTTCATTATTTTAGCGGAGGCAAAGGTGAGGATATGTATATGCTAGCTGCTGCACTAAGCCAGTTGTCAGGGTGGACTTGATTGTGCGGCCGGACCCATGCATGCGCCATCAACTTTTCTTTCACTTGTTTTTAATTCAGAAACCTCGATGCGTACCATATTAAAAATTTTCCCATTCAGCTGTCCTTGTTATCCTTTTTCCGATCACAGGCCACCACAGCACAGTCCTCAGATTGCTTAGTTTAAGATATGTGCATCCATGCAATTGCTCGAGGGAGATACTGTCATGAAGCAAAGATCCAAGCTAGTGTGTCAGTCCTTTTATGCTGTACTTTTTTTTTAATTCGTTCACTTAGGACATCCCAATTAAAATCACATCTAGCATCTAGCAGTGGTCTCACGTGAGTCATACGAACTAAAACCATATATGAGACATATTTTCCAATAGATAGTACTTCACACATGCGAAAAACTGCCAAAGAAAATCAGACAAGAAACGTAGAGAGTTCACATTTCTCTGCGGAGATATAGCTCGTGCTTGAAAAGAAAGGCTTCTCAAACGCCGTGAGCCAAGGCTTCCAGTGAGAGACACGTATTGGTGATGGTCTTAGGAGTGCATGGCCAAATCGATCGCTTCGGTCGATCGAGCTGCACTTGTGCTTTCACTTAAAAAGAAACGCGATGTGTAGCCAGAAACAAAATCGCAGCTGGATGCGCGTCGCTTTACTGGAAAAAAACACAAATTAATGACATATAAAGGCTTCTCCTGATTTGAGATCAGAGTCATCACGAACTACGGCCTCAGGCTCCACTAGCGACCACCGGTTGATACGTGGCTCGATCTGCTTTACAGCGCATTTTTGTGTGTCCGTCTGACAGTCGCGGATTGGGGATATCAAAACGCACAAAAATGACGGCTACAGATCATCAGAAACGGAGATAACCAGGATCCTTTTTTTTTTGTGCTTCAGCTTTTGCCTAGGACTAACGTGTGCATGCAAACCTCACAAAATCTTTACACAGATAGCCATGGGGTATTTCTCTGATATAAAAATCTCGCTGCCGATTTGCTGTGTGAGGTGGTCACTGAATTTGATTCTCGTGAGATTGTGGCTTAGATCCAGGAACCGGGTACGTATCCGTTTCAATATTTTATGCGAAAAAAGCAGCCAACATCTCTCTTTTTCCCGTATCCTTTTCCATTTAGAATTTCATTCAGACATCGTGAGCAACTCACCAGAAAAACTAGGACGATACGATACACTACGTTTTTTTAAGAGTTATCACGAGAGTTTCCGTCAGGATTATGGGCCGAAATAGCAAGAGTTTCAGAAACCTGGGCTCTGGAATTTTGCGGTCCGTGAAGAGGCCAGAGCACCAACCTGGCTGAGATTGGACATCAAACTTAAGAGATGGGCCCTGAGCGTATCTGGACTATTCCACCCTCTTTATTATAAGGAATAAGTTTAACTTAAGTTTGTTAATTTGTGGTCAGTCTGATTTTCGTTCTTGAAACCGAAAATCCAAAGATAACTCATTCCTCAATTTACAAAATGCAAACAAAATCCCTCGACAGTATTGTCTCCAGTTTTAGTTAAAGTGACGCCTACGTGGCTCCTTTGACTATGTCTTTGTCTCACATGATGCTTACGTGACAGTTTGATAAAAAAATAAAAAAGAGCAAAATTGAAAACTAAAAAAATAATACAAAATATGCGGGTGTTGACGTGAAAAACATGAAGGCCTGTGAGATTTACTTAGCTCCAGTGCAGGTCCTATCAATCGGGTTCAGGATGAGATGCAGACGTGCCAGTCAGTTTGATCTTGCAATTGACAATATAGATAAATTGATAATCAAAGAGCCGATCAGCCAATAAGCTGATGTAGCAATCCTAGGCGATGTCGATAGGGTTTTTGAGCAATAGGATATGTATCCGATGTAGATTTTGGCAATCTGACAAGCAGTGAGAACTTATAGTAATACAACAATATAATCCAATAGAAACCAATCGGTCTATGATAAAATAAATGCTGATCTGATGATGAAAGTGTACATCGGCTGGAAATCTGATGTAATTAAATCCTGCAATCGGCTAAAACCAACTTGTATAATCCTTCTAAGCCGATGCAACACTTAAACAATATTCAGATAACACATCGGCTGAAACCCCAATGAAATAATGATTGATGGTTACTGACTTAAATAAATCTAACTTATAACCACAAACCCATAGGTCGAATACAATCGATGTATCATAAGGTTGATAATTGCCTCATAGATTTAAGCAAGCCGGTATGACAGCGATTAAAATGGTCAATATTTGAGATAACCTAATCTAGTCATTATCGACTTGGCGAAATGGATCTCCAACACGTAGTCGATGGCGGGGTAGTCTTCTTCTTTGAATATGAACTCGACGAGATAGAAGGTAACACTAGATCTCTCATATCGGCCTTTGTGGCTCCAGATTGGGTTTGTCTAGGCTTTTTCCTTATGTTGGTGTGTCTTGGCCCATATTGGTGTGTCCCCCCTCCTCCCATGGGGTCTTGTATTTATACCCACAAATGTCCCCTCGTCTAAGTAGAACGAGGGAGACAAATATGGATACGATCCGAGTAGTCCTTGTAGTTTTCAACTTGAACTCTGCTTCTCCTTCCTTATTCGGAACACCTTCTGTATATGAGGCATTATTCCGTATGAGACTTGGTATATGATGGGCCCCGCTGAGCCAAACCCAAAATCATTGGGTATGTGTGGCGCCCCAAACTATGCTGGTCTAGAAAGTCAACCGGCATAGGCTGGAGGTCACAACCTTATCTGTGGTTACAGTACCAGTCTCAGGATACACGAGCTGGTACTCACAGGATAATAGTGGAATCCAGAAATACAAAGCTTTTATTACAACATCGTTGGAGGTCTCAAACTACTACCGTCGTGGACAAACCCCAGACTGGTAGAAAGACTGAAAGGACAAGGTAAACGCAAGCGGAAACATAACAACAGTGGAGGGTGACATGAAGCAAGAAGACAACCATAAATCCACAGGCTAGGCTTGGGAACTAGGCTTGAAACCCAGAGGAGTCGTACTCGACCTGCTCTTGAAAATAGGCCTCGGCAGAAGGGTCAAGGTATCCTTCTTCTAACTCTATAAATAATAATAGCAAGGGTGAGTACTCAGTGTACTCAGCAAGCCCGGAAAAATATGACATGCAAGGCCAATAACAAGGGGTGAAACGGTTTTATTTGGAAAACCAGGTTTTATAAATAATTTAGTTGAAAACCTCTAGTGTAACAGTTTTTAGTTTCGAAGTAAGGCTCACGCCTCACTCCATTCCACAGGTTGCTTCGCAACAACCTGTCACTGTAGTAATTCTCAAATCAAACACCGTGCCATCTCAGCACTGCTCGGCCATCTCAGCCACTCTACCTCGGCCATCTCAGCCCTAACCACACCTTGGTGCCAATCGACACCCCGAGTCACACAGACTCGTTCCCAACCACGAAGGCTGGCCGTTCGCCACAAAGGCAAACTCTGGTGACGGTACCCATTCCAAGGATTTATTCATAAAACTAACACTACGCTATGAGAAACACTTCACATCCGCCCATGACCGTGGGCACGACTGTTTAAACAGTTTGACTAAACTCTACAGAGGTTGCACGCTTTACCCACACGTCGCAGACTTCTCGCATTACCGAACACATGTGGATCAGACATGGCCGACAAAGGAGAGCTCGCTACAAGGCTTTTCCATAACCAACCCATAAATATCCCGTGTCCCACAGTTGGGTGGAATCTCTCCACCAAGCATCAGGCCAAATTTCAAGCCCTCATCTACTCAGGCCCCACCGTATGGACTCCGACACATCCCCACTGCAGGAGATTGCCATACCCGCCACCATACCAGTGCTCCTCAACTGCTAACATGCTGGACACCTATGTTTTAGCTATCTACTCGGCCAGGGGCATCCCGTTATACCCGTGTGGTCGTACTGTCATATGTTCAGATGAATTTCCCAAAGGAAACGGTCCTTATGGATAATACGTAGTCAAACCAGCAAGGTACTGACTCCCGCATCATCATGTTTTTACAAAACACTTTTCTCCTTCTTAACCATACCGACATCTCGCCGGGTTTTCAAAATATAGATATCCCAGTTTTTCCCGCACGACAGAACAATCGTGACCTATAGGTAATCTATTTTGGCATTTTAAATACCAACACAAAATATGTAGTGGAGTTACAAAGGAATAAGGTCATCAATTCCTATATAGCAAAAGTGCGACTACTGGGAAGGTCCGACGATCCATATTTGAATCGTGGCCAAAACAGTGTAACCTAAAGCATGCAATTTGGCAAACAAAATATTTAATTTAAAAATATAGGCGCAATAAATGGTCAAGGGGGCTTGCCTTGTTCCGCGACAACGGACGGAGCGTTGAACTCCTACGCGAATCCTCCGTCCGACTCGGGTTCTAAACACGAGAAAATAAACCATACATAAAACCACTGCTAAACCAAGACAAAACATGAAAAAGACAGCGTTAATAAATAGAGGGGAATTTTATAAAGATTTTGGAATTTGAACGGAGTCAAACGGAGTTCGGGATGAATCGGCTCCGGAGTGGTAAAAATGGAGTGGTGAATCGGCTGAGGAGCTCCACGGTAAGTCTTCTAGGGTATTTATACTGCCAGGGTGATTCGGGAGGAGGAACTTGGCGACGAGAACGTCCATTGATGCCTCTGTGCATGTTTCTCCGTCTACAGGCTCCTCTGGCTGTTGTCGCTGCCTGGCTTGCTCGGCGAGCGGCGCGGAGCGGTGCCTAGCTTCAGCGGAGAAGACGGAGACGGTGCCAACCTTCACTGTGTACTGGCAGGACGGTGCCTAACTGTCGGTTTTGCAGGAGGTTTAGGAAAACAGGGACAGAGAAAGAAACATGTATGCACGATTGTTGGATGAGCCTAAGTGGTTTTTCCTGGCTTAATGGAAGTGCAGAGAATCTTCGGGTGAAAAAGGACTGATAAACACCGGGCGGTAGAAGTCCAAAATATTTTGGAATATTTGGACGGAAAGAAAATGATTTGATACGACCGGGGAAATAAATAAAAACAAAATTAAAACTAACTTTGTAATTTTTGGAGATTTTGAATGAAAAGAAAGAGCGACGCTAAACTGCGGTCTTAGAAAAACGCGGGCATTACAGTATGCCTTATCCATAACACTAACAATAGCCCCCGACTTCAATGCAAATGAACGAGTCGATGTTTTGGACCAAAGACCTTAGAACATTAGTTGTCGAACTTACGTAACCGTTCTCGGACGACCGAGGAGGTGTGGAGTTTGCGACTAAGTTTTCTGTCCAGCCTTGATCGAGAATTTAGATTGAAGTCAAAAGCTTCTATCTCGGCGGGTACACCATTGCTTTAACCAATAATCCTTGTCTAACTCAACCAACCGTTCTTGGATAGCTGAGCAGGTGCAGAGTATGCGACAAAGTCTTGGTATCTGACTTAACTGCTCTGAGAACAAATTGTTAGATAGAAAAAGCCCCCGAGCGAAAGCTTGGAAGTAACATGATATAATATGAATTAAAAAATTGAAAATAAATTGAATCTATATATAACAATAAAAGAGCACTCTCGCTACAGCTGCCCTCAGTAATCGGAGTATGTTATCCTTCTAGCTCTCAGCTGTCTTTATAGAAAAGTCGTTTTCCACAAAGACAGTTTAAATCTTATAACAAACCATGCTGAAGGAGTGAATTCCTAGCCCTCAGCTATGAAGTTGGGAAAATCAATTCCCGATTACACGCTTGGTTAATACGTTCAAGTGGGTACTCTAACATGACCAGATCTAACATGGTCATTTGACCCTACATGGCCCGACTAGCTTTCACAGTGCCAAGCATCCCCGGCCAAGGTCCATGAGACCCCGAAGCTTGTCAGACTAACGTAATAGGACAGTAGGATCAACTTCGAGATGTAGCGATATAAGAAAAGGGGATCAACAAATAAACATTGCACATTTTATATGTATAAACACTTACAGAGATTGATGCTCCGGATGATGAGGCCGATACCACACTGGTAAAAAACCACTTGTGTAGTCGTACTCAATAAATCACAGAGGTGGTGGAAGAATCACTACAATAGCTGGTCGAGGACCAGGTGTAGACATACCTCGACCACTCGTAGAGGTGGTGGGAGAATTGCTACAACCGCTGGTCGAGTACCAGGTACGTAGACGTACCTTGACCACCCAAAGGCAACTCGGAAGAGATGGTGAGAGGATGACTACCACTGCCGGCTGAGGACCAGGTGTAGTTATCCCTCTGAAAGTGCATCTAGGCCCTTAATTGTTTTGATGATTAATGACAATGCGATTAGAGAGGACTAACAATTTTATTTAAGTGAATGTGAAGGATTGTTAGTCCGTGATGTTTTGTAGCGCAATGCATAACTCAAAGAATACGAGAAAATCATGAGTTGCGGCAGTGATCAAAGGTTGTATTGTTTATTTTCATCTCTTTGGGTCATTAGGAAAACCGCACTATTAAGAGGGATGATGCATTGACATATGAGGAGTGATGAAAATGCTCAAAATCATTTCTAAGAAAATGTTTCTCCTCAGTTTCTGCGTTCTGGAAATTTTTGGAGTTGTCCGAAAACTATTTTCGGAACTTCCGAAAATAGACAGAACCAAGTTGTGTGTTCTAGAAATTTTCGGAGTTGTCCGAAAACTATTTTCAAAACTTCCAAAAATAGACAGAACCAAGATGTGCGTCCTGAAAATTTTTGGAGTTGTCGGAAAACTATTTTTGGAACTTCCGAAAATAGACAGAACCAAGTTGTGCGTTCTGGAAATTTTCGGAGTTGTCCGAAAGCAATTTTCGGAACTTCAAAAATGTCTACGAACCAAAATTGCTCCTGGAAATTTTCGGACTTGTCCGAAAGGGATTTTTGGAATTTCCGAAAATGTCCAGAAGGCGGTTTTGGATCTGGAAATTTTCGGATATGTCCGAAATTAATTTTTGGATTTTCCAAAAAATACAATTATTGTGCATAACGGACAGATCTGGAGCTGTGGCTATAAATAGCCCACTCTCTCCACTTGTGAGGGTTGCTGGTGACATTGGATATTTTCGTGCCCTTGGCTTGTTCTTCTCGCGATTCACTCTTGAGCCTTGCTTTCTTGTTTCCCCTTCTCACCCGTGCTCTATTCGGATTTGGTGTGTGTGTGAGAGTTGTGGATTCAAGTTTGTGTGAGTGCTTGTTGGCTTTGTGAAGATTTGTGAGCACTTGCATCATCTCCGTGAGTTCTTTGCTTCATTTGTTGCTCTTGGAGGTTGAGGACTCCTAGGCGGCTAGGTGTCACTTCCGAGCCACCGATCTACTTGTGGTTGGCTGGAAGAAGTTTGTGAAGGTCGGATCTCACCTCCGAAAGGGAAGAGATACCACCAGTGGAAGAAGGAGTGCTTTGTGCAACCTCTCGAGGAAAGGGTTAGTGAAGACCCGACTCTTTGTGAGCTCCTCAACGGAGAGTAGAATCCCCTCAAGGATTTGAACTCCGAAAACAATTCATCTTGCTACAACTTTGGTGATATTACTTTTCTCACTCCTCTAGCTTTGCTTGATTGTGCCGCTATAGGTCTAGTTGCTGTTTGTGCTTGCATATTCTTGTTGTAGGCAGCTAGATCTAGAGTTTACTTTAAAGGCTATGTTTTGCAGAACCCCGAGGATCCCACCAAGGAGGACGACGAGAACGAGCACAAGAACGCTCAAGCCACTAATGCAATACTTAGCGCCTTGAGTGGAAGTGAGTTCAACCGTGTGGACGGCATTGAGAGTGCCAAAATGATTTGGGACACGCTTCGGAATTTGCATGAAGACACGGATAGTGTTCGCGAGTCCAAGGTGGAGATTCTCAAGGGTCAATTTGAGCGGTTTGTGATGTTGGATGGTGAGAGCCCGAGCGACATGTATGATCGGTTGACCAAGATTGTCAATGAGATCAAGGGGCTTGGCTCCAAGGACATGACCGATGAGGTTGTGGTCAAGAAGATGGTTCGAGCAATCACTCCAAGGAACTCTACCTTGGTGACCATCATTCGTGAGCGTCCGGACTACAAGACTCTCACACCTCATGATTTGCTCGGACGCATTCTTGTCCATGACATGCTTGAGCAAGAATCCAAGGAGGTCATCCAATACATCAACTAAAGCTCAACCACAAGCATCAAGAAGGAAGACTTGGCGTTGAAGGTGAAGGAAGAAGAAGAAGAGAATCGCCAGAGCAAGAACAAGGTAGAGATTGATGATAAAGAGATGGCTCTCTTCGTCAAGAAATTTGGGAAGTTCATGAGGCGAAGTGGCTTGTTCAAGGGGAGTTCTTCCAAGTGCTTCATCGACAAGTCAAGTGGGAGGCACTCCACGAGGAAATGCTATGAGTGTCATGAACCCGGACATTTCATGGCCGATTGTCCAAATCTCAAGGAAGAGAAGAAGAAGGGCGACAAGAGGGAGAAGCCCAAGCATAGCAAGCGCGAGCGACATGGCCAAGCTCACCTTGGGATGATATTCGGTTCCGATTCTGAGTCAAGCTCAAGTGATGATGAGGGAGTGGCCACCTTTGCAGTCAAGCCTACATCACCTCCTACACCTAAGCTCTTCAACTACTCAAGTGATGACGATGCTCCCATTTGCCTCATGGCAAAGGAGCCTAAGGTACCTTCTTTTCTCAAGTCCTTAAATGTTGATCTTGTTAGTGATGAGGAAGATGAGGTTGATGAGGTTATGGATGAGGACTTGTTCAAGTCCATAACTAAGAAATCAATACCGCACTTGAGTGAGTTGCTTGGGAGAATCGAGGATCAATATGCTACCCTCGAGAGGCAAGAGGATTTGCTCATTCGTGAGAAGGAGCGAACTCATGAACTCAAGATTGAGCTTGGTAAGGAGAGAGATAAAAATGAGGCTTTGGTACGGCTCTACAAGCAAACCAAAGAATCTCATGCTAATCTTGAGGTGGCGAATGCTCAACTTTAAGAGAGAGTGGATGGCTTGGACAAAGCTTACCTCTCCCTTGAAGAGAAGTTCGAAACCTTAAAAAATAGTGTCTCTTTCCCTACTGAGGTATCTTGCTCTAAGATTGTCCCAAGCAATGAATCATGTGCTAGGTGTAAGGACATTGATATTGATGCTTGTATTACTAATTCTACATCTTTGAGTGCTTTGCAAAAGCAAAATGAGAATCTTATGGGACTCCTTCACAATGGCCTTCTCAAGTGCCATATGGGTAGTAAGGTCCTAAAGGAGTACCTAGGCTATCAACAGGACAACTTCAATCACGAAGGTCTTGGGTATGTTCCTCCACCAAAAGGAAAGGTGGACAAGAGTGTGATGATCAAGAAGCCCCAAAGTCTTAGCAACTTTGTTAAGGCTAAAAGTATCCTTCCTAATGATTGTGCTTCGCATTGTTTTTTTGATGCATCTTATGTTCTTAGGAAGAATGCAAATGGTCGTGTTGTTGCTAAGTATGTTGGTCCAAGGGGCAAGAATGTTTCTATCAAGAGAGTGCTTTGGGTGCCCAAGACACTTGTTACTAACATGAGAGGACCCAAGCAAGCATGGGTACCTAAAACTAGAAATTGATCTCTTGTAGGACTATATCTCCGGTGGAAAAAGTTGGGTGATTGATAGTGGATGCACCAATCACATGACCGGAGAAGAATCAATGTTTTCATCTCTTGATCCAAACAGCACATCCCAAGAGAACATAGTCTTCGGGGACGATGGAAAGGGAAAGGTAATAGGATTAGGTAAGATCGCAATCTCCAATGATCTTTCCATTTCCAACGTCCTCTTGGTAAAGTCCCTAAACTACAATCTTTTGTCCGTCTCTCAATTATGTTCCTTAGGTTACAATTATCTTTTTACCGATGTCGATGTGACTGTATTTAGAAAGAATGATTCCTCAGTAGTCTTTAAGGGTGTTCTCAAGGGAAAGCTTTATCTTGTGGACTTTTCTTCAAGTAAAGCCAAACATGAGACATGCTTAGTGGCTAAGTCCAACACGGGGTGGCTTTGGCATCGAAGGCTAGCCCATGTTGGTATGAAGAATCTTCACAAGCTTCTAAAAGGCGATCACATCCTTGGACTAATAAATGTTCAATTTCAGAAAGATAGAGTTTGTAGCGCATGTCAAGCCGAGAAGCAAATTGGAGCTCATCACCCGGTCAAGAATGTGATGACTACCACAAGACCATTGGAGCTTCTCCACATGGACCTCTTTGGACCCATTGCTTATCTAAGCATCGGAGGTAACAAATATGGTCTTGTTATTGTTGATGACTTTTCACGCTTCACGTGGGTGTTCTTTTTGCATGACAAGAGTGAGACTCAAACTATCTTCAAGAAGTTTGCAAGAAGAGCACAAAATGAGTTCGAGCTCAAGATCAAGAACATCCGAAGTGATAACGGCAAAGAGTTCAAGAACACGTGCGTGGAGAGCTTCCTTGATGAAGAAGGCATCAAGCATGAGTTCTCGGCTCCATATTCACCTCAACAAAATGGAGTAGCCGAGAGGAAGAACAAGACTCTCATCGAGATGGCGAGGACCATATTGGATGAATACAAGACATCAGACCGTTTTTGGGCCGAAGCGATCAATACCGCATGCCACGCGACCAACCGCCTCTATCTTCACCGCCTTCTTAAGAAGACTCTTTATGAGCTTCTTACCGGTAACAAGCCTTGTGTCTCTTACTTTCGTGTTTTCGGTAGTAAGTGCTACATTCTTAACAAGAAGGCGAGATCGTCAAAGTTTGCTCCTAAAGTAGATGAAGGGTTCTTGCTTGGGTATGGGTCAAATGAGTGCGCATACCGCGTTTTCAACAAAACCTTTGGTATTGTTGAGATCGCGCGTGATGTGACATTTGATGAAACTAATGGCTCTCAAGTAGAGCAAGTTGACTCACATGTGTTAGATGAAGAAGAGGACCCAAGCGAAGCTATCAAGAGGTTGGCTCTAGGAGATGTTCGTCCTAGGGAGCAACAACAAGGGGTCTTTTTCTCAACACAAGTGGAGCCATCTACATCAACCCAAGCCAACGATCCCTCACCTTCACTCAAGGATCATGGTGAAGAAGACAAGCACGTGTGATCTTCACCAATCAACCTTGCACGTCCAAGGATACACCAAAGCATTCAACGAGATCACCCCACCGACAACATTCTAGGTGATATCAACAAGGGAGTATTCACTAGATCTCGAGTTGCAAATTTTTGTGAACATTACTCTTTTGTGTCTTCCATTGAGCCACTAAGGGTAGAAGAAGCACTTGATGATCCGGATTGGGTGATGGCGATGTAAGAAGAGTTGAATAACTTCACACGGAATGAAGTGTGGACATTGGTGGAGAGACCAAGGCAAAACGTGATAGGTACCAAGTGGATCTTCCGGAATAAGCAAGATGAGAACGGCGTGGTGGTAAGAAACAAGGCAAGGTTAGTGGCTCAAGGGTTCACCCAAATCGAAGGATTGGAGTTTGGTGAAACCTTTGCGCCTGTAGCTAGGCTTGAGTCAATTCGCATTTATTAGCCTTTGCCACTAACCTTGATTTCAAGCTCTACCAAATGGACGTGAAGAGCGCCTTCCTCAACGGTCCAATTAATGAGTTGGTATACGTGGAGCAACCGCCGGGGTTCAAAGATCCAAAGTATCCTAACCATATTTATAAACTTCACAAGGCACTCTATGGGCTTAAGCAAGCCCCAAGAGCTTGGTATGAATGCCTTCGTGATTTTCTTGTGAAAAACAGTTTTGAGATTGGCAAAGCCAATTTTACTCTATTTACTAAGAGACATGGCAATGATATCTTTGTGTGCCAAATATATGTCGACGACATTATATTTGGCTCTACTAACAAGTCTTTTAGTGAAGAATTTAGTAGAATGATGACCAAGCGCTTTGAGATGTCCATGATGGGAGAATTGAAGTTCTTCCTCGGCCTTCAAATCAAGCAACTCAAGGAAGGAACCTTCATTTGCCAAACAAAGTACTTGAATGACATGCTCAAGAAATTTGTCATGGAGAATGCAAAGCCAATTCACACGCCCATGCCGTCAAATGGGCACCTAGGCCTCAACAAACAAGGTAAAGACGTCGACCAAAAGGTATACCGTTCCATCATTGGCTCACTCCTTTATCTTTGTGCATCTAGGCCCGATATCATGCTTAGTGTGTGCTTGTGTGCAAGATTTCAAGCCGCTCCGAAAGAGTGTCATCTTGTGGCCGTGAAGAGAATCCTTCGATATTTAGTGCACACACCCAACCTTGGTCTTTGGTATTCTAAGGGAGCGAGGTTCAACCTCATTGGTTATGCCGATGCGGATTATGCCGGGTGCAAAGTGGATAGGAAAAGCACATCGGGTACTTGCCAATTCTTGGGTAGGTCCCTTGTTTCTTGGTCTTCTAAGAAACAAAACTCCGTCGCCCTATCCACTGCTGAAGTGGAATATGTTTCGGCAAGGAGTTGTTGTGCTCAACTTCTTTGGATGAAACAAACCTTGAGAGACTATGGCCTAAATGTGAGCAAAATTCCACTCCTATGTGACAATGAGAGTGCCATCAAGATAGCCAACAACCCCGTCCAACACTCCCGAACTAAACATATTGATATTCGCCACCACTTCTTGAGAGACCATTCCACAAGAGGCGACATAGACATTAAACATGTGAGAACCGACAAACAATTGACGGATATTTTTACCAAGCCTCTAGATGAAGCAAGGTTTTGTGAGTTAAGGAGTGAACTAAATATCTTGGATTCTCGGAATGTGGATTGATCTATTGCATGCTTGTTGGTTTGCTAGAATAGGGTTGTTTATCACTTTGTGACAAAATGGACATTCAATTCATGGATGGACACTAGTCATTTTTTTTGTGTGGACAAATTGAATTTTTGTGTTTGGGGATCTCATTTTTCAATGAATTTTGATCCTTGCACAATCTAAGATAGATTCACACATTCCCTCTTTCGAGGGTGAATTATCTTGTCTCATGGTAATTTACTCTTTTTTGATCCTTGGATCAACCCATTTGACTTGTGGCTATTGTTTTGTGTGCTTACTTGTGTGCTAGTCACAAGTTCAAATGGGAGCCAAAGTGTTCGACCAACCTTCCTTTCCAATATTGTGAAAATGTTGTTCTTCAAAATTCCCCGTGCAATTCCTTTTAACAAAAAAAATAAATTCAAAATGGTTGCGCAAAGGTTTCCTCAAAATTCCGACCAATTCCTTCAAAATTCTGAGTTTTCTGCTTTTTTTTCGGAATTTCCAAAAATTTTTCGGAAGTTCCGAAAAGTTCCAGTCCAAACGTCCTTCTGTTTTTTTTGGAAGTTCCGAAAACTATTTTCGGAACTTTCGAAAATTTCCAGAGCCGAGCCCTCTTTTATCTTCTTCCACCCGTGGTTATTTCTTTCTTCTTCACTCTCCTTCCTACGGGTTCCCCTCCTCCTCCTCTCCACCAGCGACCAACTCCTCTCCAGCCACTCCTCGGCGCTCCCCTCCTTACGGGAGCACGGTTGGGGGCTCTTGCGGAGGCTCCATTGTCGTTCTCCACCGCGTTTTTCACTCGTTCTTTGCGTTCTTGAGGATGCCTCGTCTCAAGATTGCCTCTCGTCGGTCCAAGCGTCCACGGGATCGTTCTCCTACTCCATCCTCTCCGGAGAGAGGATTCGGACAGTGATTGGTCCGGAGTAGAGGACACGGGTCCTCAAGTGACGCGGGTGGCCAAGGGCGGCACTCTTCCTCCACGTCGGTCGACTCAGTCGCACGGCGCTGCGGGTTCCTCGAGGCAACCTCGCCAGTCTACTGGTGAGGGCTCGTCTCAGCAACCTCAGACGCCGCCGCACATTCCCGCCGTCCCCATTGGGCCTCTTCGCATTCACACGCCCGAGCGGGACCCTGCTGTGGTGCGCCAGGTGCGTGACTGGCGGAAGAAGTCCGAGGTGATTGCTCCTCACCGGGATGAGGATCCTTGTTCCAGTCGCCGATCGGCCTCTGATGCACGGTTCTGGACTCTGTTTCAGCAAGATTTCTATGAGTCTGTCATCAAGCCCAAGTCTAACCCCTCTGTGCAAATGCAATGGATAAATTGGGAGGAGCTGCTAGCCCATGATGATTCTGTCCTCAACACAGTTGTTGCCGTCTGTGAAGAGATGGGAGTCCGAGCCTTTATGACTCTTCAGCAGCCTTGGTGCAATGAGATCATTGTCCAATTCTATGCCACGGTGTACTTTGATCGTCATCGTGGTGTGCATTGGATGACTCAGGGCTCCTGGTACTCGATTACTTATGAGAGGTTGGCTGAGCTCTGGGGTTTTGATTTGCATTGGATGCGCCACTTCACCAACCTGCATGATCATCCCATTCCCCTCAACACTGAAGCTTCGTCCTCTGTACCATCCTAATGGTGTATTGGGCAAGATTGAGGGTCTTAAGCCCTTTCACACCTATCTCAACTGGATGATGCGCTGGTCCCTTGTGCCCAAGGATGGTGATGCTAGCAGCATAAACCATCTCTCCCGGAATGTTTTGCTCAGGTTCAATCCTCCCTCCCAGCCCTTCCATGTTTTCAACTTTGTATGGGAGGAAATTTGTTTGGCATCCATTCAATACAAGAAGGGTTTGGTCTATGCTCCTCATCTCATGCGGATGATCGAGTCCGTCACTCAGTTGCAGTTTGAGCATGAGATGCCTCACCCTCAGCTTCACTTGCGCCTGCTCAAGGCTGATCGCCCATCCAGGGCTCCCACTTCTGCTGCCGCTGGGGACATCCCCTTCTCCTCGACTCAGCCTCAGCCGTCTGCTTCTATGGCTCATCGTGCGCCGTCTCCTTTGTTTCGCATTTTGCGGAGTCTGTTTGGTCTTTGCTCTGCAGAGGTTAAACAGAATCGCAAAGCGCGAAACAAAGTCAAGATGCAGGCATAGCTGAACCAGCATCTTCAGGTGGATATCCCTCCTTCCCCTCCGGGCTTTGAGGCGGAGCCTAACGAGCCTGAGGAGGAGATAGAGGATCCCTTTGCAGGACTCCCTCCGGACTATGACTTCTTTGGTTATGGCCATGGCTATGGCCATCCTCCTCCTCCTCCAGAGGATCCTCCCCAGGCACCTTTCGTGTGAACCGTCGTCGCCTCCTTTCCCTCCTTTTTTGGTGTGTTGATGCCAAAGGGGGAGAATATCTATCTCTTTTTGTTCCAAGTTTGGTCGAACATTGATGGCATCTATTTATGTATGAGACTATGTGTGGTAGAATTTGAGTAGAACTTGAGTTATTGTAATCTCATTATTGTCTTTATGTAAGTCCCTAATGACTGCTTATGTGTGACTGTGTGATGAAATGTCTTTTATGCCAATTGTCTAGGTAATGCAATGCTTTTATTTCTATTCATTTGTTATGTGATGGTGATTAAGTCATAGTGTGATTCTTGTTGTGAGCTTAAGTGTGAATGCAAGGTTTTAGGGGGAGCTCTCCACTTGCCTATAATGCACACTTCTAGGGGGAGTTTTCACTAAAAACTTACACCAAAACCTTTATATTGTTTTGCTCTCTATTGTGATCTAATCGTGTTGTCATCAATCACCAAAAAGGGGGAGATTGAAAGTGCATCTAGGCCCTTAATTGTTTTGATGATTAATGACAATGTGATTAGAGAGGACTAACAATTTTACTTAAGTGAATGTGAAGGATTGTTAGGCCGTGATGTTTTGTAGCGCAATGCATAACTCAAAGAATACGAGAAAATCATGAGTTACGGCAATGATCAAAGGTTGTATTGTTTATTTTTATCTCTTTGGGTCATTAGGAAAACCGCACTATTAAGAGGGATGATGCATTGACATATGAGGAGTGATGAAAGTGCTCAAAATCATTTCTAAGAAAATGTTTCTCCTCAGTTTCTGCGTTCTGGAAATTTTCAGAGTTGTCCGAAAACTATTTTTGGAACTTCCGAAAATAGACAGAACCAATTTTTGACTTCTAGAAATTTTCGGAGTTATCCGAAAGTGATTTTTGGAACTTCTGAAAATCACCGAGAAGCAAAGTTCGGTTCTGTAAATTTTCAGACTTGTTCGAAAGCAATTTTTGGAACTTCCGAAAATGGCAGTGAAGCTTCTGTAAATTTTTGGAGTTGTCCGAAATTTTTTTTCGGAATTTTCGAAAATGTCTGCGAACCAAAATTGCTCGTGGAAATTTTCGGACTTGTCCGAAAGGGATTTTTGGAATTTCCGAAAATGTCCAGAAGGCGGTTTTGGATCTGGAAATTTTTGGATATGTCCGAAATTAATTTTCAGATTTTCCAAAAAATGCAATTATTATGCATAACGGGCAGATCTGGAGCTGTGGCTATAAATAGCCCACTCTCTCCACTTGTGAGGGCTGCTGGTGACATTGGATATTTTCGTGCCCTTGGCTTGTTCTTCTCGCGATTCACTCTTGAGCCTTACTTTCTTGTTTCCCCTTCTCACCCGTGCTCGATTCGGATTTGGTGTGTGTGTGAGAGTTGTGGATTCAAGTTTGTGTGAGTGCTTGTTGGCTTTGTGAAGATTTGTGAGCACTTGCATCATCTCCGTGAGTTCTTTGCTTCATTTGTTGCTCTTGGAGGTTGAGGACTCCTAGGCGGCTAGGTGTCACTTCCGAGCCACCGATCTACTTGTGGTTGGCCGGAAGAAGTTTTTGAAGGTCGGATCTCACCTCCGAAAGGGAAGAGATACCACCAGTGGAAGGAGGAGTGCTTTGTGCAACCTCTCGAGGAAAGGGTTAGTGAAGACCCGGCTCTTTGTGAGCTCCTCAACGGAGAGTAGAATCCACTCAAGGATTTGAACTCCGGGAACAATTCATCTTGCTACAACTTTGGTGATATTACTTTTCTCACTCCTCTAGCTTTGCTTGATTGTGCCACTATAGGTCTAGTTGCTGTTTGTGCTTGCATATTCTTGTTGTAGGCAGCTAAATCTAGAGTTTACTTTAAAGTGCGCTTACTCTGCTATTTTCAGAACTTCCGAAAATCATTTTCGGAAATTTCGAAAATTCCTGCTTCCGCATTTACTTAAGTTTTTGAGTTAGCCTATTCACCCCCCTCTAGTCCTAACTGACTCTTTCACCCTCGATCACTCGAAGGCAACTTGGAGAGATGGTGAGAGGATGACTACCACCGCCGATCGAGGACCAGGTGTATATATCCCTCGACTACTCGAAGGCAACTTAGGGAGGTGGGGGAAATCAGTACAACCGCTGGTCGAGGACCAGGTGTTGTCATCCCTCGACCACCCAAAGGCAACCCTGATAGATGGTGAGAGATTATTAAAACGTTGGTCGAGGACCAGGTGTAGCCATCTCTCGATCATCCCAAGACAACTCTGATAGGTGGTGAGAGATCGCTACAATGCTAGTCGAGGACTAGGCGTAGTCATCTCTCGACCGCCCTAAGGTAACTGATATGTGGTGGGAGATCGCAACAATGCTGGTCGAGGACCAGGTGTAGTCATCTCTCGACCACCCTAAGGCAACTGATAGGTGGTGATAGATCGCTACAACGCCATCACGCCCACCCTAGTCTGGGTACGTCGGAAAGAGGAAAGCTACACTACAAGCCCAGTCGTTACCCACGCTGGCTTGTGGCAAGTACGCTAATTCTTCTAGGGTTTTCCACGAACTGGTCCTCAATTGCCATGAGCATGTCTAGCAAAACCATGCGCTCACAGCCCACCATTAGTCATAATTTTAGTTATATTATTATCATAATGGTAAAGGTCAGATAATATCATTATGGAACCAAGGTAGAGAATTATATGTGAGATTTCCATAGTGATCTAGTTGAAGCTACTGTAGTTCACCAGTGCAGATATTCACCTAGCTGCAACGAAACAAAGGGACTTTGAAGCTCCTGTAGTTCATCTCCCAGATCTGCTCTATGCGGCCATAGTATGTGTTCGATCCAGCTTGATCCTGACCAAGTGCTGGCCAAGTGCTGTGAGAACTGCTCATATCTCCAAAAGGATTCATGTCATCCGTACACAGACATATCCTAATGTTTCTAGGATCGGTAGCAAAGTCTTTGTGCATTCGATTGATATTCCTCTATTGAATCGAATCCGCAGGGTGCCTTAGCAAACTGTCGTTCCTTCTATCTTTGGCATGCTAACGCACTAACTTTGCTTCCTTGGGGTTGACAAATATTCTCTTGAAGCGATCAATGATAGGTAGATACCACACAACCTTCGCCGGACCACCCCGCTTTGACTTCTTTCCCTCCCCCGCACTTTTCTTTCGCTTGTATCGAGAAGCCTTGCATACAGGACAAGCATCTAGGTCCGCATATTGCTTGTGGTATAATATGCAGTCGTTTGGACAAGCGTGAATTCTACGGACCTCTAACCCCAGGGGACACAGAATCTGCTTTGCTTCATATGTCGTCTCGGGCAATGTGTTCTCTTCAGGAAGCATGGCCTTCAATATTTCCAAAAGTTCCGTAAAACTCTTGTCTGTCCATCCACTACTTGCCTTCAGCTTCATTAGGTCCAAGGTAGCTGACAATTTGGTATGCTTTGCCTTGCATCCGACGTATAGAGGTGTCTCGGAGTCACTGACCAACCTGTTGAACTTCATGGAATCTCTCTCGTTGTGAGCTTGCTCCTCAACGTCACATAACATCTCTTGTAGCATATCAGGATCCACATCAACCATTTCACCGCCCAATGAAGATGGTATAAACATGTCATGCTCATCTTCATCTTCATGATTATCTGCACCACTTCTGTCTGCAGCTTCACCACTACCCGATTCTTGCTCTCCATGCTTCACCCAACATGTGTAGCCCTTCATGAATCCCCGTTGTATCAAGTGAGAATGTACCTACTCTCTGCTAAACATAATATCATTCTTGCAATCTCTACATGGATAACACATGTATTTGCTATTTCTTCTTCTCTTATCCTCCTCTGCAACGTTCATAAAACTTAAAATGTCAGCTCTATAGTCTTTGCAATGACGTTTCAAAGTTGTCGCATTCATCCAACTTCGATCCATCGCTGCAAAATTTAATAAAATATTAGTTAACATACTACTAAATTAAAAAAATTATTACTACCTTTTTACTTACTTCTAAGATTTTTCTGTTTTTCTTTGAAAAAAATAACAAAAATTCGCCCCATTCAACCTCCCACCAAAATAGTGAATAGTGGGATAACTTCAGACAACAGTCGGGTGGTCTCTTTATAGTGTGCAAAATATATCTCAATCGAGCCAATGAACAGACATCTCTAACGGGCGCATAGTTATCTCTAACGGGCATCAATAAAAGCCCGACACAGATATGAGCCATTGGTGATGGGCTTTAAAGCCATCTCAATCGGGTCATCTTTGGAGCCCGTCACCGATGACTCTTATCTCTGATGGGCTCTGTAGATGGGCCCGATTGAAATATGCTAGGTCATCTCAATCGGGCCTAAATCTGTACCCGTCACAGATGAGTGTCATCGGTGACGGGCTATATGTTCTTGGGCCTAGAGTATGAATGTACGAGTACATCTACAACGGTGCAAATTTAGGCCCGATTGAGATGACTTCGTTCTGATGGCCCAAGTAGTCCAGACATAATTGAACCCGTCACAGATGACAGGATCTGTACTAGTGACAAAATAAAGAATTTGAGCTTGAATCTGACATTGTCCAAACCTGTGTATGTACTTCAAGATTTCATAGGTGGCATAGCAATTTTGTTTCTCACGTGCAGGTCATAACTTACACAGTACTACTTACAGTTTTTTAAGAAAATAGAATGAAACTAAAACCATTGTGAAACAATAAATTCGCAACTCAGTTGAACTTAATCAGTCGCACAACTAATGTAATATACGCCATCAGTCCACATTAACTATATAGATTCCCTTATTTGACCAGTGAACATCAGTTAGAGTACAGACTGAAAATTTAATCATTCATGAGGTCCATTCAAATTAGAAGCTAAAATAATATACAATATAGATTCTGAAATGGGATTCTGCAATTTTGTGTAAACAAGATGATGCAATAATCTGAATTTTCAAAAAATATTTTAAAAAACACATAGACAGAAATCTTTTGTGTTCCACAGGACATGACTGATGAAATATAAAATATATTTCTCCGAATTGAAGGAGACGCGTACCTTTGTGATTGTATTTTTTGGGAGAATATCTACGATAAAGACAGATCAAGAGCTAACAGTGTGATAATCCCTGTTAAACCGAATCAGAAAGTTGAATCAGGAAATTCAGTCCAAGGAAATAAAGTGTTTGAAAGGTTGTATTTGAAAAATAACATCACAAACGTTGTATTTTTCAAATCATCTATTACACATAGGTCCATACAAAGGAAACATAGCTAATTCATGATATATATCCTGGTTACAAATCTTTGTATTGTCAATTGGGCTAAAAACTAAGAATTCAAATCCTCACTCCCCAGACAGATTCTAAGCTTCTCTTATCATGAATCGCTATTGTGCCTGATATTCTCTCAGTTTTTTAAACATGCATGTAAGCCGGCAAATTTGTTACCTGACCAAGTCTAGCTGCAAGAGACATCGACTCAATAGATAACTAAAATGCACAAAAGAAGCTGCTGAATCAAGATGCAAAATTCTAGAAAATCGTATGCAGTCTGAGCCTGCTGTTTGTCCAAATATTAGGGGAATTATGGAAAAATGACTTCCTTAAATATCGATACCTACCCAGAGTTACTAACACAAAATATATTATTTTAGGTGTAGTTCGACTCAATAGAAGTCAGTTCTAAATTCAATTTAGTTCATACATCGGTTGGTTTTATCTAATTGTAGAAGCCATTAACTTAGAAGGTTCAACCTCCATGTTTAAAAATTTGAATAATTCAGGTGCAGGTGAGACTGTCAGTTCTAGCATTAGGAACAAATTTTATGAGACTCCATGTCGCTAAAACAATTAAACATATACACATATTGCATTACAATTGAAGATGTTCAATCCCATTTCAGTAATTGCTGTACGTGCAGCACAGCAGCGCAGTTAATTTTAGAAGAAAAAAAACTTTACCCTGAAATCCATGAACACATGGTGAGCTTCTCGAATTAATTTCTGCAGCAAGAACCAAAGTAATTTAACAGCGAGGATAAGGAAAAAGATGATTCCATAAGAATGTAAAAAAACACGCAGATATTAAAAAAATGGTGACACGTATGTTCATTTTCTTAATCATGGATTTTTCTGTGCAAATTATATGCTGAAAAGCTCAATGAAAAATAAATTAATGATATATCTGAAAATAAATAAGTGCAATGAGAACATGGAAGTAATTTGTTAACTTTAATGATATGTTTATTATTTTGTTAACATGGAATTAGGTGTGTATTTACATTATTCTGGAGGCTGGAATCGAATGAGAAGACCATTTACATAATAACTTTTTGTGTCACACATGCACATAATAATTTGATTTCAATTATCTCACTGATGTATGCTATAGTGGGAGGAAGGAAAACTAAACAGCAAGTATATATTCATTTGTATTCAATATTTTATCTCTGTTTCAGTAACTTTTGAACAGATGCATAATAGCCATTGATAATTTAATATTAGGATGATTCATAGCTTCTATTATGGTGATCCCGTATAATGCAGCCGCTCCCTAATTATAAAGCGTCGTCACGTTGATCCAATGCAAAAAAGGAAAAAAACCTAAACGATCAAGTCTGATAAACAATCAAATGATAGCAATTTCAACGTAAGATTTGCAAGAACTAAACAAAGAGACTAAACAAAATTTCAAGAAGGGCTAGAAAGCTGCTCACCGAGGTGGAACTCGTGACCGCACCGCAGCCTTACCGTAGACCACCGTGTCTAGTCAGATCGAGCACTCGATCAGGAGAGAGGGCGGTGAGGCCTTCCAGATGATCGACTGTGGAGGCTGAATGTGGCGCAGTGTTGGCAAAAGATCGAGGCGGACGGCAACACTTCGTTGGCGAAAGATTGCGATGGACAGGAGCACTTCGTTGGCCTTAGATCGTCAACAGGCGACTGATGGGAAGAGAGGGGAGGCACAAGGTATGGCGATTTTGGAGGGGGCGAATCAGGTGGCTGTGTGTGGCAACGATGGCGGAGATCTCGACTGGCGTAGGGGACGGCGATGTGGGAGGAGAGCGATGGCTGCGTGATTTGGGGAGGTTGTAGAACGGTTGGCGTCGGCGATCTGGAGGCGAAAATCGGTGGCGGCGTGATGGTGACATCAACAGCGATACGGGGCGACGTGATGGCAGGTCGCCGATGGTGTCGCGAGTCGATCTGGTGGTGGGGATCGAAGGCGGCGTCGATGGTGGGGTGTCGGCGACGTCGCAAGTCGCGGTCGGAGTGAGGGGTCGACGGCGGCGCGATGGCGGGCGTCGGCGTTGTCGTGAGATATGAACAGCGTGAGGGGGCACTGGCGGTGTTGATCTGGAGGGTGCGATGGCGGGGCGACAACGGTGTGATTTGCGGGCGTGCGGGTGTAGCGTGGATGCGGCGGCGTTGAAGGGGGCGTGGATCGAGGCGGAATAAAACGGCGATGCGGTGTCGCGGCGTGGATCGGGGATGCAGTGGCGGCGGCGGCGGCATGGATCGAGGCTGCAGTGACAGCAGCGTGGAGAGGGAGTGACCGAGAGAGAAAGGTGTGCAATAGAGAGAGAGGAGGAGAGAGGGGTGCGTGCGGGTGTGCGAGATAGAGAGGAGGGGAGAGGGGAGAGGGGAGACGTGTCACGAGCTGAGGCATTGGATTAGATGATTCTGGATCGTGGGATTTGATAAATGAAGTATGAAAGATATAAACAACAGTTAATGAACTATAGAGTAGATAAGTACAAATTAAATTCCTTCATAAAATTAAAATCGGTTTCAGTTAATGTGGCTTCTACGTGGTACGATGACTGCTTGACTTAATAGGCCCAACCCAGAGACCTGCGGTCTTACTCGGAGGTTTGGGCTATAATAATTGATCAGGAATAAACTTCTCCCAAAAGGGAAAACAAAACAAATGTTACCGTGTTTGTAAAGAAAACATCCATCGTTCGATTGATTCCCTCAGTCCAAACCGAGATGGTTTAGTGGCTTTGATGCGACAATCTAGTTAACAATTTATTTTTAAAAAAAGGTACATAAGCTCAGTGGCACTCAAGACCCTAGGTCAGCACCAAAGAGGGCAGAAAGACATGGAAGGAGGAAGGGAGTAACAACAACAACATCTCCGTCTTGATCTCAGGTGGCGTCGGAGGTTGAAAGAAGCGTGCGGTCGACACTGAGCAAGATGGGGAGGTCGCTGGAGTGAGGGTGAGAAAGAGTGAAGAGGAGGCGGTATTAAATATGTGATCCGAATTTAGATTTATAATATATTCGGATTAGTTTTTTAAATAGGAATTCATGTCTTTTTATGTTAGGAGTTTTTTCTTTTATCTTCTATATATATTTTTCTAAGCCGTATGGAAAGGGGTGATGTTTCTATTGTTATTCCTTTACGTTTGTAATCAACTTCACAATAGTGATCATTGTCGGTCGGCGTCCGTAGTTTTTTCTCGTAAGGGTTTTTCACGTAAAAAACCGTGTCTCTGTTGTGCATCTATTTTCTTCACAGGAAGAATTCACAGCTATTTTACTTTTGTGTTGACATCAATGCCATATACCGGTCACGTACACATCACATAGTCCAAAACCAGTTTAGTTTGTACGAGGGGTGTAAATTAAACGGTTTTATAAGTTAAGGAAGGGAGTTATGTCGGTTTTAGAGTTAAATGGTGTCTATTGAACAAACGACATAGTTGAGGCGATGATACGAACTTACCACAGTTCAGAATGATAACAATCAAAATCAACATAACTGAATGTATCTACTTCTTTTCTTCAAAAAAACTAATCTAGTATTTGATGAAATATTTTTTAGTATAACGAATCTGAATATAAGCTTGTTATTAGAAAATATCTTATTTAATATTAGATTAATTTTTTTTGAGACGGATGGAGTATCTGTGAAACCAGTCAACTGTCAGTGCTGTAATAGAGCTACTGAATAACTACTACTAACGCATTTCCCATGAATTTTCTTTTTTGAAGAAAACAAAGAACACACGACCAGATGTCCGTATGAATGACAGCACATGCAGAATCCTTTTGCCTTGTTTCTTCCACCTTCAGCATACCAAGCACCTTCAGCATACCAAGCCAACATGTTTGCTGATGCCAAGCTGAAAGAAAACAACGAACTTGCCCGCAACGGTTGAAAAATCCCCTTCACCGTTGCATATCCTTTTTAGCTTTATGATCTAACAAAGTGCACGGATAGTTCTGCTATGTCGTTTGCATTTTTCTGCGTTGCATTGCTCGGCCAGTCGCCCGCATTGTTGGACGAGTGGCGCGTCTCCCTCATCATATCTCTGCAATTTCCATGGTAGTTCTAAAAAAATCTTGTAAAAAAATGATAGTTCTAAAAACCGGAGATTGCCATCTGAAATTGCGACGAAACATAGGATAATGCGACTGCATATAAGCCAACGTGCTTGTCATTCTCGTTGCAATAATGCGATTGATAAATGAATCCTGCTATACATATGACTGGATCATACGACTCACATTCGACTCTGTCACATCCACTAATCATTGTGCTCAGGCTTTCTACCATACGGACCCAGCAAACAGTAGTTGTGCCTGAACATTCACTAGTCGTTTGTTGGTTATACACTTGGATAGGATGCATAGCAATTTTTTGGATTTTTTATATTTTGGTACTTTTTGAAAATTTATTTTACAAATAGATCTCTGAAAAAACTTATTCTGTGAATGGTCTTTTTTGGGACGTCAAAGTAACTAGCGTTGTGGTCCAACAGCACGGCGCCTGCCAAAGTGCCACGGTGGTGTCACGTATCGGCTTGACGCTGACGTGGCAGGAGGACAGCGTCAATATTGATGACGCCTCACACCACCCCACGACGCCAACACCGCTAGCACGCTCCCCCCTAGGGCCTGGCTCACTTAGCTGCGTGGGCCCTACCTTCCTCCCTCTCCCCACCCATTCAACCCCATCCTCCCTTGTCGAGCCCGAGTAGCTATTGCTCTCTCTCTCTCATTTCTCACCCCTCCTCCCCAAATCCACTTGATTTGAAGCCTGTGTCTTTTGTGGGATTTCTTGGAAAAATTAAAGAGCAAGGTATACTGCTCATTACCCTCTATTTTTTCGTTTTAATTGGTGGAATTTGTAGATCGGAGGATAACCCTAGACCTTTTTTTTTTGCCAAAAAAGTTGATTTTGACCATTGAAATTGGGATTTGATTATTGTAGTGTTACATGTGTGCAATGTTCTCATTGGTGTTATGATTTTTTCGAGTATATATGTGATAATGATGATTTTTAGTTTGGACTTGAATGAATGGTTGTATGAAAAAATTGTTGTAGGTTAAATTTGTAGTTATGCACTATATGGAGGAGAGACAAATTCTGTCCATTATACACATCACAGATCACATACATGTTAACACCAGAATTTGGTAAGCCTCGAAGTCCTCATCGACCCAGGATCTATATCGGCTCAAAGCTAGTATCGGCCTAGAGTTCTACATCGGCCGATGGGGGTTATCTCAAACCAATCACCAATAGCAGTCGGATTCTTGTTAGATTCGGGAAGATCTTATCCAGAGAAGACCGAGTTTGAGGAGGATGTGGCTTGTATCTCTTAATTAGGAAGAGTTTGTTAGTTTTCTGTTTTATCTTTAGGAAAGTGTGTTAGTGTCCGGCAAGGACTTTATCTTTTTTCTTTTATCTTTGGAAAAGTTTGAGTCCTAATCTGTCAGGATCTTTGTTAGTTTATGTGTATAAATATGTAAGCCCAAGGTTCATGTAAATTATCACACGATCAATCAACTTCGGCGCATCGCCAACCTTTACTTTTCGTCTTCTTCGGCGAGTTCATGCCCTTCTCGCGAGGGGTAAGTCTCGTTATAGCTGCCTGCGTTGTCGGGGCTAGGGCTTCGATGTTCTGATCTCAACAACGTAAGCACTTATTATCATATATCTTAGTCAATCTGGTTCGGCTTCTTGATTTAGTCTTATCGGCCGAGATTCGCTTTAGGGTTTATGCCGGTATTAACTAAATCGCCTTGCTAGATTAGATTGGCTAAGGTATCCACCATCCTGAAAATCAGTCAAGGGCTTGATTGTCTAGATCTTGCGTTTCTTTTCATACTTAGTGCTGCATCAGTTCGGTTTGACCTACTAAGTCGTGATTAGAACCGTAATCTCTAGCCTGCTTGTTGGCTGCCAATAAGGGTTTCATCGGGGTTTCAGCCGGTGAGTTATCTGGACGTTGCATCGGCCCAAGAGTTCTACAAATAGATTGGATCAGGCCGATGACAACAGAGTATTTATTGTTTATCTGCTTATTGAGAGTTTATGCCATCGGACCTCCGGCCGATGTGTGCTTTAATCTTCAGATCAATGTTTATTTTATATTTGGATTATGCTATATCACATTGCTACATCATTATGTTATCGTCAGCCGATCGTCTCTATATAGATGTTTGTTCAGTACATCGGCTGGAATTGTGCCATCGGCCCATCGGCTGATCGGTTGTTTTGGCTATCGGCCTATTGGCCGATACGTTTTTGCCCTATCGGCCTATCGGCCGATAGACCTTTTATTCTGTTATTTTGCATATCTTGTCAGTGGCAGGATCAAACTGACTGGCACGCCTGCGCTTCATCAATTTTAGGACCTGCACTGGAGCTAAGCAGATCTCCCAGGCCTTCGTGTGTCCGCGCGCCGGATCCACATCGGCGGTACGGATTTGGCGTCAACAATACATAAGTTCAACAAATAGTCCACTAGTTCATAAGTTCATAAGTTCACATACACAAGTTCAAAAAATAGTCCACAAGTTCATAAGTTCACATACACAACTTTATAAATAGTCCACAGGATCAAAAAATGCTCATCAAACATCACATACATAAGTTCATTCATCACATTAGGTCATACATCACCCAAGTCCATCAAACAAGTTCTCAAATCCATGAAATAAGTTCACAACTCCATACTTAACCCAAGTCCATAAAAATGTTCACAAATGGTCTAAACATGAAAAGTAGTATTGCATCATCCAACTCACTTTTTCCGTTGACGCCGAAGAGCTTGCGACCCCGGAGTGTACCTACATTTCAAAATACAATGTGAGGCAAAGGAAACAAAAGATCACAATAGTAACATTTTTCATTGAAATACCTCTTTTTCCCTTGCCGAGTGGCACGTAAGTTGTATGTAGCGGGCTGTGACGCCTGAGGCACATCGGGTAGCTGTGACATGCCGATCTCATCAACTTTCGATGAGATGTAGTCATCGTCATCGTCGTTCGACCCATCATCATCAATAGGTGCAACCGGAGCCTTCCCTTTTCCCCTGACCTATGGATTGCGTATCGATGAGGAGCCTCCAACTTCCTCACACTCTTCTATCCTGATGGAGTGCCAGATGGTACTTGAGCACGCGGATTAAGGTAGTGGTGGAGGGATATGACGTGGGTGGTAAACGTCGTCCAATCCAACCAACCTACAACCAAGTCTCATGGCCATCTTGCGGCACCTACAACGAATCTTCTGGATTACCCAAAAAAAGGACTTTGTTAGGCATAAGAAAAGTAGGTCATCTTTTTGAGTGAATGTTGATTCATATTACCTCTAGCACATTGCGTAGCATGTTTTGTGTCTCCTGACCACCCCTCTCAGATTTTAGGGCATGGTCCATCTCATTTACACTCTGTAGGAGCTCTCTAGACTACAAGCACAACACGGTATATGTCAACTGTTGCACAAAAAGTAAATTCAAAATGACAAATGCAAGATTACTTACGATTCTGTCTCTCAGTGGCGTGTGCTCCATTTGACTACCATTCCGAATCCGAATGTCATAGCTATCTCTCCCCTCATCAAAAGAGCGGTCTTCTTGTTTGTCCACCTGTTAACGCCAAAATTGGTAAGACTCTTTTATGGATTCGGTTAAGGAAATATCACAATCAGCAAATGAAAAGCTTATCCAGAAGTGACCGAGATCGAAAAGGAGTCACGAAGACCACGACATGGTAGCTTGAGTTTATCTATTAATTAGGCAAGTTTTGTATTTAGGAAAGTTTGTATCATATCCGATGAGGACTTTATGTTTTTCCTTTTATCTTTAAGAAAGTTTGTGTCATGTCCGATTAAGACTCTTATCGGCTTATGGGTATAAATATGTACACCCAGGGTTCCTGTAATCTATCCCGATAGATCAATATAACTACTCTCGGCACATCGCCACTCTCTTTTCTGAGGTTTTTATTTATCACCGACGGAACTTGGCACCTGACGCGGGGCTGCTTCGGCTTCGATCTCCGGCGAAGGGGTAAGCCCTATGTTCCGTCGGCCTTGGTGAATATATCGGCTACGTTGGTATTGTTCAAGGCTGCATCGCTTCGATCTCTTGAATTGCTCTGGTTCGGTTGATATATTTGCATACCTGATATTTCAATTATATCTTTAATAGCATTATGTTTAGAGACGCATCGGTTTTGTTGGGACTATCTCGATTAGGTCTGATCTTCTGTCTTAGCTGATATATCTCTACAATCACAATGATGCTTTAGATAGATTTGTTATATCTATCACATTAAACAGATTTATCGGCTCATTGAGTATTAAATTATCATATCTAATCTCGTGCTACATCGGTTAGGTTCGACCTATTAGATTGTTGTTGATAATCTAAGTCTTGTTTAGCCGATAGGTTCATGCTGATGTTTCATCGGAGAGTTAGCCGATCTTATCCGATGTGTTAAATTTCTCTTTGATGATTTTACTGTCTTGGTTAAATTTAACACATAACCACCCTGAAAAACAATCAAAGGCTCGATTGTTTAGATCATATACTTCTTTTCATACTTAGTGTTGCATCAATTGGGTTTGACCTACTAAGTCATGCTTGGAGTTGTAAGAACTAACTTGCTCTTTCATTGCCGATAAGAGTATCATCGGGGTTTCAGCCGATGAGTTATCTGGACGTTGTATCGGTTTATAAGGATCATATATAAGTTGGTGTTAGCCGATTACAACAAAGGTTTTATTGATTATCTTATCATTTGGATTTAACGACATCAGTTCTCCAGCCGATGTATGCTTTAACCATCGGATCAACATTTATTCTATCATATCATTATTAGCCGATTGGTTTCTATTATCATCAATCGATTGTCTTTACATCATTATTTATCCAAGTGTTGGAATTTACATTAGACATATAGCCGATTGATCAAAATCCTATCGACATCAGCTGGTATCACTACATCGGCTAATATCGCTCCATCGGCTTGTTAATCGATCGACTATTTGATCGTCAGTTTATATATCTTGTCAGTTGCACGATCAAACTGACTGGTACGCATGTATTCCATCAATATTTTAGGGTATGCACTAGAGTTAAGCAGATCTCCTAGGCCTTCGTGTGTTTTGACACGGTTCGCGTCAACATCAGATTTGGCACTATCGGTCGGACACGGATTTTTGTCAACACCGCCTTTGTGCAAGCCGGCCGTAGGAAAATTCGATAAGTTCTATGTAGCCAACGTAGGTACTCACTGAAATGTTTGTTTTGGTGGATTGGCTCGATGTATCTATCGTTCCTTTCAGCTGTTTGCCAAGCATCAATGTACCTACTGTGTTCTAACCCCTAATCCTTCACTTTCTTCGTTTCGACCTCGTCGTACCTTCAGAAGAACAATTTGATGGATTGTAAGACATTAGTTGAACGGGCCAAATGGAAAATGAAAGTAAAGGGCATAAATCGTACATATGAAAATCCACTCCAGTTGAGATGTCCTCAACAGGGAAATCTTGCCCCTTCCCAAACAGTCGCATGACACGATGCAGCATGTGGTACTCAACTGACCAAAAGAAAATCAACGGACATTGATACATGAACGCTTTTGCATCCCTGGTGCACAAGGTATTGAAGGTAAGCTTGTTTGCCTCAACCGAATGGTACGGAAGCCAATTGATCTACATGAAAGAAAGTATAGAGTGAGATGAGTTTTTCTTATATTGAAGGATACGCGAAATTTTGCTCAAATTATAAGTACTTACAAGTGCAGGCTAGAGACAATCAAACTTGTTGATATACTGCTTATAAGCCATCTCAGTACGGGCATGTGAGGTTGTCATACTTTCAAATAAGTATGTCGTTGTCTTCTACATATCTGGCGCAGTGTATAGCCACTCAAAACTCTGCCTCCAGTTTGGTCTGCCAACCGGTAGACGTAGCCACATCCACATTTGGATGAGAAAGACACAGCCACTAAGGTTGGAGGATGGTGCTTGGCAATAACAAGCCTCGCACAGCTGTCTATAAGTCCATGCTAATACTGCTGAGCCTCAACTGAAACACCCAAGGTTGAAAAGATTGGCTACCAAAGGAATCCAAATAGCTGAAGCAATGTCACCACCAACATATGGAAACAGTACCCCCAAGCAAGTGCAAGATGTATGCACATGCATAGCACTCAACCCGTCAAGGCTTGGCGTCCTCTTATAGGTTTGAAAAGTTCTGAGTAAGCCAAGAGAGGGGTATACCATTCTGCTTTTTCTTCCTCCCTTGCCCCTCAATGTTCAAAGGCATGCCGAACAGCTGTTCTACCTGTCCTCGCCATCCAACAGTCTCCGTCTTGCCCGTCACTGCATGACCACGAATCGGCAGGGCCAAGATCATAGCCAAGTCTTGTAAAGTGATGGTTATCTCACCACAGGGTAAGTGGAAGTTGTGTGTCTCAGGCCTCCATCTATCCACAAGTGTTGTCAACGCAGGAGCGATGAATACTAGCAAGCCTCTGCTGATAAACACAGCCGCACCTAGCAATCCAGCGGTCCTGAGGTACGAGATATAACGCTCGTCGAACGGTAGCAGTGTGTGCGCTCTCACTCGAAGCGATTGAAGCACCTGCAATAGCATTTACAAATCAGGTGGTTAGTACAATGTGCAAGAGCCGTTAAGAAAACTTAGGTACATATGGCTGGAGGCCGACACGTACCCTCCCCCGCTCAATGGCAGCCCCGCGATGCCTCAACTTGTAGTACTCATCCAAGGCCAGATAAGTCGGCGTGTCTTCCTCCACGTCCATCCTACAACAAGAGAAAATGAAGGTAGTGTTAGTTCCCAATAATCAGAGAAATTAATATACATCGTATTAAAAATAACCCATTGCCTTAAATGCAGCTACAAAATGATACCTTCCTACCCCCGCTATTTCATTTTGACTTCTTTTTCTTTGGCCGCTTAGGGCACTTTGGTTTCTTGTGACCTTCTTGGTGGCAGAGCGAACACCTATTTTGTACCGACATAGCTTCAACCTCAAGAACCGAAGGAGGTTTTTTTCTCGATCCACTGAGACCTAAGTCCATATCATTCTTGAAGCGCTTCGATCTCCTCTTCCCCATAGTTTTAACCTCCAACTCTGAATTAGCAACAAATTCTTCATCATCGTATGGTGGCCACTGTGTGGGATCGAGGTATGGCTCAAAGTGACTTTTGCCCATGTGTTCACAACAGCTTTGGATGAGAATTCCTACGGCATATGATTCGGAGATTCGGAATCAATTGCATGGATCCGAAAAACATTGATGAGATGCAAGCAAGGCATATGGTATAGCAATTGCATTTGGCAAGTACATGAGTTCCTCTCACCTTCTACTTTGAACAACCTTGCACCGAACCTAACACCGCCACAGGTTATACCACCTCTCTCGGTGACCTCTACGTCTTGCTCTCCTTATCAAAACACCTGGCAGTGTACTTGCTCGCTTTGGTGTTTTGCGTCTTCATCTTACTAGCGACCTTTTAGGACCAACGTTCCTCTAACTGAAGTCTTTTCACTGCTTCCTCATGTTTGTTCACAAAGAACTCATTGCACTGCAAAAAGGTAAACGATGCTATGGCAGTTACCGGTAGCTTACGAACACTGACCAGCACACTATTGAACTGCTCGGCCATGTTGGTTGTCATGTAATCCCACCGGCGACCATTTTTGTCGTACGCACGGGATCACTTGTCTTTCTTCAACAACTCTTCTTCAAGCCATTTACGAGGACCTTCGAGTACCAAAAGTCTTACTGCCTCGACATCCTGCTCAAATATCCACTTATCGTCAATCTCACATATCCTTAGGAGATCTTTCGTCTAACGCTGGTCCATGTCGGCCTTATGGAAATTAGAACAAAAGTGTCTCATGCACCATCGGTGAAGAACCGGTGGCAATCCTAGAACAGGAGTCCTCATGGCGTTCATTATACCGGCATGCCGATCAGAGATAACACAAACTTTCGTATGCGGCCCGATAACAACCTATCCGGTGGCAATCCCGGAACAGGAGTCCTCATGGCGTTCATTATACCGGCATGCCGATTAGAGATAATACAAACTTTCCTATGCGGCCCAATGACAACCTATCTGACAAGATCAATAAACCAACTCCAGTCTCGCTAGTTCTCTTTCTCCACCAAGGCAAAAGCTAATGGTACAAGTCAGTACTCCGTATTAGCCGACAATGCAGTCATCAAGGCTCCCCTGTATTTCCCAGTTAAGAAGGTTGCATCTATAGCAAGGACTGGCCTGCAATGCTTAAATGCCTCAACAAAAGGACCAAAGCACCATAATGCACACATAAAGACTTTCTTTGTCACACCACCAATGTTCAACAATTTGTTGGGATGGGTATTGATGTGTTACACCATACTCGGATTTTTATGCTTGATAGCTTGTAGCAACGTGGACAAACGGACGTATGCTTCACCCCATTCTCCATATATGAGCTTAATAACCTCCTCTCTTGCCCTCCAAGCCTTATCATACTTCACCCTATATTGAAAAGCCTCGAATATATAGAGAGCTAACGCTGAAGCAGAGAGTATAGGTTGCAATTTGATGACATTGCATAAGCTATTTGCTATGAACTTAGATGTCAACTGGTGGTGGCTTCCTGAACCTTCTGCGCTAGCACAAGTATATGCCTTACCAACACGTGATATCCTCCACATGCCACTCGACCTCTTTGTAGCATGCACCTTCCATTTGCATTAAAGGTGTTCGCATTTAAAAGTGTACCTCTTGTTTACGGCAGAATTCACAACACGGTATGGACGATGATGTACAATGGCGTACTCTTGGAGCCATAGCTTCAATGCAACCATGAATGGGAACTCCGAACCCTTCTTGAGGCCATCCACATGGAATGGTTCTGACAAGTGATCCATGTTGAGACCACCATCTAATATTACACCATGTGCATGTGTTAGGTCCCTAAACTCAGGAATGTCCGGCTTCCTCCCAAACACCTTCTTGAACGCACGCCATTCCCCTAATGCTAACTTGTCATTGTTGGTTAGTGGAGAGAATGGACGATCATCATCGGAGTCATCAGCAAATTAAACATCATACTTCTCAACACTTGGCTCCTCGGTTATGTCTCCTCGGCTGACTTCTTCAGAAACTGAATCGTTACCACCACTCAAATGCACAACAAAGTAATCAGCGCTACTTGCGTTGAGTATTCAGGGTTGCCTCCATATGCTGACCAATTTAGGTCGTTACCTACATCTGCCAGCGAACCCTCACTTAGATCAATTCCCTCTTGTACTAACTCCCTTTTCAATTTCCTTGCTTTGTACACGTCATCACTACCACAATGTTTTTTTTGATGTCCCTGCCTCTAACTGATTTCCAAACAAAGGTCTCTTGTTCCGTCCTTTCCTATCCAAGTCTTCTCGTACCAACTCACTCTTTGATATTGATCTACTGGTTCCCCCATTGCCACAATGGGTCACTTCACCACAAGAAGAATACACCACAAAATTCTTCTCGACGTAACGATAACAGGGAGACTTGTTTAGGTCCAAATTTTCTAGGGTATGTAACATTTTCGAAGCAAACACCTCCAGAGATCTAAACTGAGAGTCTTTTACCGGATCAAAGTAAATTTCCCAATCCAACTGACCTAGCACATTCAATATATACTTATGTCCTTGACCGACATCGTATCTCCCATAAATACCAATCTCTCCTCGGTCCATTCAAGAACTTCTTTTACTCGCGACCTTAGTTCATCTATGGTGGGGCGAGTGAAAAACAAAATGGTCTTCAATGACATATCCTCAAACTCAACATGTACACCAACATAAGGTTCGATCACTCTACCACCATAGTAAACACGAACAAGTTTATCCATCTACACTGAAAAAATATTATGTGACTTCACAAAAAAATCCATCATCAACCTTCCTAAATGTCATACAAACCGACCAATTTAAACTAATGTATTACTCAAAGTTATACAAAACTACTACTTAACCAAAAATATTTAATTCACATCCAAAAATACCTAGAATTTATCATACCACCCAACCTATTCTAACATGCGACCAAAATTATTTCTCCTCCATATAGTACATAGCTACAAATTTAACCTACCAATTTTTCTATACAACCATCCATTCAAGTCTCAACTAAAAATCATCATTACCACATATATACTCAAAAAAATCATAGCACCAACGAGCATACTGCACGCATGTAACACTACAATCATCAAATCCCCAATTTCAATGGTCAAAATCAAGTTTTTTTTGGCAAACAATCGATTCTATGATTATCCTCTGATCTACAAATTTCATTGATTAAAACGGAAAAAAAAGGGGAATGAAGGAGTATACCTTGCTTTTCGATTTTCCCAATAAATCTCATGAAAAAGGCTCCAAATCGAGTGGATTTGAGGAGGAGAGGTGAGAGGAGAGAGAGAGAGAGGAGGAGGAAGTCCTGCTCTAGCTCGGGCTGGGAGGAGGAACCGAATGGATGGGGAGGGGAGGGAGATGAGGCCCACGCGGTTAAGTGTTGTCACCTCTCGAGGGGAGTGTGCCAGCGCCTTTGGCGTCGTGGTGGAGGGCCGGCGCCAATAGTGATGGCGCCGTCCTTCTGCCACGTCAGCGGCGTCTGCCCCGTGGTGCCACGATGGCATGGTGGCGGCGCCATTCAGTTGGACTATGACGTCAACCACTCTGGCGTCCCAAAATGGACCATTTTCACAATAAGTTCTTTCAAAGATCTATTTGAAAAATAAATTTTTGAAAAGGATTAAAATGTAAAAAATTTAGTAGCAATTTCCTTGATAAATACATGGGCCATCACATTGGTATCCCGTGTCATTTTTGTCTTCTCACCAGCAGAAGAAGAAAAGTGGGATTTAGGGCTTTCACAGTGCGGTGATTTGTCATCTAGCCTAAGCCCGCCACATCTACGAGTAGATGGGATCCGAGAATTTTTATCATTTTTGATTTTTATTTTTTAAAGATTTGCAAAAATAATTTTAGGTTTCGAAATATTACAAAAATAATCTCCTCTCGCCCTCTGGGAGGGCGAGTTTTAAAAATCGCCCTTCCAGAGGGCGATTTTTCCGACGTGGCAGACGGCCGTTCGGCGCCGTCTGCCGCGTCGTGGCTTTTTTGCAAAAAAGTCCCTTGCCGCCCTCGGCAAGGGCGTTTTTTTACTGTAGCACAGGGGGCCGCCTGCAAAAGGGCGGCCGCCCTGGCAATTTTGCAGGCGGCCCCCTTGCCGCCCTTACAGAGGGCGATTTTTGCCCTCCCCCTATAAAGTGCCATTCGAACTGCGCGGCCGTCATTTGCAGCCGTCGAAACTCGAGGAAAAAAATAGAGGGAGGGGTGAGGAAGAAGAAGGAGAGCGGCGAAGCCCTGTCGGTGTGCGTACTCGATCGCAGGTTAGTACAATATCTCGATGTATATATGTTTGTGTTATTTATTTTGTGTAGAATATTATAAGAAAAGAATTTTTTTTGAATATTTGAATAGTTGTTTAGTAGTAAGATATTGATTGATAAATTAGGGCACGATTTAATTTAGGGAGTTTGACCTAGGACGTACCGATTTAGATGAACCTACGTAGAATACATTCTGATCTATGTGTATGTTATTTAAATAGTTGTGTACCACTATAATCTGGATTTAAAAATTAGGGCATGATTTATTTTAGTCAATTTGACCTAGCACAAACCGATTTAAATGAACATATGTAGGATATGTCCTTATGTATGTATACATTTCTTTGCGTAGAATTTTGTTTAATATTTGAATGGATGTGTAGCACTTAGTTATTGATTTATGAATTACGACATGATTTATTTTAGGTAATTTGACCGATTTGGATGAACAAATATAGAAAATAAGTACGATTGGCGGTACATCTAGATGAAAAAATCAATTCGATATATTTTAAAATCTAGAACAGAGAACATAATGTTATAGAATTTAACTTAGGCACAGAATGATCTCGGCAACATATTCGTAGTATGAAATAAACTCATTTGTGCACTGTTTATCAGGCATAATGGCAAGCAAGGTCATATTTCAGATAGTTCACGGTGAAGGCAACGTTAGATATGGTCGAGATGGTGTTGATCTGTCAGAATATAGTATGAAATCGAAGGGCATCGATAGGCCAACCGATAAAACATTTGAGTCAGTCTATAGTTGGTTACTACGTGGATTTAAAGTGGATACAAGAGTGAACACAATGTCCCTATCCGTTGTAGTCAGTCGTGCAACAGAAGGATATTATTGGGAACTAATGCCTATAGATAACACAGAGTCCTGGAGACGTTATGTGGAGATGGCCTTTGAAAGGTCCTGGCCCCTTGTTATTTTTGTGGCATTGCATGAAATCGATAGCAGTGTTACAGTGCAAACAGAGGATGGTGAAGGTCCTAGCAATGTTGTGGAGAATGTTGGACCATCGATGCGAACTGGGGGTAACGAAGCAAGGTTGGAGGAGGCAATAGGCGTGGCGGATGAGGGGGAGAGAATCGAAGCAATTGTTGAGGAAATGGAGAGGGAAGATTCTGAAAATGAGCAGGCGGAGGGCGATGAATCATCGGACGAGGAGGAAGATGTAATGCCCGTTGATTGGACAAAAGATGATTTCTCTCAACTTGTTATCTCGGAGGGGCAGCAAGAACCCTTTGAATACAAGGATAACGAGGTAATCCAGGGTGCCAGGTATGCTCATAAGGAAGACATGAAAGAGGCGGTGAAGCATTGGGCGGTCTCCTTGCATAGAGAGTTTAGGGTTGTGAAGTCTACGAACTATGTGTATGACGTGAAGTGCACGAAGGATGATTGTCCGTGGCGCGTTCATGCATATAAGGGAAAATGGAATGACTATTGGAAAGTGAGCATTGTTGGTGAGCATACATGTTGGTTGCCAGGGGTTGATAAGTATCACCGCAACATCACCTCAGCTTTTGTTGCCGGTGAGATGTACAGCGATGTAGTTTATAACACTGACTTTGAACCGGGCTCCATTATTAGGCACATTGAAAACAAATTCAAGTACACTATAAGCTACCACAAGGCATGGAGGGCGAAACAAAAGATTTTGGAGATGAGGTATGACACATTTGAAGCATCGTATGATAACTTGCCTCGTCTGTTAGGCACCATTGCTCAGAGAAACCCCAATACCTATTATGACATTCAGACCTTTCCGTCGTCTAATGACCCGAGCAAGAGCGTGCTGCAAAGAGCCTTTTTCTCGCTAGGTGCCTGCATCAACGCATTTGTGCACTGTCGCCCTGTGTTGTGCATAGATGGAACCTTTCTGACAGGCAAATACAGAGGTCAGATACTGACGGCAATTGGAGCCGATGGGAACAACCAGGTGTTACCTATGGCGTTTGCATTTGTGGAGAGTGAGAACACCGAAAGCTGGTATTGGTTCTTGCAGAGAGTTCGCTGCCAAGTCGTGCGGATGAGGCCCAATGTTTGCCTCATTCATGATCGTCATGCGGGCATGTTGAAGGCAATTGACTAACTGCAGAATGGTTGGCCGGAGAGGGGACTTCCAGCTAGGTGGCATGATGTTCGGAGTAGGTGGTGCATGCGTCATATGGGAGCCAATTTCTACAAGCAATTCAAGAACAAGCACCTGATGGATCTATTTAAGAGGTTATGTGGTCAAAATCAGGAGAAAAAATTCAATGAGTTGTGGAGGAGGTTGGATAAGCTGACAACAAAGCAAACCGACGAGCAATCTCGTCGGCCACAGGATGATGATCCTCCAGTACCTCTTGGTCCACTACATGATGACCCGCCAACAATGAGAAGAAGGTCGGCATCATCAATACATAATTTCTCGCAGTGGATAGAGAATGAACCGAAAGAAAAGTGGTCTCTATTGTATGACATTGACGGGTCTCGGTATGGTATAATGACAACCAACCTGGCCGAGGTGTACAACTGGGTGATGTGAGGAGTGCGAGGACTCCCACTGGTCGGTATTGTGGAATTTATCCTTCATGGCACTCAGGCATACTTCAGGGACAGATACAAGAAAATTGCCCCTTCGATGCCTGATAACAACATTGTATTTGGGAGTGTGGTGACAAAGTATATGCAAGACAAAATAGCAAAGGCTATGAAGCACAGAGTTATTCCCCAAGGTACCCAAGTTCATAGGTACGAGATCATGTGTGTCGACAGGAGAAGGCGCGGAATCAACCGCGTTCAAGCTGTGCAGGAATGTGTGCTTCATGCGGAGGGCAGTTGCAGTTGTAGCTGCATGAAACCCAAGCTTAGACATCTGCCTTGCTCACATGTGCTTGCAGCAGCTGGGGATTGCGGCATACTTCCCGATATCTATGTGTCACCCAACTACAGGAAAGAAGCAATATTTCATACATGGAAGGAGGAGATATATGAGTTTGGGATATCTGGATCTTACACAACTCTGAGGCCACAGGTGTTCTACATTTCAGATCCATCGAAGTTAAGGCTGAAAAAGGAACGGCGTCAGTCGAGACGCATCAGAAACGACATGGACGAGTTGGAGGCAGGGGGAGGACTCTACGGTGCAGCAAATGCGATGAGAGCGGGCATACTTACAAGAAATGCCCGAAGAATTCGCAATCTCCAACCGTCCCAGGTTCAGGTCTATCTGGACAAGCAACCGATGGCAGCCGTCCATCGGGAGAAGGAACAACGACGAGGCGAGCACGTCCTAGGCGTTCTCGTGCGGCGACTACGTCGTCGCACGGCGATGCAATGACTTGATTATTTCTGTCATCCTTTTAGTCTAGCGGTGATCCAATTGATGTAATAGTTATAATGTTGTTGTCATTTGTCATGTGTGTAATATTTATCCAAATGGGACATGAACTATTGTAATGTTGTTGTTTTTTCTGTAATGTATCTTTAGCGTTATGATTTTCCATTGTAATGAACAATTTGTGCAATGTTTTTTTCGTTATCAATTACTTATTTGTAATCGCTGTTATGTATACAGGTATGGCGGATGATACACCAGCTCTCCTCAGTAGGGCACTGCACAGGAGCCACCGTTCGTACTTGTCGGCGGTGCAGGGTGCGCAACTTACCACCTTCCGTCCACGCCCGTCGCGCGAGTTGTTGCGTGCCGATCCGCGACACGTTTCGTGGTATGATAAAACTTAATTACTTGATGGCATTTTTTGGCTATTTGAAAATATGTGGTACTAATGTTGAACTTGACGGTATGCAGGTTGCGGGAGGCAGGCCTGATAGCGCTATGCAGGCTTGTTGAGGCGCGGGCGGACGAGAACGACCCGGCCAAGCGCTGGGATGCGGACCGGTCGCTGCTGGCTGCGTTGGTAGATCGGTGGCGGCCGGAGACGCACACCTTCCATCTCCCCTGTGGGGAGATGGCACCTACGCTGCAGGACGTCACGTACCTGCTAGGGCTTCCACTAGCCGGGGAGGCTGTCGGCCCAGTGGACGGTTGGGGTGCCTGGAGGGAGGATATCACGGAGCGATTCGCTCCCGTGATGAGGCTACCTGGGATCCCTGCAGTTGCTCCCGTGAACATATACACCACCACCGGGCCTACGAAGGCTTGGCTGCTGCAGTTCACAGTAAGTTAACTTTTACACTTTGTTATTTTCTTAGAAATCTTACGAGATTTAACATCGTTTGCTTTTTGTTGTAGACCGATAAGCTCCACCCCGACGCCGACGAGTACTCGCTCAGACGCTCCTTAGAGGCGTACCTACTGTGGATGTTCGGTTGGGTGATGTTCACCAGCACCACCGGGCACGCAGTAGACAGGGGCCTGATCCACTACGCCCGGGCGATCGCGGATGCGGAGCTAGGGGCCGTGCCGCAGTGGAGCTGGGGTTCGGCAGTCCTCGCAGCCACGTACCGTGCGCTGTGCGAGGCTTGCTGCAAGACAGATCCTGGAGTGATTTTCGCGGGCTGCCCTCTCCTTCTTCAGCTCTGGGCTGCTGAGCGATTCGCGATCGGCCGACCGATCGTCGACACCGCTGTGTACGCTTCAGGACCGGCAGCCGACCACCCAGCCGACGGGCCCACGATGGGCACGTACTGGTGCCGCCGCAATGTAAGTACAAATTGTTTTCATTTCAAATTTCAGATTATGTGCGACTGAAGTTCTGACGAGTTGGTTCTCCGTGTGACGCAGCGCCGTTACGCCCACGTCCAGGTCAGAGGGAGCTACCCGGAGTTCGTCTTCGAGTTCGACCGTTTGCAGCCTTCGGACGTCGTCTGGGAGCCCTACACGCAGCAGGTGGTCGCCGGGAGAGCACCTCTAGGTCTGTCTGCCTTGTGCACGCGTGACGCGGCATACTGGTTGACGGTAGTGCCGTTGGTTTTCGACATCTTCGTCGAGCCTCACTGCCCTTACCGTGTTATGAGGCAGTTCGGACTGAGGCAGGGCTTTCCGGTGAACGTCCCGATACCCGTCCCCCCCCAGGAGCACCAGTGAGTACTTCTCTTTCAACTTTACTATTATTATGTCGGCTTCTTTTCAATGTTCGATGACCATTATGTTCTTTGCAGGTTGACTCGCCGGGGACAGCACGCAGGGACACTGTGGGTACCTCGGATCGCCCCGTACGTGGAGGACTGGTTGGTAGCCACTGAGGAGGTGATTGCCGAGGTCCACCCACACTCGGAGGAGAACTACACTGCCTACCTTCGGTGGTACTTGCCGCGCACACGTGCCCGCGTCACCTTCACCTCGGTGGCTCCACAGCCACACCAGGCAGGCGTCGGGGACACCTACCCCGTGCACCGTGACCAGGAGTAATTCTTGGGGGTAAGTCCATGTTTGTTGGACTACTTACTTTCGTACTACGCGGTTGGTATATATGAGAATGCCAAACCTAATTAATAATGATTCCTGCAGGCCGACGCTGCACACGCCATGAACGCCGACATCAACGCGGTGATGCTGAGGTTGGACGCAGGACTGCACCTGATCGACGTTGAGCAGAGGTTGACGTTCGAGCGGATGCAGACGAAGATGCGTTCGATCTTGCGCGTCTTCTCTTGTCGTTCGGCCATGGACGCGGTACCTCCACCGGCAGCTACTGTTCCACGTCCACGCGGCCCGACACCAGGATCGAGCTCGCGCGGTGCTGGTGCGTCCACAGGTTAGTTAAGTACCTTCTCACTATGCGAAACCTTTGCCATGTTATTATAAACTGAATGTCTACTAGGTCCGACGTTGCCGACAGGACACTCTGCTGGAGCGAGTGGATCGTCGATCCCTCGGCCGTTCGCGACTCCGCCTAGCACGTCGGCCTTTGTCCGAGCGAGCGGTTCGTCCATCCCTCCTCCCTTCAGTCAGCCGCCAGGTGAGCAAGCGTCTTCCGATAAATACTACAAACGTACTATTTGGGCCGAATGTTGCTTAACTTTTGACATCTACAGGAGGATACTACCCGGCGGGAATTTTCCGTTCGGGCGCGTCTTCGTCGCAGGCGGGCGGGTCTGGTGTGGGCGACGACTTCGACGACCTGGAGGACCCAGAGCAGGACGTTCTCGGCGCCTCTCAGCTTGGTGGAGCACCACCACCACAGAGCCAGGAGCAGCCACAGGAGACGCCCGCACCAGGTGTCCGCGCTGGTCGTGGCGTGCCCGCTGACGTACTCTCAGGGGCACGTTAGGGCGCAGGGTAGGAGGGGTAGGGATAAGAGGCCTCGCCAGTAGGCTACGAGTGCTACCTGTTTATAATATTTACAGTTAGTAACTTTGTGTTACCTTTTTGTATATAACTCTATTCGGTCGTCCTACTCATATGTCACGAAAACCTTTCATGTCATTCGCTACATCTACTCAACGAAACGACGAAAAACTTTCGGCGCGTGAAGATACAGAAATATGAACCACCGTGACGATCGAGTCCGTTATGTCGCACAGTTAACCACAGTACACGCACACAGTGCCTGCTCTCCATATTTTGTTTCAGATTTGAACTACTTTACGACAAACTAAATAACATTTTAAGTTCATTAGTTCGCTACACATTGCGAGGTTGTAATGTAGGCAACATTATTCATCAATACACCATACAACTACCAACTCGTACATACTACTGAGTGCAACGAGGCCACTTTCCCTTCCTCTGGGCATCGGGATTCTCCTCCATTGCTGCCTTCGCTCGCCGCGCACGCTCAAGCTTCCGCTCCCGCTCCTCCCTGTACGCAGCAACATGCCTCCTTTCCGCCTCAGCCTTGTGCTCTTTTTCTGCAGCCTCCTCCTTGCGTCTCTGTTCTATCTTCTCCTTGCGCTCTGCATCCCACCGCGACATGTACTCCAACCGCTCCTTGTTTTCCGGCTTGATCTCGGTATCGATCCACTGCTCAAAATCACATAGCGGTGGAGGGGTCTGCAACAAATGCAATATTTACTAACCAAATAAGTTGTTCAATACTACTTAATACACCAAATAATTATTACAAAACAACAGTTTCTCACCAATAAGTTAATGCGGCGTTGCAGAGGTGTTGGCTCAAACTCAAAATTGGCACACATCCAGTATCTCTGCATATACGTCTCCTCTTCATCGGACTTGGCTACCTTGCAAGGATCACCGCACCAGCACATGGGCACTGGAACACCGCTAGGCAGAGGCAATGGGTTGAAGGCATTTCCGGTCTTCGGGCGATAACTACAAGTCAACAATAAATGAAACACACTAACTCGTTAATCTAGGATTCCTCATTTCATGCACAACGAATAACAGATAATATCACAGAAACTATTTATGTTACCTTGAATTGGTAGCTTTTCCACGCCTTGGCATCCTAGGGTTTAAAAAAACAACTATCAAATATTGCAAACACCCTTAGTACTTCTCATTTTACGGTCAAATATAGTACTACTACAGACCAAACGTGTACACAATAAATCTAGCCTAAAATTATTCACACTTCTAAGTGCTACAGATCTACTCACAAATTTCAACATATCTACTCACAGTGCTACAGATCTACTCGCAAAAAATCTAGGGTCCGCATCTAAGTACTACAGATCTACTCACAAATTTCAAATACATGGTAATTACACTAGTATGCGACACAAAATATAACCATACGTCGGGATATTGTACTAACCTGCGATCGAATAAGCACACCAACAAGGCTTCACGGCTCTTCTCCTTCTTCCTCACCTCTCTCTGTTTTTTTCCTGCAATTGTGCGCGGTTGAAATGAGCGCTTCCTCAGGCCATTGGGGCTTTATGGGACGCCGACCAAAAATCGCCCTTGCAGAGGGCGAGATTAGCCCAAAAATCGCCCTCTGCAAGGGCGGCGAGGGGGCTGCTTGCAAATTTGCCGCACCCCTCTATAGTTGTAGTTCTACTTTTTCCATATTCTCATCGACAACACACAACTAATCAGTTTTGATGTGTCTCAGTAGCAAATTGCAAGGAAATTTGTTTTCTTATAAAACATACTACAATTTATCTGTTGCATGTTTCATATTATAAGTCGTTTTGATTTTTTTCAATCAATTTTTTTAAAAGTTTAATCAAGTTTATAAAAAAATATAGCATAATCAAGTTTATAAAAAATATAGCAACATTTATATTATCAAATTAGTTTTATTATATTTAACGTTGCATATATAACCTTGTTTAAATAAAGTTAAAATAGTTTAACATATGAAAAATTCAAAAAAACTCCTCTTTTTTGCAGGCGGCCCCCTGCCGCACAGGCAAAAATCGCCCTCTGTAAGGGCGGCAAGGGGGCCGCCTGCAAAATTGCCAGGGCGGCCGCCCTTTTGCAGGCAGCCCCTTGTGCTACAGTAAAAACGCCCTTGCCGAGGGCGGCAAGGGACTTTTTTGCAAAAAAGCCGCGACGCGGCAGACGACGCTCAACGACCGTCTGCCACGTCGGAAAAATCGCCCTCTGGAAGGGCGATTTTTAAAACTCGCCCTCCCAGAGAGCGAGAGGAGATTATTTTTGCAATATTTCGAAACCTAAAATTATTTTTGCAAATCTTTAAAAAATAAAAATCAAAAATGATAAAAATTCTGGGATCCGACGCCACGTTCGCAGTTGGGCCCACTAAACTGAATCCCGTGTGACCAAACTTGGTCACCCATTCTTCGGATGGATCGAGGTGCGGTGGCTGCGGAAGAGAAAGTTCGTGACGCGTTGTGGAGGCCGTTGCTTCACTGCCTGGTTCCTCCTAGATTGATTTTGAGGCTCATTGCACTGTGGACCATGTGAACTTTGAAGGTCTTGAGCCCACTTGGCAGCCCAGACTTAACAAATTGAGTGACGCATTGCTATTGCCCTTACAGTCTACAGAGCCAAAAACAATGTTCGTATACATTCCCATCATGCTGTCTGTTACGGACTATAGACAATGTACAAAAGCCAGAGCCAGCCTATGACAGCACAAGGGAACATGCTGAAATATGAGAATCTAATCAAGAAACACATGCTAGGTGTATATAAATACAATAATGCATCTTCCGTTATTTAAAAAATGTATATATAAATACAAGAAAACCAGCACGAAAATCTGGCACGGACGAGCTAAAAAGTAATACTAGTAAAATGCTGTAATCTTCATGTACAACCTTTACTTTCTTTTCATGGATCTGTATAATCTGGTTTCATTTACATTTTGCACGGTCTTGGTCAGTAATTTTGTCAGTAATGCTATATACTACTTTGTCCAGCTAAAATATCTTCTAACCCACCGGTATACCGTATACCCGCCCCCACCCATCACCAGCCGTTGGCCTTTGCCAGCAAGCGGAGATTGCCCCCACGCCGCTTGGCCTTTGCGGGACGAACAGCGCGGCGCACCGTCCGCCCCCCTCCTCCCTCCTCCGGTTGGCGCGTCCTGTCCGCGTGTTCGGCCAGGCCAGGCCGGCGGGTCATTGCTTGGATCGCCCGCCCGGCTGCTCGGCGTCCGCGGCCGCGTCGAGACGGATTGTCGTTGTGGTGGATGCTGCCGAGGTGGCGCATGAGGATGATTTGGTGGTGGAGGTGAGGCCGAGGATGAGGAGCGCCGTGAGGACGACCAGCGCTGCGGCCCCGCCGAACACGCCGTTCCTGGCGACGTAGCAGTCGCCGTCCATCCAGCCCCGGCCGTACCGCTGCCCGTGGTTCATGCTCGCCGCTGTCGCCAGCAGGACGACGGCCAGCGCGAAGCTCACCCTGCGTACATCCGGCGCGCCATTCAGTGATCCACTCGCAGATGACGATGCATTAATTCTTTGTTTGGCAGCCATGGCCGTATGTATCATAGGGCGTACCATGAGAGGACGAGGATGGCGACGGACGCCGCGCGGCGCCTGGCGGTGGACGAGGACGACTTGCTGCGCTCGGACGCGGCGCACATGGTGGTCGCCGCCGCTGTGGTGCCCACCAGCTGCGCCACGGAGAGGAAGGCGATGGCCGCGACGCCCAATTCGAAGGCGGAGCTCTTGGGCAGGGAGCAGAGGCTACCATCCAGCTTCATGTCCTTCTCCTGCGCACACAGACAGACATGATCCAGATCCAAGGGCGTGAGTGAGACCGACCAGTCCGCCACCATTGCCGGCGTCGGAGAGCGCAAAAGCCGCCGAGCCTGACCTTGACTTTGCGGAATTCGGCGGCGAGGGAGCAGGAGAAGGCGGTGGCGCAGAGCAGGACGACGATGCCGCAGATGGCGGCCCGGAAGGACAGCCCCCTGCTCCACTTCTCCATCGTAATCCACCCACCCTGAGCCGAAGCAACCCCTGAAAACGCCTCGCCCACGGCTAAGTACGTAAAATTCGACCAAATCCCTCCTCTCCTCCTACCTCGCTTCGCTTCTCCAGAGCATATCTAACTACTGCTACGACTGCATATAAATGAAAGGAAATTCTCCGAACAGGTCAATACGCCAAGACTAATTGGCTGCTCTGAATAATCGAGGAGGGTTGGTGGCCTCTGGATGATGATGATGATGGAAACAGAGGAGGAGAGAGACTGGATGCTAAACAAAACCAAACCACATGGCCCCGTCGACTCATTGGTCAATACCACTAGTAGTAATTGTTTAGCGATTTTATGCACGGATACTAGAAGAAGAAGAACGAGGAAGAGGAAAGGAGAATAGAAGAAAGATGGAATTGGCAAGATGAGAGGCCCTCCTGATCGATCTAATCCCTGTGTCGATGAATTGACGGGTTGGCAGGCTGGTTTGGTCAACCGGATAGGGCCTGTAATGGTTGGCAGAAGGTGGCTGATTGGCTAGGAAAGGAAGCCTGCAAGGAAAGAATCACGCTCCATCATGGCTAATCGCGTTCGCCCCTGCACCAGACACTACCTAATGGTGCGGCCATTGTTTAAGCACAAGTCGTGTCACTCATCGTCAGATCAGGGCATCAGGCCACCCAAACGAAGAGGTAACACGCAGCGACCAATAATAACCGGTGTTTGTGACTGCGTATGCTGCTGCTGCACTGCTGCTTGTGCGGGCAAAAAGGAAAACTACAATAGCGAGGGGGAGAAAAAAAACTTGAGAAAGACCGGGAGGGAGAGTGAGGATTCCGACGAATCGCTTTCTTTCTTTCTTTTGCAGTCTCCCCCTTTCCTTGACGTTTTCGTCTTTGCGTTCGCTGCGAGGCAGCGGCAGACGGCGTGGCGACGGCGATGTTGTGGCGGTCGCCGTGAGGGAATGGATCTTCCCGGATGTTTGGGCCGCGCTCCGCTCGGTCACCTTCGGTTGTCGCGTCCGGCCTCCCGCGTGGAGCGTGGACTCGGCTTGGGTAGTGGCCTGGTGGGCGCGCGTGTGGCCCAGCGTTGGGGCGTGTAGTGGAAGCGGCATTCTCGTCGCGGCAGACGGATCCATCCGAATCTGGCCGTTTCGTTCGCTCTCCGGTCACCAACTGGATGCGCGCATCCATCATCTCGCTTTCTTCTCTTCGGTTCGTTGATCTAGGTTGCCTTGCCAATAGCCAGTTGATCCACTTGATTCGTGGGGATCGTTTGCGCGGTGCGCAACGATTTCGCACGGGTCACCGGCACACAGACAGTCAGGAAGAGCTAAACAAATCGTCACGCGTCGCATGTGTCAAATGGACAGACAATGACATGAGAGAAACGAGGCGGCGTTTTTTCTAGACTACGCTTCGAGTTCGAGCCTTCGATGGAGGAAAAATGGAAAATGTTCCTCTCGGGTTCTAGCCTGCAATCGTTGACTGCATAACGATGCAGCCGTCAGCATTGCAAGCGTAAGAGGCGGTCCGACGTGGACTGGACTGCTCGCCCCTACAAGCAACGGTATCACATCAGCAAAACCGTGGTCCGTCGTCTCGTATTTTATGTTCGGGGTTGGGCTAAAATATTTTAGCCTCTGTCACATCGATTAAACGTAGGCTACAAACAAAACTTATTTCATAACTCTGAACTAATTCATGAGACGAATATATTGACCCTAATTAATTCATGATTAAACTATGTGATGTTACAGTAAACATAAGCTAATTATGAATTAATTAGACTTAAAAAATTTATCTCGCGAATTAGCTCTTATTTATGCAATTAGTTTTATTATTGATCTATGTTTAATACTCTTAATTAATACTTAAACATCCGATGTGACAGAGACTGAAATTTAGTCCCTGTATCCAAACACCACCTTACTAACCCTGAGGATTAGATTACGCTATCAAATACTCTAAACCCTAAACAATATTAACCCGGGGTATTTCAGTGTGTCTGCTGCTGTTTGGGGTTAGTTGAGAGAGGATCGCCAATTGTGATTGGTTTGGTCGACGTAGACTCTCGTAGCGGTAATCTAATCGTTGTGTTAAGACGATTGGATTAGACCGTGACACATCGTACGTCTCGGCTGATCCCGGATAAAATTGACGACTTTAGGAAATTAAATCATCAATGATCACCCCATCTTTGACACACGACTCTGCTGATCCCAAAGGTTGGCATACAGCTACCATATAAACTACACTATCCAATATTCTTTAGACGCCGATGGATCATTGGATCACATTGTTTTATTTGGTTGTTGAAAAATTTATAGTCATATTAATTGAGCACTCAAAGAGAAAACACCCACAGCTATACCTATAGACATTCCGAGGAAGCTCCTACGTTAACTAAAAAGATCTAGCTTTGATTAGATATATCTAGAATCATGATCGTATATTGTATTTAGAGTTTTTTTAAAATAAAACATACAATAAAAAAATCATCGTCTTTTCAACTTCTACCAAACATGTTCAAATAAAATAAAAGTATGCACCAATTACAAACTTGGAAACAATAAAAATAAATAAAAATTACATCTCCAAAAGTCTAAACTGAGTACAACTCAATATTTACAAATTTTTAATTTCGGAATTATTAAATTATGAAATATACTAAATTGAATCTCCAACACAAATACAATTAAATACTTGTTAATTCAAACTTAAAAATAATTAAATAAAACATACAAACAACAGAGGATATATAGAATGAATTTTGAATTTAGTGTTGTATTTAATTCTAAAATTCGAAATTAATAATGAATGAATAGTAATCAATATGGATTATTCTTTTAATATAATCTATTTTAATTTAAAAGTTAACGAACATATTTGACATATAATTAAAATGTCAATATCCATATTATTTAACAACAAAAACCCTTGCAATTATTAAATTTCAGTGAACGGGTCAGCAACTAGTCATCATTTATTAATTTGTTTCCTCTATCTCACAAAAATCCAAAGAGAAAAGTGCAATTTACTCACCCGAACTATTTCATTGTATTACTTATCCCCTCTAAACTATTTTGGATTAGTTTTACCCTATAAACTATTTTTAAAATAGTTCACTTTACTTGTTTATCTTCTTTGTCTCTCTTTATACGAGTCGTATTTTAATCTTATATTTTGCAGATCCACATATGACACCGTTATCAAAGTTCTAAAATAGTTTCAAATTTTTTCATAACTATTTGTTTGAATTTTAAAACCTCTGTAGAAATTAGTCTTAGTGCTTCCAACCTATGTAAACAACGATTAAAAAATTTCAAATAAATGTTGAGAGATAAGTTATAATGCATATATTAATGCCACCAAATTTCATTGCAAAATATGACATATATAGAGGGAAATGAAAAAAACAAATATTATTAGAAAGTAAGGTGAACCATTTTCAATAGTTTGTTGTGTAAAATGAGCAGAAAAATTGTTTAGAATGTTAAGGCTGTGTTCGGAAGAGAGCGTTCCCAGCGCGTACAGTAAACACGGAAAACGAAACGGTCATTAGCGCGTGATTAATTAAGTATTAGCTAAATTTTTTTTTAAAAATGGATTAATTTGATTTTTTAAAGCAACTTTTGTATAGAATCTTTTTGCAAAAAAATACACCGTGTAGTAGTTTGAAAAGCGTGCACGGGCGAAAAGTTACTGTGCGCGCTGGGAAAACAGCTGCCGAACACAGCCTAAGTGCTCTGGCGAAAAAGTTCGGGGGAGGAAAATGGACTTTTTAAAATCGAAATAACCCTTTGTGTCCATCCACAGACCGAGGGCCTAGGCCCAAGCCAGGTAAGAAACAAGAGCATAAAGTCCAACGAGAGCTAACGTGACGCCTACCTAACTAATTTGATTCGGTCTTCATCTGACGTGGCAATGGCATGGTGCTTACGTGGCAATTTGATTTGGAAAATAATAAAAATTATGACCCCACATGTCAGTTACACCAAAAAAGTTAATAAAAAATAGTGAGGCCCACGTGAGCCCCACATGTCATTCTCACCCCTCTTCTTCCTCCTCTCTCCCCATCTCCCCTCTCTTCATCTATCTCCCCTCTCCTCTCACCAAGCGCGACGGAGAGGGCGGGAAAGGAGGGAGCGGTGCGCAGCGGCAAAGGCACGGCTCCGGCGGCTGTGGGCAGAAGAGGAAGGGGGTAGGAGTGGCCGAGAGCCATAGCCGCATTCCTCTCCCATTGGTCGCCGGTCGCGTTCGCCGCGCCGGTCCTTCTCCCCGTCGGCTTCCACGACAACGGATGTGAAGGAGGCTGGCAAGCGGCACTCCGACGAGGCGGGTGGAGCGGTGAAGGACCGTGGCACCAGCTCTCTCCCTTCCCCGGTGATGGAAATCAGACGACGACGGAGCCAGCGTCCCTCCAGAGGATTGCAGGGAGGCCGAGGGGAGGCGGGAATCGGCGTAGGCGATGGCAGAGCAAGGCGGTGGTGGTGATGGGTGACCATGGAGGTCAAGGAAGGTGAGGTCGGCTTCTAGGATGCCGCCACCGACAAGCGCCGCTGCCTCTACTGTTGCCGCCTTTCCACCACCCACCTGCCGCTGCTCGTCACCCTCTGCGCGCGCTCGCTGGCAGGCCGCGACACCCGTGGGCTCAACGGTAGCGGCAGTGCGCGAAGAGGCCGGGCCGGTGACGCTCCTCCCTCCCCTTCCCGCCCCCGCTCGCCGGCCTTCGCCGATTCCGCCTCCGCCGATTCGGCTTCCACCGCGCCTCCCCCGATTCCGCCTCCGCTCTCGCCGCCGCCGCTGCCGGGGGCTCCGGGTGCCGTGATGAAGGATGCCGTCGAGAATGAGAGGATGCGGCAACGACGCGCGCCACAGAGGACCAAGCAGGCCGCGGTGCAAAAGGAGGAGTCAGCGGCGACGGGGCTGAGGTCGTGCAGCTCCTCTCCCGCCGACCGCTGCACGCTGCTCCCTCCTTTCTCGCCGGCCGCCACGCGCCGCTGCCTCTCCATCGTGCCTGGAGAGAGGAGTGGGGAGAGAGTTGAAAAGAGGGGAGATGGCGAGAGAGGAGGAGGAAGAGAAGGGGTAAGAATGACATGTGGGGCCATGGGACCCACCATTTTTATTAATTTTTTTGGTGTAATTGACATGTGAGGTCATAATTTTTATTATTTTTCAAATCACATAAGCATCATGTCAATGTCACATCAGATGAAGACCGAGTCAAATTAGCCACGTAGACGCCACGTCAGCTGAAACCGCTGTCCAAACCGTCTTAAGACCTATTATGTATCGGTTTTGATAGTTGAGAGATACGTTATATCTGATTTTATGATTGAAAAACGAAAATCGAATTCGTTGACAAGGCAAGGGACCTCATATGAACTTATTCCTTTTGGTGTGTGCCCCCGGCGGTTGATGGCTTCACTCCAAGCACTACGCCCAAACTGCGGCCGCGGATCGAGCCCGCGGCCGGACACTGTTCGTGGCCGTGCGCCCCATCTCCACGACTCCACCACCTCCACCTGTAGCATCGCTTGATCCATGGAACAATAAACAACTCTTGCCTGCACTGTGCGTGGCCCTGGCCGGTGGCGATGGCGACTCTACCCTAGTGTACTTTCCGCTTCGTTCTACCTCCTCCACCACCTCCGCCGCGCGGCGCCATTTACCCAGCGCGTCACCCGGCGGCGTAACGAGGCGAGGGGAATCGGACGCGCGCGCGCGCGCGCAAGGAGAA
>BDMV01000002.1:49023775-49249355 GCA_008326285.1 Oryza officinalis | reverse complement strand
GATGAGCTTCGCGGATCTGGAGGCCGGCGCGGTGCGGGCGCCCAGGAAGGCGCGGGGCCCCGACGCCACGCGCGCGCTCGTCTTCCAGATAACCACCGCCGTGGCCTCCTACCGCCGCCTCCTCAACTCGCTCGGGACGCCCAAGGACACCCCGGCCCTTCGTGACCAGCTGTCTCTCCTCGCTCCCCCACTCCTCGCTCCTTTTGTTGTTGTTTATTTGCCTGCACACGCTTCATGTGCTAGAATGCTAGATGCTCGTGTTTTTTTTTTGGCTCAGCTCAAGTTAATTGGTCGGAATTGTGATGATTGGTAGCTCATGCCCTCGCGGCATCTCGTTTACCATCACTCTGGTATTCTGATTGGTTGATTTCTCCACAGGCAGAAGACTAGTCATAACATTCTTCAATTGGCAAAGGATGCGAAAGAAAAGCTCAGGAGAGCTGCTGAGGCAGACAAGAGCGCCGATACTAGTGTTAGTAGTAATTTACTGTTTATTTCTACCCTTTTTTTAGCCCAGTGAAATTTGTCTTGGACAAGGCTATTTAAAACAAGCTAGTGGATCTAAATGCGTAGCATGACTGTTTCCAACTATATGTGTGATTATGTATGCATCTTTCGGCTCTTAGTTACTTAAGCTACCACAGTGCTTAGGAATCTGGGTATCATGTACAGGCAGACAAGAGGGTTGCTGACATGAAGCTTGCCAAGGATTTTGCCACAACGATGGAGGAGTATGGGAAACTTCAGAATCTTGCGATTCAAAAGGAGATGGCATATAAGCCAGTTGTTCCCCAGACTTCTCAACCAAAGTAAATGCTTGTTCACTTTTGAATCGATTCATCCCAAAGTTTTGCCTGTTGTGTTTCATTCTCCTGCCGTGATATGACATTGGTTTTTAATAGTATACCCACGAATGGCCATGTTTAGAAGTTAATTTACATGCACATGTTACATATCAGTGGGTTCCATATGGATTCTAACAATTACAAATTGCTTATATAGTGATAACCAATTCCTTTGCCCCCATTGCTTGATAAAGAATTCAGTTGAATAATCTGATTGTCGGCAGAGGCCGGAGATGTAAACCATTTCCATTATCTAAAAAAGTTGAATAATCTGATACTGTTGTGTATGTGAACCATTGACCAAGTCATACTGCTCATAACTCTTTGGCATAGCTAACAACTTTGTTCATCACGAACCATTTCCTTATGCTGCAACCTCCTAGGATTCTGCCTAGCTTATATTGGCATTTTTTTTCTTTGAATAGGTCATGTAACTTTGCCCCTATATTATTGCTCCATTAGCATCTCTTCCTTTGAAGTATGGAGATGGATCTTATTATTTTGCATTTGAAAAATGTACAATTTAACTAATTTAAAGGCACATTGCCTTCTCTTTGTCAGTGTCATGACCATACGTTTTACTTGCAGTTCACTTGATGATATCATTTAGTGACATGGTTTCTCTTAAAACTAAAAGTATTCATGTGCAGAGTTGACTGGATTATCTTCTAATATCTTTGAGAATTTTGGTCACTATGATGTAGCTATACTACAGGTGGTAGAAGCCTGGAATCTGGTAAAATTCCTGAACAGCATGCACTACTTGCAGAATCAAAGAGGTCAGTGTTCTCACAGCTCTTCTTTTTCTGCTTATTTTTTCAACTAGTGATTTAGTACTTACTGGTGGAAGGTCAGCTTTAGTCGCATAGTGCTTTTTTTTTTCACTTTCTCCCATCAGAAAATATTCAATTTTAATGACCCCCTGTGGCTGAGAGTTTTCATCTATGGTGCATGGAACTTACATAAGTCGTGCAGTATGCCATTTATCTCATGGGCAGTGTATTACCTCATGAATTATATACCTGGCACGTTTTCTATGTTTTTTTAGAGTATATGCGCCTAAAATCTATTAGATCTAATGCTTCTGCTAGAATACATAGCCCAAGTGGCCATGCATTATTTTGACCGAGCCTAGATTATGTGGCAATTCCAGTAAGTTGCAATGTTGGTACTTTACACAGATTTCTTGCCACATGTTGGTACTTCACACAGATTGCTTGCCGCACGAGAGCCTTTTCTACATTAGAGAAGGATGGAGAGAGAATTTTGACTAGAAAAAGGGTCTTTTATGTGACTCTGAAGAAAAAAGAGTTACATCATGTTTTGATTGACATTCATGGTGATAAAATATGGCATGCAAGATTTGGTAGAATCACTTTTCCTTACATCTCTGCTAAGTTATCATGTTTCTCTTCAGGCAAGAGGTGCTGCAATTGGATAATGAAATTGTGTTCAATGAAGCTATCATTGAGGAAAGGGAGCAAGCTATTCAAGATATTCAACAACAGATTGGTGAAGTTCATGAAGCATTTAAGGATCTTGCTACACTTGTGCATATGCAAGGAGTTACAATCGGCAAGTTTTACATTGCATTGTACATATCATGTGTTGTTGTTGTGCTTCCTAATTAACACATTCATCTTATGTTACAGAGGAAATTGATACACACATTGAGAATTCTGCAGCAGCAACCAAAGAGGCAAAGACAGAAATCGCGAAAGCGTCCAAGACTCAGAAATCGAATTCATCACTGGTATGTTCAGGCTAGTGTAATTTCTTAAGCTTGCTATTGTAACCATTTCTCTACCTTGAGAAATCATCTTGTTTGCAGCTTTGCATTCTTCTGGTGATCTTCGGGGTTGTCTTGCTAATTGTGATAATAGTTTTGGCAACTTGAGGCACGACGTAGAGATTACTGGTGCACTCGGTAGCATATTTCAAAGCTATCTGCGTCGGTCCTTACTTGATCTTCTCGAAGTGCAAAGACCGTCGCTGACGAAATTGTACAAGTTTGTTGTTTGTTATAGGTTTTCTGACTTGTGAGTTCATTTCCTGATGTCATGCGTGAGTCTTTTTTTCATGGCTTGCCTTGAGTTAACAGTGATGCTCTTTTGCTCCTTCGGAGAGGTTGGATAAAAAAGAGGATAAGAAAGGGGGGTTTATTTTGCCGAGGAAGTTGCATTCTGTAAGTATTTTTAGTGAATAAAAACAATAGAGTGACTAAGTTCAGTCCTGTAAACCCCCGTAAGAAAACCGTATCGTTGTACCATCAACGCCCTACACTCGCTTGGGTTTCGTACGTGGAATAAATATGGATTGTGTTCTTTATGAGTTGTGGTTTTTCTAAATTTTAATCGTGCCATCTATTATTAAAGTTCCCAGAGTATTAAAGGCTTTGTTCGTTTCTCGGTCCATTAGCGCGTGATTAATTAAGTATTAGTTAATTTTTTTTTCAAAAATGGATTAATTTGATTTTTTAAGCAACTTTTATATAGGAACTTTTTGCAAAAAAACATACCGTTTAGTAGCTTGAAAAATGTGCGCGTGGAAAAAGAGAAAGTTGGGAAAGGAGAGGGAAGAACTCACCCTAAACCTCGCCAAAGAAAGTTGGTGGAACCGTGGAAGCCAAAGATATGCTATCCATAGATGACAGGCTAACCCTTGTGAAATGTCCTTAACTTTGCCAGTGCATTTTCTTTTGGTGCTGCAACTTCCCCGGTGGCCATCAAAGACATGCAGAGAAAATGCTGAGGCTTGTGGAAGGGCAAGGGGCAGGAGGAGGTTAATGAGGGCATTGTTTGGTATTCCCTGTCTTGAAATAAGATCATTTTTATCTTTTCTATTTATTTCAAAATAAATTAATTTTTAAGTAATTATTGTATCGGAGTTTATGTGAAAGTAAGAGATAAATACATTAAGAGTAGATAAAAAGAAAAATAATTGTATTAGAATTTGATAAAATTGAAGTATTACGATCTTTTTAGTTTGGTACGTGTGAAATAGATGAAAAATGAATTTAATTTAGGACGAAGGTAGCATATAGATTTTGGGGTCTCGGCATCAACGATCTAAACTTGTTTTGACAAGCTTTGAGGTTAAAGTGGCTAGTGAAACGACTTGAGTATCACGATTGATCTTGGACAATTCCTATGTACAACCCAGCGAGGGATTTGGAAACATGTTTTCGGAATCAATAAGGTTTGTCGTTGGAGACGGCACGGGCACCAACTTTTGGAAGGCTAATTGGTCGACTGTTGGTAGCATCCAGCTCTCAATGCCGTCCTTGTTCAGTCATGTAGTTAGCACAACTGCCCGAGGTTGACATTGGCACAAGGGCTGCAGGACAATTGTTAGGAACGTGATATACGAGGGGCACCCTCCAATAGAGCAATTGATGAGTACCTAGTTCCGTGGGACGTCGTCCAGGAGATAGAGCTGCACACAGAGGAGGATCAGGTGCTATGGAAGCTCACAGATGATGGCCATTTCTTGATGTCTTTAGTCTACAATATTAAAAAAAAAAGGTTGGACACTAAGGAAGGCTTATGTCAATTGTTTTAAGAACAAGGGTGAGCGCGTGTGGGGGAGAATCGAACGAGAACCGGGAGCTCCTGCTATTTGTGCTATACAAAGTCTAGTCTACAATATTTTGCTATACAAAGTCTAGTCTACAATATTTTTCTTCATGGATAAGGTATGTTGTGAAAAAGGGTTGTATCGGCCATATATATGGAAACAGTATGAAAACTGCTTCGTTTATGTCATACGGTCTACAATTATCCTTCATGAATGCCCAAACCTCGTTTTTAGCAATTAATCGGCAGCATTTTGTCTAATCATCCAAACAATCATCCGTTAAGCAATATACGGATGACTAGTTAAAGTAACAAATTTATCTTTTATGATCTTATTTAGCGCTGTTTATATTTGTTACATAATTTTTATGTTTTATTTATCCAATATGAAGCAAAACCTGTCGCGCATGGTATACAATTGTGAATGTTGAAGCTATATTTTGGGTTAATATCAAGTTATTTTTGTTCAATTGAAAAACTGTATTGTCATATTTTGATTATTTAGTTGTGTGCATTTAAATCTTCAAAGTCAAAGAAGCACATAATATTATAAAAATATGTACATATATTTACAAACACCAAATTTCCATATAATTCTGATTACCTGTATTCCAATTAATCGTTGAACGGAACCCTCTCCGTTCATCAACAATATTCCGTTTTCCGCAATATTGGGCTAAGGTGAGATCAAGCCTAGGCAAGATGACCTGGAAGACAAGAGTGCCATCAAATGTCAGATTCTTCTTCTGGCTAGTAATCCGGGGAAAATGCCTCACGGCTTACAACCTCCTAAAAATATTTACCTCGTCAACGAAGTTGTCACTTCTGTATCTCAGTTGATGAAGATTGCAAGCATCTATTTGTCTCATGTGCTTACACTAACAGGGTTTAGAGGCTATCAAAAGCCCGGATTGGAGAGCTGGGGCAGGATCCGAGTGATTGGTGGCTGGTGGCAAGGTGGGCTTTTCAGACGAACTATAGGAAAGCATTTGCCACCTTCTTCGTGTTGGTATGTTGGCTGATTTGGGAGAAAAGAAATGCTAGGGCGTTCGAAAGGACGATCTCGCACGCCATGGCAACTATTCAAGGAAATCAAAGACGAGGTTTCACTCTTGAAAGAAGTCGTTCCTGTAGTGGCAAATGTTGAGGTTTCACCACAGTGTTCTATTGATATCATGTAATTTATAATAGACAAATTGTGGAGAATATGGGTACCGGGTACCCACACGGTTTTCATATTCAACTAAGGATAGAAGGTGAGCTAGATCCATATATTATGTAATACAGTAGGACTCAGTCATGATATTGCCTTATGTTCTATGACGTGACTTAGAGTCCTGATTAAGTACTACCATGTAATAGATTAGAAAACTGATGTCGTGTTTGGCTAGGTTTTTCTCTTTGTAACCTTGCCCCCTAACCTATATAAGGTGGGCAAGGAGCCTTCTAGAGACATGACCATAGAGATATTTACAACTTGATCGTCAGATCAATATACACCCGGCGGATACAATCTCCAAACAGGAGTAGGGTATTACCTCTCATCGAGAGGGCCTGAACCTGTCTAAATCCTTATCTTCCGCATCCATCCACTCTAGGTCTCGTGCGCTACCCCCTTTAATTATTGCCAAATTTCAGTTTCGACAGTTGGCGCGTCAGGTAGGGGTAGCGCCGAGTTTCCTGTCGACGAGTGCGATGGAACCAATCTCCAATACCGCTAGATTCGTTTTCGCCCCAAGTTTCCGTCTCAGGTTCAGTCTAGCTAGGGAGATCAATCTCGGCGTGTTCAACGATTTAATCTTCGGTATCACTGGGTTTTTTTATTTCAACTTATCATTGTTTATTAGATCGATCTCTACATATCAGATTAATCTCTTTGTATTTTTTGTTGTTCGCATGTAATGCTGTGGCACTAGTGTTGCCGACTTGTACCTTCGTTCTCATGGTTGGCTTGTGTCACTGCCACTGATGGGCGTCCACCACCGGCTGCCTTCATCGCCGCCGACTAGTTTCTTCGTCTCCATGGTTGGTGTACTCCTCTGTCGCCGTTGTTGATGGCGACATCGTCTTCACCACCGGCTGCCTTCATCGTTGCCGACTGGTTTCTTCGCCTCCACGGTTTGTGTACTCTATCGCCGCCGTAGTTGATGGCGACATCGTTTTCACCATCAGTCGCCTCCGTTGTTGCCGAGTGGTTTTTTCGCCTCCACGGTTGGTGGATTACGCCGCCGTTGTTGATGGCGACATCATTTTCACCATCAGTCGCCTCCGTTGTTGCCGAGTGGTTTTTTCGCCTCCACGGTTGGTGGATTACGTCGCCGTTGTTGATGGCAACATCGTCTTCACCACCGACTGGCTTCTTCGTTGCCGAGTGGTTTCTTCGCCTCCACGGTTGGTGGATTACACCGCCGTTGCTAATGGCGACATCCTCTTCACCGTCGGTTGCCTTCATCGTCGTTGACTGGTTTCTTCGCCTTCATGGTTGGTGGACTGTTAACGACCAAATTTGGTAAATCAAATATTAGACCTGAAGATAGAATCAAAGCGGATTTGGAGGAAGCTGGCGGTTACCAAAACAGAGCAAGAATCGGTTGGTGACCGGATCGGCTACGGTGTCTATCGACTGGTGACCGAATCGGCTATTGTGACCATCGGCTGAGACAGAGTCGGACAAGGATAGCCGATGTAGCCGATTCCGACGAAAGGATAACAGAGTCTTTGTCGGGGTCGGTTGGTGAGCTTCATGAGGATTCCCATATACGGATTGGGCCCGAAGAGGGGAATTGTATCTATTGCTTAGGATATAATGTTAGTTTCCTAATAGATACTGTCGGTTAGAGTCTGTATTAGGAAACTGTCTTTAATGTGAGTTGTAATAGAGATAGGGGTCGTGTCCGATAAGGACTTATTGTGGAGTTCTGGGTATAAATTAGGCCCAGGTTCGTGTAAAGAAAGACAACAGATCAATACAACAACTTCGGCGCATCGCCACCTTTACTCTTTCATCGTTTTTTCGACGAGTTCTTGCTTTCGAGTTGGGCTGCATCGGTTTCGATCTCCAGCAAGAGGTAAAACTTGTTATGGCGGCTTGCGCTCTCGGGATTAGTGTTTCCATCTTCATGACACTCTAATCTTGTTTGCGTAAATCGTCGAGTTATCATATATATTGTATAATCTAGATTGATATCAGCATATAACTCAGATTGGCTAATAACTGTTCTACAGAAAACTAGCCGATAGAGTTATATATTGATGCTGGTTTAGATTACATAATATATCTACCATCTCGAAAAGGTTTTCATCGACTTGATCATCTAGGCATTGTGTTTCTTTACATATTTGGTGCTGCATCAGTTAGGTTTGACCTACTAAATCATGTTTAGAACCATAGTCTCTAGCCTGTCTATGATTACTAATAGAGATAGCGTCGGGGTTTCAGCCAACCTTACCTGGTTTAATTGTCTTGTTATCTTGATATATTAAATCTGCCCTTTATATCGAGATATTAACTTAGTAAAATATATTGAGCTTGCTGTCAAATCTGGTTAGGATCATCTTAACACTAGTTTGACAGGTTGTTTAATATATTTTGTTCATGGTAATATCTCTGTATAAAGTGGTATCGGAGTACTAGCCGATACATGTTAGATCTGCCTAATCGGCTATGCTATGAGCTTGTGTAATCTATGCTTCATAATATATTTAGGCATAAGTGATTTATACTGTCTCGGCGCCCTGTCCGATCTATCCCAATCACTTAGTTTAAATATGTTTTGAGATTTAGATTATATTTTGTTGATATCTACAGCCGATTGAGTAGATTTAGCTTTATCTTGTTTTATCTGTTATAGCCGATTTAATGCATCTTGCATCGGCTTAATGCTCAATGATATGTCATCGGTAAACCAGCCGATCGGCTATCATTGGTGGATTTAATTGCACTTTCTTTGTTTCTTATTGGTTGCAGGATCAAACCAATTGGCACGCCTAGAACCCGAAAGAAGTCTTTGGACCTGCATTGGAGCTAAGCAGATCTCCCAGGCCAGTGTGTGTTTTTTGCATCAACACGCTTTTGGCACGCCCGGTGGGACACGAAGAATTTTCATCATGGTAGACTCCAAGAAAACTGACGTTGACCCAGAAAATATTATTCCAATGACAGTGGACAAGTTGACGTCGGAGCAAAAGGCAGAGCTGGAGGATATAATGAACAAGCTTCAAAACCAGTACTTGTATTCCTTTGTCCAGACTAGAGCAGGAACGGTGGTTCAGAGATACAAAGTGACTTTGCCCAACAATGAAGAGCCAGAGTCAAGTTCTGGGAAGGAAAAAGGGGTCAAGCAAGAGGAATCTCCTGAAGAGCCCAGGAATTTGCAAGATCGGATCGATTATGCTGTGCATCATGCTTTGATCAACCAGTCAGGAGTGCTGGTCAACACTTTAACAAATATTGTCAAGTCTGTGGTTGACGGTACTATCGCTGAACATCAAGCCAAAGGACCAATATTCTTACCAGATGGGGTCTTCCCGCAAGACAGGCCGCTTATGACCAGTCAGCCAAAGCCTGCCAATATAGCCCCAGGACAGCCGATGGCGTCAACATCGGCTACAGGTCAACAGGAAATATCAGCATCGGTACAGAAGCACGTAGAGTTCAATCCTCATGTACTGGTCCGACAACAACCTCAGCATGTGGGGCATAACATACCACAGATATCAGCTGAGCAAGTTGCAACTATGTTCAATTCCAATCAGCCAGTTGCTCAGCCGATCATGCATACACCGGCAAGACAGCAAGTGCCAACCTTCCAGCAACAGGCTACCAACACTCAATATGTTCCTAATCAACAAGATTTTAGTGCTCCGCGAATTCCTCAGTCCCACACAAGTGGTAATCCTAATTATCAATATCAACCTCATTCACCGCAGGTGCAGTATCGGCAGAGAACGTCTCCTCAGCCATATCATCAACCGCAGTATTACCAAGATGAGCCGATACAGCCTCAGCATCAAGATGGGACTCGGCAGAAACCTTGGGCCGATATGATAGCTGATGTAATGAGAGAACAGTTCGGATTAAAGCCAAGGGATGGTGACAACCTGTATCGGCATCCATATCCAGAGTATTTTGAGAGGGTGCCATTACCAAGCCGATACAAGGTTCCAGATTTTTCAAAGTTCTCAGGACAAGATAATGTATCAACTTATGAGCATGTTAGCCGATTTTTAGCTCAGTGTGGTGAAGCATCGGCTACGGACGCGTTAAGAGTCAGGCTATTTCCTTTGTCTCTGTCTGGATCGGCTTTCACATGGTTTTCATCTTTACCTTACAATTCTATTCATAGTTGGGCCGATCTGGAAAAACAGTTTCACAAATATTTCTACAGTGGGGTTCATGAGATGAAACTGTCTGATTTGACAAGCATTAGGCAGAAACGAGAAGAGTCTGTCCAAGATTATATTCAGAGATTTAGGGAAGTCAGAAACAGATGTTACAGCCTGACATTGACAGATTCTCAATTAGCCGATTTAGCCTTCCAAGGTTTGTTAACCCCAATCAAAGAGAGGTTTTCGGCTCAAGACTTTGATAGTTTGGCTCATTTGGCCCAAAAGATAACAGCACACGAACAAAGATTTCAAGAGACCAATAGAGCGTTCAAGAAGGTGAACTTCATTAATTCTTATGTTTCCGATTCTGAGGAAGAGGATGTTCCCGAAGTAGCAGCAGCCGAATGGGCAAGAAACAAGAAGGTGATTCCATGCCAATGGGTTAAGAGCTCTGGAAAAGAGGAGAAGTATGATTTTGATGTCAATAAAGCTGACAAAATTTTTGATCTTTTGCTTCGGGAGAAACAAATTCAGCTGCCTGCTGGCCATGTGATTCCATCGGCTGAGGAATTAGGGAGGAGGAAATACTGCAAGTGGCATAACACAGGGTCTCATAGTACTAATGAATGCAAAGTTTTTCGGCAACAGATCCAGGTAGCCATTGAACAAGGCAGGATAAAATTTGATGACTCCAAGAAGCCGATGAAGATTGATGGTAATCCTTTTCCTATCAACATGGTTCATGCAAGTGGTAGGGCAGCCGATAGAAGGGACAATCGGCTCAATAAGTTTGACTCTACAAGTATGATCAATAAATATCAAAAGAGATATGATCGGCAAGAAAGGCAATATTATGAAGATGATGATAGCTTTGATTCACATTGGAACTGCGAGTTTTTCATATTTTGTTGGAATAAAGGCATGAGGTTACCATCGATAGAAGATTGCCCAGGTTGTTCTAATGCCGATGGAAATTATAATGAGAATTTTAGCCGATTTCGTCTTAAAGAAGATCGGCTGATGCAAAGGAAGTTGCCTGTTCATCAGAGGTTGGGCCCAATTCATCAAGATTATTTCCAGGAGGAGGATGCTGAAGATACTTCAAGAGCTCAATGGTGTCCTTCTGGGATTTTTTCCAAAAGTCAGAAGAGAAGGGTTCAGAGGATGAGGAGCAGGGAACAATTTCAGGAAGTTGAACAAGAGATCGATCATCGGCTGAAGAGAGCAAAAACAAAACAGGAGTGGCGTGTTAAGAACAGAATAATACCAGCCGATGAGAGTAAAACCGATGAGGCAAGAAGGATAGTTAAAGGAAAAGCCATTGCTTCTTCGTCGGTCAACATGGTATTTGTGCTACCCGCAGAGTTTGGGGTTAATCAAGACAATGCGGATATCATGGAAGAATCTTGTGCCAGATGGGTATTGTCACCGGAACAGGCTGTTTTCGAGAAGCCCGAAGGAACAGAGAATCGGCACCTTAAGCCATTGTATGTCAAAGGATTTGTTAATGGTAAGCCGATGTCCAAAATGTTAGTTGATGGTGGGGCTGCAGTGAATCTAATGCCGTATGCGACGTTTAAGAAATTGGGAAGGAATTCGGAGGACCTCATCAAGACTAATATGGTTCTTAAAGATTTTGGTGGCAATCCTTCAGAGGCCAAGGGAGTTCTTAATGTAGAATTGACAATCGGCAGCAAGACGGTTCCTACTACATTCTTTGTCATTGATGGGAAAGGTTCATATAGCTTACTGCTTGGAAGGGATTGGATTCATGCTAATTGTTGTATTCCTTCAACCATGCATCAAAGCTTAATCCAATGGCAAGGTGACAAGATAGAGGTTGTTCCAGCCGACAGGTCAGTACACGTTGCTAATGCCGATTTATCTGTTTGGGAGATGGATGGAGTTGATTGTTTATCAGGAAAAATCTGGCAAGGGGATTATCTAAAAGTGTCTGATTGTGATATACAGCCGATCGGAGATGGAGAACCCCAATTGTTGCTTTGAGGGTGCTGTGGAGGGTCCCAATTTTTATACTGAAGATGCTGTAGATGATCTCGATGGCAAGTTAGGTCAGGGTTTTATGTCGGCTGATGAGTTAGAAGAAGTTGATATTGGGTCAGGAGATAGGTCTAGGCCGACATTCATCAGTAAAAATTTATTATCTGACTTTAAGATTAAGTTAATAGAGCTTTTAAAAGAATATAGCGATTGTTTTGCTTGGGAGTATTCTGAGATGCCAGGACTCAGCCGATCGATTGTTGAACATCGGCTTCCTATCAAGCCGGGATATCGGCCATATAAACAGCCACCTAGACGATGTAAAGCTGATATGTATGATGTGATTAAAGCTGAAATTACTCGTTTATATGATGCTGGTTTTATTCGTCCATGCCGATATGCTGAGTGGGTTTCTAATATAGTTCCGGTAATTAAGAAAAATGGCAAGCTTAGGGTTTGCATCGACTTCAGGGATTTAAACAAGGCTACTCCTAAGGATGAATACCCAATGCCGATTGCCGATCAATTGGTAGATGCTGCTTCGGGACATAAGATTATAAGTTTTATGGATGGCAATGCTGGATATAATCAGATTTTGATGGCGGAGGAAGACATTCACAAGACTGCTTTTAGGTGTCCTGGTGCAATCGGTTTATATGAGTGGGTTGTCATGACTTTTGGGTTGAAAAGTGCTGGAGCTACATATCAAAGAGCCATGAATTATATCTTTCATGATCTAATCGGTTTATTGGTTGAAATCTATATTGATGATGTAGTGGTGAAATCTAAAGAGGTTGTTGATCATATAGCCGATCTAAGGAAAGTATTTGAGAGAACAAGGAAATATGGCTTAAAAATGAATCCCACTAAGTGTGCTTTTGGTGTATCGGCTGGGCAATTTTTAGGTTTTCTTGTGCATGAGAGGGGTATTGAGGTACCGCAAAGGAGTATTAGCGTAATACAGAAAATCCAGCCTCCAGAAGACAAGAAACAGTTGCAGTCTTTAATCGGCAAGGTAAATTTTATCAGAAGATTTATTTCTAATTTGTCTGGGAGATTAGAGCCTTTCACACCTTTACTCAGACTTAAAGCCGATCAGGAGTTTACATGGGGGGCAGAGCAACAGAAGGCTTTGGATAGTATTAAGAAATACTTGAGTTCTCCTCCAGTTTTGGTTTCTCCACAGAAAGGAGTGCCTTTTAAATTATATTTGTCAGCCGATGAGAGGTCAATCGGCTCGATCCTAATCCAGGAGTTCGAAGGTAAAGAGAGAGTAATCTTTTATTTGAGCAGAAGACTTTTGGATGCAGAGACCAGGTATTCTTCAGTGGAGAAGTTGTGCTTATGCTTGTATTTTTCATGTACGAAGTTGAGGCATTATTTGTTATCCAATGAATGTACTATAGTTTGTAAGGCCGATGTGGTTAAATATATGCTATCGGCTCCAGTATTGAAAGGAAGGGTTGGAAAGTGGATTTATGCCTTAACAGAATTTGATCTCAAGTATGAGTCACCTAAGGCTATTAAGGGGCAAGCTATAGCCGATTTTATTGTGGAACATCGTGATGATTCGATCGGCTCAGTGGATATTGCGCCTTGGACGTTATTTTTTGATGGATCGGTTTGTACTCATGGTTGCGGCATCGGTTTGGTTATTATATCACCAAGAGGGGCAAGTTTTGAATTTGCTTTTACCATCAAGCCATATGCTACAAATAATCAAGCTGAGTATGAGGCAGTTCTCAAAGGTTTGCAACTTTTGAAGGAGTTTGAAGCCGATGCTATCGAAGTCATGGGTGATTCATTGCTGATAATTAGTCAACTGGCCGGAGAATATGAATGCAAGAACGATGTATTGATGGCTTATTATGAAAAGTGTCGGGAGTTAATAGATGAGTTTCGGCTAGTGACGTTGAGATATGTTCCTCGGGAGCAGAATTTAGAGGCTAATGCTTTGGCTCAGGGGGCATCGGGATACAAGCCGATGATGACAGATGTTGAGATGGGGATTGTTACAATTGCAGCCGATGATTGGAGGTATGATGTGTTTCATTACTTGAAGAATCCTTCTCAATCGGTTTCAAGGAAATTGAGGTATAAGGCTTTGAGATATGTTTTGTTAGATGATGAACTGTATTATCGGACGATTGATGGGGTGTTGCTGAAATGTCTAAGTGCTGATCAAGCCAAGGTTGTGATGGGAGAAGCCAAGGTTCAGAGAGCACCAGCATCGGCTATGAATCCAATAATCAAGCCGTGGCCGTTCAGAGGCTGGGGAATTGATATGATCGGCCAGATCAATCCACCGTCAAGTAAAGGACATAAGTATATATTGGTAGCAACCGATTATTTTACAAAGTGGGTGGAAGCAGTTCCATTGAAGAAAGTTGATTCTGGGGATGCAATTCAGTTCGTTAAAGAGCATATTATATACCGATTTGGTCTTCCACAAACAATTACGACTGATCAAGGATCTATTTTTGTGTCAGATGAGTTTGTTCAATCTATGGAGAGCATGGGAATCAGATTGTTGAATTCTTCGCCATATTATGCGCAAGCTAATGGACAGGCAGAAGCATCTAACAAAAGCTTGATTAAGTTGATTAAGAGAAAGATTGCCGATTTTCCAAAGCAGCGGCATAACCGATTGGCTGAGGCGTTATGGTCTTATCGGATGGTTTGTCATGGATCAATTCAAGTTCCTCCATATAAGTTAGTCTATGGGCATGAAGCAGTTTTGCCATGGGAGCATGTCATCGGCTCAAGGAGGATTGATTTACAAGATGAATTGACAGCCGATGACTATCATAATCTTATGGTCGATGAGTCAGAGGACTTGGTTCAATCTAGAATGTCTGCTTTACAAAAGATAACAAAAGATAAGGAGCGTGTTGCGCGACATTATAATAAAAAGGTGGTCCCGAAATCTTTTGAGGAGGGAGAATTGGTTTGGAAATTGATTCTGCCGATTGGAACTCGTGATAATAAGTTCGGCAAGTGGTCACCAAATTGGGAAGGACCTTTTCGGATTTACAAATCTGTTTCTAAAGGAGCCTACATGCTACAAGGGCTTGATGGAGAGGTATTTGGAAGAGCTCTTAATGGAAAATATCTGAAAAAGTATTACCCAAGTGTTTGGATTAATTCATGATTCGGCTGTATGTTGCCGATACATGGTAGCCGATGTGTTGACATCGCCTTTAGATGGCCGATATAAGTTATATCGCTCTTAGCACAATTCTTTTTAGTATAATCGGTTGTTTCATGGTTATTTGTTCTTAGCCGATTGTAATTTTGTGATGTTTCGTTCTCCATAACAAAATTAGGGGGCATATATACACAGAAAGATCAAAATTTCAAAAAAAATTTCAAAAAATTTCAAATTTCAAAAACTTTCAAAACAGTTTACAAGTATGGAGTTTATATTATCATCGGCTGGTTCATGTTACAAGTTTTTGGATAGCCGATATGGCCCTTTGCCTAATTTGTTCTATTTCTTCTATGGCTTGGGCATCGGCTGCATCACTTCCTGGGATGACTTTCATGGATTTGTTCAGATCGGCTAAGTGTCTGATTGAGGACTTCAGCTTGGATTTTTGTTCTTCAATGGCTCTTGGTAAATCGGCAAGCTTCTGTTCCTCCAGTGATAACTCAGCATTGCAGGCTTCTAATTCGGCCAATAGTTCAATCTTCCTATTCTTTAGCCGATCTATATTGCTTTGGATAGAACTTGGCCCAGATATCATTTGATCAAGCTTGGCTTTTTCCTCGTTTATGGATTGCCGATTGGCATGGATGGTTGTCTCAAGATCTTTTCGCTCTCGCCTATCGGCTATCCTCTGCCTTGCTCTTTCCAGCTTGTGACGATATTGTTCAAGGAAAACTGCTGGGGAGATGATTTCGGCTACATCGTCTGGGATCTGGTCTTGAATGTCTTCAAATCTTGCTCTGATTGGTCCACAGTTGACAACCAAAGCATCAAGGGAACCTTCAAGCCGATGGGCAATATCCTTGAGAGTAGCCTTTAAGTCATCGGCTATAGGAGCAATAGCCTTGCTAGATGTTTCTTCTTCTTCATCCATGAATTGCCTTATGTCAAAAGAGAACATGTCGGCTAAGGCCTGAAAGAAACAAGATTGTTAGTTAATAGAATATAATGGCCGATTTATATTTTTGATACAAATACTTACAGGAATAGGAGGAATCGGCTGATCTTCAATATGGTGACTGTCTCTAGCCGATGGAGTATGTTCACTTGAATCATGATGAATAGGAGTTGGAGAGCGGATCGGCTGAAATATAAAACGAGTTAATACGTGAGGAAGAAAGGGTTAAATAAATTCTGGAGGAAGTGTTACCGATGGAGGCGGTGCAGGTTTCTTTTTGGCAGCCAATTTCTTTTTCTACATAAGAAGAGTTAACACTGAGATCGGCAAAGAGAGTTATGGAAAGGTTAAGAGTACAAAGTACATACCCGAGGTTGATATGTCTTGTGAATCGGTGTTGGTGGGGTTTGCTGAGGAATAGGGATGTTAATTGTTGGAGTTTCTTCTACCGTTTCACTCAGCTCGGCAGCTGCTTCATCGATGGCTTTTTCTATATCTTCTTCATCTGGATCATGGCTTTTCTGCTTTTTGGTGATTTTCTTCTTTGTAGCCGGTGGAGCGTTAGCCGATAACTTGATCCTTTTCCTCTTGCCAGTTTCAGAGGGAATCGGCTCACGTGTTTGCCCTTGGAGTAGGGAAGATGTCTTGGGGGCATTATAGCCGATGGTTGAAGGAGCCAATCCACCACCGTTAGGGAGAATTCCAGCGGCATAATTGATATTGACTCCACTTCTGCTGACATAAGGAGGAGAAGACTCTGTGGTCTGCAAACAGAAGACGAAAAAAAAATTAAGTTATTTTCTAAAGACAATCGGCTATTGATAAGGGTATTGAAAAAGAAGTGTGTTTACCTGTGGAATCATGTCTGGAATGATGTCAGTCAGATACATGGAAGCCGATTGGTGAAAAAGATGTTTTTTCCATTCAACCCACCAATGATCAAAAGTGGAGCTCTTTAGCATAGCCAATTCAATGTTTTCCAAACTTCCAAGGGGAGGTCCTTCTATGCTTAATAATCTGTCCATCATCAGGGCCGATGAGATTTCTCCTCTGGCTTGGATTTTTTCTGAAAAGAATAAGCCGATTGGTAACTGCCCCATTCCCAGTTGTCTGGCAGCGCTCATAGGGTGATAGAATTCATAGGATATCTGGATGTTCCTGCCTTGATGGATGCCAACAGGGAGAATGCAGGGGGTGATAGCTGTTGTGAAAACTTCTCTGGATTTCTCAAATTTTTCAGAGTTTATTTCATCAAATCTGAAATCGGCTGGCAATTCAAAATCTGCAAAGAATTCATATGCAAACCAATTTCTAGAATCTTTTGGAAATCCATCGTAAAAGTTGCCAAACCAGTCGACAAAGGGCTCAGCCGAAAGTTCTGATCCAGGATATGTGGATGCTGCCTCTCCAAAGGACATACATCTTCTGGTTGTGACTTCATCTCCTTCATCATCTGTGGTTGGCACAACCAGAGGGAAATCGGCTTCAGGCAGTGCTGATCTCTTGGCAACTTTGATGGTATGCAGATTGAGCCATAACTGCAATAGCCACCAAGGTCCACCTGTGCCGATTATTGAGTTGGTAGCAAGCTTAGCCGATGCATTGCTTAATGTTTGATATAAATAACCCAGGAGGTATTTGCCTAGTGGGAATTGTTTTTTGTTAACTAGAGCTTCGGCTATATGTTGCCAATTGGTGGTTGGACCGCAGCTTGAACCACAAAACAGAAACTTTTCCAACCACATCAAGAGAAAGGCTGCATGTTCTTTAGGAGTGACAGGGCCAGACCCCATATTCAGAGAGATGAATCCACTCCAGCCTCCAATGCTTCTGGTTTTGAAAGAAAATTGGTTTTTGCTGTTCAAGCTGATGGGGTTAGCCGATGAGGTGACATCCAGCCCAGTTATCATGGTGATGTCCAGAAGAGTTGGGGTCATTGGTCCTTGGTTGAAGAGGAAGGCATTCAAGGTGTTGGACCAAAAATAGCTGGCAGCCGATAGCATGGGTTCATCTTTGGCTAAATCGGCTATGGTTAGGGCTAAGCACTGAGCAATACCGATTTCTTCCCAATGAGTTTGTTTGCTAGCTGATATCCTTTTGTACCAATCAGACCAAGTCTTGAAAGCCGATGGCCAGGATTTAAAAGTGTTGTTCCAGTGGTCCAAATTAGGGTTGGTTAACCTAAAAGGGATCCTGTTTGTCTCGGCATTGATGATTTCTACAGGGTCTTTGTTGCCGATTGGGCCCAAGAAGTACCGATTGGGGTGAATTAGACTTGGGATTGCAACTTGGTGCGAGAGATGCTACAGAAAAGAAAGGGGAGAAGAAATAAATCGCAAAGGAAAATTAATCTATGAGAAAGGATGGAATTTGGCAGATAGGGTTACCTCAGGAAACTCGGTGGCCGGAGCACTTGAAGGAGCGGCGGAAGACGACATTGTCGGAGATGGAGTTGTTGCTGACCGGGGAATCGCTTGTTTGGTCGCCGGAGAATCTAATGAGGCTATTGCGAGGATTGAGGCGATTATGGCTGAAGCGGTGAAGACGGGAGTAACGGCGTGAAGAACTTCAAGTGGTGGTTGCTATTTAAAGAGGGCGTATGATAACGGTTGAAATAGAAGCGGAACCCTAGATCGATTCGGAGAGGATTCAAGCAAATCCGCAACATTCCACATATCGCGGACTTGGGGGGCATGTGTTAACGACCAAATTTGGTAAATCAAATATTAGACCTGAAGATAGAATCAAAGCGGATTTGGAGGAAGCTGGCGGTTACCAAAACAGAGCAAGAATCGGTTGGTGACCGGATCGGCTACGGTGTCTATCGACTGGTGACCGAATCGGCTATTGTGACCATCGGCTGAGACAGAGTCGGACAAGGATAGCCGATGTAGCCGATTCCGACGAAAGGATAACAGAGTCTTTGTCGGGGTCGGTTGGTGAGCTTCATGAGGATTCCCATATACGGATTGGGCCCGAAGAGGGGAATTGTATCTATTGCTTAGGATATAATGTTAGTTTTCTAGTAGATACTGTCGGTTAGAGTCTGTATTAGGAAACTGTCTTTAATGTGAGTTGTAATAGAGATAGGGGTCGTGTCCGATAAGGACTTATTGTGGAGTTCTGGGTATAAATTAGGCCCAGGTTCGTGTAAAGAAAGACAACAGATCAATACAACAACTTCGGCGCATCGCCACCTTTACTCTTTCATCGTTTTTTCGACGAGTTCTTGCTTTCGAGTTGGGCTGCATCGGTTTCGATCTCCAGCAAGAGGTAAAACTTGTTATGGCGGCTTGCGCTCTCGGGATTAGTGCTTCCATCTTCATGACACTCTAATCTTGTTTGCGTAAATCGTCGAGTTATCATATATATTGTATAATCTAGATTGATATCAGCATATAACTCAGATTGGCTAATAACTGTTCTACAGAAAACTAGCCGATAGAGTTATATATTGATGCTGGTTTAGATTACATAATATATCTACCATCTCGAAAAGGTTTTCATCGACTTGATCATCTAGGCATTGTGTTTCTTTACATATTTGGTGCTGCATCAGTTAGGTTTGACCTACTAAATCATGTTTAGAACCATAGTCTCTAGCCTGTCTATGATTACTAATAGAGATAGCGTCGGGGTTTCAGCCAACCTTACCTGGTTTAATTGTCTTGTTATCTTGATATATTAAATCTGCCCTTTATATCGAGATATTAACTTAGTAAAATATATTGAGCTTGCTGTCAAATCTGGTTAGGATCATCTTAACACTAGTTTGACAGGTTGTTTAATATATTTTGTTCATGGTAATATCTCTGTATAAAGTGGTATCGGAGTACTAGCCGATACATGTTAGATCTGCCTAATCGGCTATGCTATGAGCTTGTGTAATCTATGCTTCATAATATATTTAGGCATAAGTGATTTATACTGTCTCGGCGCCCTGTCCGATCTATCCCAATCACTTAGTTTAAATATGTTTTGAGATTTAGATTATATTTTGTTGATATCTACAGCCGATTGAGTAGATTTAGCTTTATCTTGTTTTATCTGTTATAGCCGATTTAATGCATCTTGCATCGGCTTAATGCTCAATGATATGTCATCGGTAAACCAGCCGATCGGCTATCATTGGTGGATTTAATTGCACTTTCTTTGTTTCTTATTGGTTGCAGGATCAAACCAATTGGCACGCCTAGAACCCGAAAGAAGTCTTTGGACCTGCACTGGAGCTAAGCAGATCTCCCAGGCCAGTGTGTGTTTTTTGCATCAACATGGACTCCGCCGCTGTTGTTGATGGCAACATCGTCTTCACCACCGGTCGTCTCTGTTGTTGCCGAGTGGTATCTTCGCCTCCATGGTTGGTGGATTACGCCGCTGTTGTTGATGGCAACACCGTCTTCACCACTGGCTGTCTCCATCGTCGTCGAGTAGTTTCTTCGTCTCCATGGTTAGTGGATTACGCCACCGTTGTCGATGGCAATATCGTCTTTACCATTTGCTGCCTCCGTCGTCGCCGAGTGGTTTCTTCGCCTCCTTGGTTGGTGGATTACGCCGCCGTTGTTGATGGCAACATTGTCTTCACCACTGACTGCCTCCGACGTCACCGAGTGGTTTCTTTGCCTCCACGGTTGGTGGATTACGCCGCCGTTGTTGATGGCAACATCGTCTTCACCACTGGCTACCTCCAACGTCACCGAGTGGTTTCTTTGCCTCCACGGTTGGTGGATTACGCCGCCGTTGTCGATGGCAATATCGTCTTCACCACTGGCTGCCTCCGTCGTCGTCGAGTGGTTTCTTCGCCTCCACGGTTGGTGGATTATGCCGCCGTTGTTGATGGCAACATCGTCTTCACCACTGGCTACCTCCGTTGTCGCTGAGTGGTTTTCTCGCCTCCATGGTTGGTGTACTCCACCGCAGTTTTTGATGGCGACATCGTCTTCACCGCCGGCCACCCTCGTCCTCGCTGACTGGTTTCTTCGCCACCATGGTTGGTGGACTCCACCACCGTTGTTGATGGCGACTTCGTCTTCACCACCGGCCACCTTCGTCATCGCCGACTGGTTTCTTTGTCACCATGGTTGGTAGACTTCATCACCGTTGTTGATGACGGCATCGTCTTCACCACCAGCCACCTTCGTCGTCGCCGATTGGTTTCTTCGCCACTACGGTTGGTGGACTACGCCGCTATTGCTGATGGCGACATCGTCTTCACTGTCGGATGTCTACGTCATCGCCGACTGGTTTCTTCGTCTCCACGGTTGGTGTACTCCGTCGCCGTTGTTGATGACGATATCATCTTCATCATCAGTCGCTTTCGTCATCGCCAACTGATTTTTTTGCCTTCACGGTTGCTGGAGTCCGTCGTCGACTGGTTTTTTCACCTTCACAGTTGGTGGATTCCGTCGCCGACTGGTGTTTTCGCTTCCATGGCCACGCGTCTTTGCAACGTTGTTGGATAACTTCACCTCCACCATCAGTCGCCTCAGCTCCTTTCTCGGTTGTTGTCTTCGTCGCCATTGCTGGACTACCTTGTCCCTAGATCGGCCACCTTTGCCGTTACCGACGGAAATACCAACAAGCTAAGCCATCATTAATTTTCTTCCTTATATGATATTTTCTTTTTTCCCTGCCTCACTACATCAACTGGTTCTCCGTTGAGCAGTGAGTCGGGGGCTACAAATGTTATATCATATTTTTGCAATAATTTTCATAATATTTATCTTGATTGCTTGTGAAATAATCTGAGTAAAAAAGTGCCGATCGAGTTGTGAAGCTCTATTTTTCGATGCTTTCTGTTTGGTTTGTTGACGGATGGTTGCCTTTGAGTCGATTCCTAGCACCTGGGGGCTTGTTGGGTAGAGTGTATAACGCAAGGTGCTAAGTATTACTCAGACAAAATCAAAAGCATAAAAATAAAATAATTTGTTTTCTGCTCTTAACAATTGCAAAAGTACACGAGTAGTAAATTCTGTTCCGTGAAGCTTTGTTCCATGAATGACGAACTCATGTCAATGACTAGTCGGGCAGAGTGTTTAAACGTAAAGAGTCATTTACTCGGGGAAATCAAAATCGATAAGAGGATAAATACATACTTATAAATATTTTAAAATGCTTGAATTTTCCTCAAGTACTATATTTACATCAGATACTACTCATCCTACATGTCTATACTGCAGGATCCTGATCCAGATATGCATAGTACGGACTCATAGCTATAAGCTTATCTCCTACACTTTAGGAATGGATCAGTCATAACATCATCGTCGGTCGCCTCCGTTGTCGCTAACTGGTTTTCTCGCTGCCACCGATTGATGTCTCCACCCTTCATGGCTGTCCTATTATGCCGTCGTTGATGGGCGTCTTCGTCCTCACCGCCGGCTTGCCCTCGCCGCCGCTGATTGGTGTCATCGCCTTCATGACTGGCCTACGTCACCGCCAGTTGATGGGTGTCTTCTTCTTCACCACCGGCTTGCCTCCGCCGTCACCGACTGGTGTCATCGCCTTCATGACTGGCCTACGTCACTGCCGCTGATGGGCCTCTTCATCTTCACCGTTGGCTCGCCTCGGTTGCCGCCGACTGGTATCTTCGCCTTCGTGGTTGGCCTATTACGCCGCCTGTCGGTGACCTGGGACCGGGGGTGTCGAGATCAAAGGGAAGGGCGGCCGCTGTGATCCACGTGGCCCGTTCCCCCGGAGGGGTTGGGCCCGAGGGCGACGTGGCGGTTGCCCTCCTGGTCTCCCCCCGGGGTCGGCCCGCTCCCGATTCTGCCCCGAGGGCTGGGGCGCCCCGACCCCCTGTGGTTTTGGTGCCACGTGCGCAGGTTAGGTGAGCATGGCAGAGCTCACCTAACCGCATTTATGGCGGTTCAGACGAGCGCACTACGCTGCATTTAATGTGGCGTGGCGCATGCCTATCCGGTCCGTGACCAGTCACAGCGAGTGACCGATCACAGACCGGTCAGATCGTGGGTTAGGTGGCGCCAGGCGGCCTGCAGCATGCCTCACCCCGTCTCGTCAGAATGATGAGAGCCCTCTGTCTCTCGTCTCTCAGCCGGAGCTGGCGTGCCAACTCCCAGAGTTGGTACGTCAGTCCCGGTCAGATGCATTTCGGATTCCGGCGCAGGCGAAACGAGAAAGTCGCCCGCCATTTAATGAAGGTCGAAACGGGCGTCCCCCGGATGGGTCAGCTGGCTGAGCAGAGGCGTGCTGCGGCGTCTGTCAGAGGCTACTTCCGGCAGTAGGATAGCCCTAATTGTAAAAGAATGTTTTCTTTCTTAGGCAGCTCGTGGCCCATGTGGTAGCCCCTTGCCATATAAAAGGAGGCCCAGGCCTAGGAGAGACGAGATCGGACTCTGGCTGATTTGTCTAGAGGCTGAACTCTCTCTGGATCCCTTTACATTCACAGATCTACCAGAACACAGGAGTAGGGTATTACGCTTCTCAGCGGCCCGAACCTGTCTAAACCGCCTGTGTCCACGCGTTCTTTCTCGCTGAGATCCCTCAGATCAGGGGCTAAGAACCTCACCTTGCGCCCCCGGCCGAACTGGCAAAGGGGGACCTGCACGGTCTCCCGGTGAGGAGTTTCACGCTCCGTCATCTGGCGCTCCAGGTAGGAGGCGCGCGCGTCTGTTTTTCTGAGCCCCCATCTCCTTTCATGTGCGCCAAGCTTCGCCAGGTCAGCCTTATGGCCGAAGAGGCAGTGGCGTACAACCCTTCTTTGAGCGCCAGCGGTGATGGCGGGGAGCAGAACCCGCGCCATCGGGCTCGCACCCCGTCGTCCCCCTCCCGTCGGAATCTTGGGCGGGGAAAGGCGCTTGAGGAGGTCGAGGGATCTGCGACCTCGCCGCTCGTAGGCGATGGAGGAGGACGGCGAGGCGGAGTGCGTCGTCGCCTCACCTACGGCGATGGTGGCACGCCCCAGGGCGCGCTCCAGGCTACGGGCGCGCTCTTGCGTCACCCGCCCGTCGTCCCCGATCCAGAGACCCCAGCCCAGCATTGGCTGGATGACGTGGCCAACCTAGTCATGACGGCGCAGCAGCGCCTAGGCACCGGCAGGCGGTCTTCCGCCACCGGGACCTCTGGCGCTGCCGCTGCCGGCTCTATGTCGTCGAGGCGAAGGGCACGGCGGACGACGGCCGACACATGCCGTTCGTCCGCGGTTCCCTCATCAACACCTCCGACTCAAGAAGATATGCATGGGGGGCCAGACGCCCGGCTCGATATCGACCGCCAGCGCGACGCTCGTTGCGCCGCCCATGCAACGGAAGTCGCCTCCTCCTCTGGGGCGCCGCTCCGTTCCGGTCACGGGGGCCAGCCCCCCGTGTCCCCGGTTGGCGGTGCCGGCTGTCGAGCCTTCGTGGCGAGCCTTCGGAATGTTCGTTGGCCCCCGAGGTTCCGGCCCACCATCACCGAAAAATACGATGGAAGCGTCAACCCCGCTGAGTTTCTCCAGATCTACACGACTGGGATAGAAGCCGCGGGGGGCGACGACAGGGTCATGGCGAACTTCTTTCCCATGGCCTGAAAGGCCAGGCGCGGGGTTGGCTAATGAACCTGCTACCCGCGTCGGTCCACTCCTGGGAGGATTTGTGCCAGCAGTTCACCACGAACTTCCAGGGCACATACCCGCGCCCAGGCGAAGAGGCAGACTTGCACGCGGTACAGCGAAGGGACGATGAGTCTCTCCGCTCGTACATCCAGCGGTTCTGTCAAGTTCGCAATACCATACCATGCATCCCTACACATGCAGTGATCTACGCATTCAGGGGGGCGTGCGGCATAAACGCATGCTCGAGAAGATCGCCTCCAAGGAGCCCCAGACCACCGTGTAGCTTTTCGAGCTCGCGGACCGTGTGGCTTGCAAGGAGGAGGCCTGGACCTGGAACTCCTCCGACTTTGGAGCGGCGGCTCCGGCTGCCCCCGAGTCCGCCGCTCGTTCAGGGCGGCGGGATAGGAGGAGGAAGAAGAGGTCGGCCCGTTCCAACGATGAGGGTCACGTCCTCGTCGTCGAGGGCGCTTCGCGAGCCCCCCGAAAGGGGAGGCCCGCGGGCGACAAAAAGAAGGAGGCTGGCGCTCCCTGCCGACAGATGGTGCACCGTGCACAACACCTCTCTCCACGACCTCGCAGACTGCCGCGCGGTCAAAAGGTTGGCCGAGCGGATGAGGAAGTGGGAGGAGGAGAGGAGGCAGGAGTGCCGTGAGGGCAAGGCCCCGACGACTCCCACCGGCAACCGGCGAAGTGAGGCCAGGCAGAAGGCCCCCGCCGAGGACATCGACGATGGCGATGATGATCTGGGCTTTCAGGAGCCCGAGGCCACCGTCGCCACCGTTGATGGGGGAGCGTGCGCTCACGCTTCTCGCCGAAGCCTCAAGGCCATGAAGCGAGAGCTTCTGGTCGCGGCCCCTACCCATGAGGCGACGCGGCGGGCGCGTTGGTCGGAGGTCGCCCTCACCTTTGACCAGGCCGACCACCTGTCATGCGTTGCTCGGGGAGGGCAGATCGCGATGGTGGTTTCCCCCACCGTCTGCAATGTGAAGTTGGGGCGCGTCCTGATAGACGGGGGCCTTTGATGCTATCAAGGCCCCGGGGACGGAGCTCCGGCCGTCCCAGCCGATCATCGGCGTGACGCCGGGGCACACCTGGCCGCTGGGTCACATCGACCTCCCGGTCACCTTCGGTGGTCCCACCAACTTCCGCACCGAGCGGGTGGACTTTGATGTGGCGGACCTCAGTCTGCCCTACAACGCGGTCCTGGGAAGGCCCGCGTTGGTGAAGTTCGTGGCGGCCACCCACTACGCCTATCTCTAGATGATGATGCCGGGCCCCAGTGGCCCCATCACCGTCCACGGCGACCTCAAAGTCGCGCTCGCTTGTATGGAGCAGCGCGCGGACCGCCTCGCCGCGGTATCCAAGCCCGCGGGCGGCGACGAGAGGCTCGGCGCCTCGACCTCGACCGCCCCGAGGCAGCGGATGGCCTCAGGCGACGAGGTCCCGGTGAAGGAGGTCGCCCTGGACGACGGCCCGTCCAAGACCACCTGGATCGGTGGTCTCTTCGACGACAAATAGGAAGACGCACTAGTCTCCTTTCTGCGGGCAAACGCCGACGTCTTCGCTTGGAGACCGGCGGACATGCCCGGGGTCCCCAGGGAGGTGATTGAGCACCGTCTCGCCGTGCGGCCGAACGCAAGGCCCGTCCGGCAGAAGGTGCAGCGGCAGGCCCCGGAACGCCAAGCCTTCATCCGCGAGGAGGTGGCGCGGCTTCTGGAGGCCGGATTCATCCGTGAGGTCATCCATCCGGAGTGGCTCACAAACTTGGTCGTCGTCCCCAAGGCGAACGGCAAGCTTCAGATGTGCATCGACTACACCGACCTCAACAAGGCATGTCCTAAGGACCCTTATCCTCTGCCACGCATAGATCAAATCGTCGACTCCACTGCGGGGTGCGACCTTTTGTGCTTTCTAGATGCATACTCAGGATATCATCAGATTCACATGGCTAGGGAGGATGAGGAAAAAACTGCATTCATTACCCCTGTAGGAACTTATTGTTATACAACCATGCCCTTCGGGTTAAAGAATGCAGGTCCTACTTTTCAGCGTACTACTCGTATTTCTTTGGGTAGTCAGATAGGACGCAATGTTGAGGCCTATGTTGATGACTTGGTTGTGAAAACGCGCAACCAAGAGACCTTGCTCTCAGATTTAGCGGAGACTTTCGAAAGTCTCCGCTCCGCCCGCATAAAGCTGAACCCCGAAAAGTGCGTGTTCGGTGTGCCTGCGGGCAAGCTTGTCGGGTTCTTGATCTCTGCCCGAGGCATTGAGGCCAACCCCGAGAAGATACGAGCTATAGAGCGGATGCGCCTGTTAACACCAGAATTTGGTAAGCCCCGAAGTCCTCATCGGCTCAGGATCTATATCGGCTCAAAGCTAGTATCGGCCTAGAGTTCTACATCGGCCGATGGGGGTTATCTCAAACCAACCACCAATAGCAGTCGGATTCTTGTTAGATTCGGGAGATCTTATCCAGAGAAGACCGAATTTGAGGAGGATGCGGCTTGTATCTTTTAATTAGGATAAGTTTGTTAGTTTCCTTCTTATCTTTAGGAAAGTTTGAGTCGTATTCTGTTAGAATTTTTGTTAGCCTATGGGTATAAATATGTAAGCCCGTAGTTCATGTAATTTTCATCTCACGATCAATACAACTTCGGCGCATCGCCAACCTTTTTACTTTCGTCTTCTTCGGCGAGCTCATGCCCTTCTCGCGAGGGGTAAGTCTCGTTATGGCTGCCTGCGCTGTCAGGGCTAGGGCTTCGACGTTCTGATCTCAACAACGTAAGCATCTACTATCATATATCTTAGTCAATCTGGTTCGGCTTCTCGATTTAGTCTTATTGGCCGAGATTCGCTTTAGGGTTTATGCCGGTATCGACTAAATCGCCTTGCTAGATTAGATTGGCTAAGGTATCCACCACTCTGAAGATCAGCCATGGGCTTGATTGTCTAGGTCTTGCGTTTCTTTTCATACTTAGTGCTGCATCAGTTCGGTTTGACCTACTAAGTCGTGATTAGAACCGTAATCTCTAGCCTGCTTGTTGGCTGCCAATAAGAGTTTCATCGGGGTTTCAGCCGATGAGTTATCCGGATGTTGCATCGGTCAAACAGTTTTACATATAGATCGGATCTGGTCGATGACAACAGAGTATATATTGTTTATCTGCTTATTGAGAGTTTATGCCATCGGACTTCTGGCCGATGTGTGCTTTAATCTTCAGATCAATAATTATTTTATATTTGGATTATGCTATATCACATTGCTACATCATCATGTTATCGTCGGCCGATCGCCTCTATATAAATGTTTGCTTAGTACACAGCCGATGGTTCGAAACCCTAACTACATCGGCTGGTACCAGCATCGGATGGGATTGAGCCATCGGCCCATCGGCTGATCGGTTGTTTTGGCTATCGGCCTATCGGCCGATACGTTTTTGCCCTATCGGCCTATCGGCCGATAGACCTTCTGTTCTGCTGTTTTGCATATCTTGTCAGTAGCAGGATCAAACTGACTGGCACGCCTGCGCTTCATCAATTTTAGGACCTGCACTGGAGCTAAGCAGATCTCCCAGGCCTTCGTGTGTCCGCGCGCCGAATCCACATCGGCAGTACAGATTTGGCGTCAACAGCGCCCCCCCAGCAAGCTTAAGGACGTGCAATGCGTCACCGGATGCATGGCTGCCTTAAGCCGATTCATATCGAGGCTGGGAGATAAGGCGTTGCCCCTATTTAAGCTCCTTAAGCGCTCCGGGCCGTTTACCTGGACGGAGGAGGCTGAGCGGGCCCTCACCCAGTTGAAGGCGTACCTCAACTCCCCCTCGATCCTGGTCGCCCCAGAGCCAGATGAGCCGTTGCTACTCTACTTGGCGGCAACTCCGCAGGTAGTCAGCGCGGCGTTGGTTGTGGAGCGCGACGAGGACAGCCCTTGGCCCGCGCGCCCCCACCCTGTGTCGACCCGACCCGGGAGAGAGAAGGGAGGAGAGGCCCCCGAGCCGGCGGCGGCCTAAGGCCCCTGACGACCGGATGTGGCCCTCTGCCCGCTTGTCCGACGGCGCCGGACGCCCCCGACCCCCAAGAAGGCCCTCGGGCCTCTGCGGGAAGGCCGCGCCCGACGCCCTCTGACTCCGAGGTCGTCGGCACAGAAGCCGAGTGGGCCCAGCAGGGCCCCTTGGACGATGAGCGCCCCGGGAACGGTGCCCCCAACGAAGAGGACAGGCCACACCGAAAGGTGCAACGGCCTATCTACTTCGTTAGTGAGGCGCTGCAGGATGCCAAGACCCGGTACCCTTAGGCCCAGAAGATGCTCTACGCGATTCTGATGGCCTCGAGGAAGCTGCGCCATTATTTCCAGGCGCATCGGGTCACGGTGGTCACGTCCTACCCACTCGGCCAGATCTTGCGCAACCGAGAGGGTACGGGACGGGTGGTAAAATGGGCAATCGAACTCTCCGAGTTCGACTTGCGCTTTGAGCCACGCCACGCGATCAAGAGCCAGGCCCTCGCCGACTTTGTGGCGGAATGGACCCCGGCTCCTGAGCCCGTCTCCGCCCACGAGGCCAACACGAGCCCCTCGCAGCTGCCTCACGCCGCCTACTGGGTGATGCAGTTCGACGACTCCCTGGCCCTTCAGAGCGCCGGCGCGGGGGTCACCTTGACCTTGCTGAGCGGAGAGGTCCTCAGATATCTGGTTCGCCTAGATTTCCGGGCAACCAACAATATGGCGGAGTAAGAGGGACTCCTTGCGGGACTCAGAGTGGCGGCCGAAATGGGGATCCGCCGCCTCCTGGTTCTAGGCGACTCCTAGTTGGTCGTTAACCAGGTCTCCAAGGAGTACCGGTGCTCCGACCTGCAGATGGACGCCTACGTCCGCGAGGTGCGGCGTATGAAGCGCCATTTCGACGGGATATAACTTCGGCACGTGCCCAGACGGGATAACGCGGTCGCCGATGAACTCTCAAGGCTCACTTCATCGCGAGCCCCGACCCCACCGGGCGCCTTTGAAGAAAGGCTGGCCCAGCTGTCGGCGCGGCCCGACCCCCTAGGGGAGACGGACGCGCCTGAGCGGCCCCCGAGGCCCGTCGGATTCCAGGCCTCGGGACCCGGGGGGGCCAACCCCGGCCCCCCAAGATTGATCGCTTGGATGGCTGAGATCCAGGCGTTCCTCACAGATCAGACTCTACCCGAGGACCGCGAAGGGAGTGAACGCGTCCATCGCATCTCCAAACGCTACGTGCTGGTGGAAGGGACCCTCAACCGGCGCGGGGCCAACGGAGTCCTCCTGAAGTGCATTCCTCAGGAACAGGGCGTCGAGCTTCTTGTTGATGTCCATGAAGGCGAGTGCGGGGCCCACTCCACCTCGCGCACCTTGGTTGGAAGGCCTTTCGCCAGGGATTCTATTGGCCGACGGCGCTCCACGATGCAGTTGACCTGGTCCGACGATGCAGGGCGTGCCAGTTTCACGCCAAGCAAACGTATCAGCCGGCTCAGGCCGTGCAGACCATACCTCTTTCTTGGCCGTTTGCTGTCTAGGGGCTGGACATCCTGGGTCTCTTCAGGAAGGCACCGGGCGGGTTCGAGTATCTGTATGTCGCAATCGACAGGTTCACTAAGTGGCCCGAGGCTTATTCGGTCATCAAGATCGACAAGCACTCGGCGCAAAAATTCATCAGGGGCATCACTGCTCGGTTCAGGGTTCCTAACCGTATCATTACGGACAACGGCACCCAGTTCACTAGTGAGCTCTTCGGCGACTACTGCGAAGACATGGGCATTAAGCTCTGTTTCGCCTCACCTGCCCACCCCAAAAGCAATGGCCAAGTGGAGCGCGCCAATGCAGAAATCCTCAAGGGCCTCAAGACCAAGACCTTCAACATCCTCAAGAAGCATGGCGATTCATGGATCGAGGAGCTGCCGGCAATGCTCTGGGCGAACCGAACCACTCCAAGCCGAGTGACTGGGGAAACGCCTTTCTTCCTCGTCTACGGCGCAGAGGCGGTCCTCCCATCCGAGCTCACCCTGAGGTCCCCTCGGGCCACCATGTATTGCGAGGCTGATCAAGATCAGCTTTGCCGAGACGACCTCGACTACCTGGAAGAGCGAAGGCAGCGCGCGGCCCTCCGAGCCGCGCGCTACCATCAGCGCCATGTTCGGGCCCGATCACTCTACGTCGACGATCTCGTCCTATGCGTGCTGGACTGAGCAAACTCTCACCAATATGGGAGGGTCCTTATCGAATGATCGGCGTCCCCTGGCCGGGCTCGGTTCGATTGGCCACGGGCGACGGCACAGAGCTGCCTAACCCGTGGAACAACGAGCATCTTCGCCGCTTCTACCCATAAGGGGGTCGGGTGTCGTACCTCGGGCTCAAGCCAACCCTGCACCCCCCTCGGGCACGCAGGGTTGGCCGGGGGCTCCCACATGCACATACTTGTTTAATTTATTTCCCAGCATTCAATAACAAGCATTTTCAATTTCCTAAGGACCGCGTCGGTGTTATCGTTTCCTTTTGAAAAGTCTTGACTTGAGTCAGTCTGCTCATGCTCGACCTTGCCCTCGGCAGCCCGGGTCGTCTAAAATCGCCAAATGGGGCCCAGAACCGAGCCGTGCCCCGGGGCGCGATGAACTCTGGGGGGGAATCGACAATGGCCCACAATCGGGTCCCCATAATCCTCGGTCACCGCGCTCCCGGCCTGGCCAGTCTCGACATGCGGATCTCCCCAGGCACTAGCTCCGACCCGCGCCGCTTGAGGCTGCGGCCCGAGCACGAGCCCTCACTCAAGCCAAGATGCAGAAGGATCGCGACACAGACCATCCTTATCACGTGCATATAGCAAACATAACTGACATAGAGATTAAAATCTTATTTGGTCGCAGGTAAAATAAAGCCAGTTTGTACAAGCATTGGCTCGAAGGCCTTAGAGGATGAAGGAAAAATTATTAAGATACGCGGGGGCCCGGGGGCTCACTCCGACGCGCCCGGGTCGTCGGCCTCGCCGTCGCTGTCGTCGTCCGCGCCATCGTCGCCGCCCTCCTCCTCGTCGGAGTCGAGGACGAAAGCGAGCCGAGGGGCCGTCCCCTCGAAGCCGTGGACGATTTGGTCGGTGGCGTCCCGGACTTGCGCGCGCACGCCGTCCTCGGTCCCAGGAGGAAACTCTTCCAGCGCCATCCACGGGGAGAAGTCGAGGTCCCGGGCTTGGTAGCTCGCCAACACGAGCTCCACCGCCCCCCAGGCGAGGTCCCTTGAGGAAGACTTGATCATCTCCTCGATCTCCTCAGGGAGCCTCTCAAGGTCCCCGTCCATAGCCGAGAGGCGGTGGGCGAGGCCCCCCTGGTTGGCGGCGTACTTCGCGTACCGCCCGCTCCAGATACCCGCCTGACGCCCAGCGCGGTCGAGGCGGGAGACGGCATCCCAAAGCATGCCGGGCCCCACCTCGTTCGCCAGCCGGAGGGCCTCAACCTCCCCGGCGGACGAGTCCAGGGCGCCTTGTAGCTCGGCGATGGTGTGCTCGGCGGCTGTGAGGCGGGCGGCTAGATCGCCGTGGCCCGCGGCCGCCCCACCGCTGCGCGCTTGCGTGTCCAGCTCCTTCGCCCGCGCCTCGAGTTCAGAGGCCTGCTGGTTCAGCGCGTCCCTCTCGGCGCAGGCGCTTTCCAGATTGCGGCGCGCCTGTGTTGATGCAAAAAACACACACTGGCCTGGGAGATCTGCTTAGCTCCAGTGCAGGTCCAAATCTTGGTGAGATGCGGGCGTGCCAGTCAGTTTGATCCTGCAACTGACAAGATATACAAACGACAGATCAAAGAACCGATCGGCCAACATAGCCGATGTAGTAATTCCAGCCAATCCTGATAACAGCCGATAGCGATAGGGTTTTGAGCTATCGGCTATGTGTTCAATGTAGATTCTGACACTTGACAAAGAGACAATCGGCTGATGATAATATGCATTAGATCGGCAATGACTTGATAAAGTGAAACAAAAGTTAGACATACTCGATCGGCTGTAGATATCAATGATACATAATCTAAATCTCAAAATATATTTAAACCAAGTGATTGGGATAGATCGGACAGGGCGCCGAGACAGTATAAATCACTTATGTCTAAAAACACCTCAAAAGAGAGATTATATATATTCATAGCATAGCCGATGAAGTGAGTCTAACATAGATCCAATGCCATAAAATCCACAAGATTAGATTAAACAGTGAAACCTTTGTTGTCATCGGCTAAATTCAACTTATACGCAATCCTTATAAGCCGATGCAACGTCCAGATAACTCATCGGCTGAAACCCCGATGAAACCCTTATCGGCAATCAAAAAGCAGGCTAGAGATTCATGATTCTAAGCACGACTTAGTAGGTCAAACTCAACTGATGCAGCACTAAGTATGTAGAGAAACACGGTATCTAGATGATCAAGCCCTTGACTGATTTTCAGGGTGGTAGATGCCTAAGCTAATCTAATCTAGCAAGACGATTTAGTCGATACCAGCAGAAACCCTAAAACGAGAAGCAGCCGATAAAGCTAAATCGAGATGCTAATACTAGATTAACAGAAGACATATGATAAATAGCCAGGCAAATATATCATCCAAACCAGAGCAATCCAAGAGGTCGAATGTACTGATACAGCCTTGAACGACGCCGACGTAGATGATACAATTGCCTGAACCGACGGAACATTGGACTTACCCCTTCGCCGGAGATCGACAGCCGATGCAGCCCCGCGTCAGGTGCCAAATTCCGCCGGTCGATAAATAAACCGTAACAGAGTAAAAGGTGGCGATGCGCCGAATTGTATTGATCGAGAGTTGATAGATTACAATAACCCCGGGTGTACATATTTATACCCATGGAGAGATACTAGTCCTTGTAGGACAAGAAAGAAACTTTCCTAAAGATAAAAGAAAAACATAAAGTCCTTAAGGGACACTAAACACACTTTCCTAAAGATAAAAGGAAACTAACAAATATTCTAATTAATAGATACAATTGCCTTCTTCGGACTCAATCCGTACGTGGCAATCCTCATGAAGCACACCAACCGAACCCGACAATGATCTTGCCATCTCCTCGTCGGAATCGGCTACATCGGCTATCCTTGTCCGATCCTGTTTCAGCCGATGCACACCGTAGCCGATTTGGCTTGCAGCCGATTCATACTCTGTTTTCTGTAATCGCTTATCTCCTCCAATCGGCTTCGGCTTTAACTCTGAATCCAATGCATGATTTACCAAATTTCATCGTTAACAGCCTGCTCCTCCCGCGCCGCCTCGCGGAGGAGCAGGCTGTCCGCCTGCCGCTGTGCCACGGCCTCGGCCTCCTTGAGGGCTCGCCCCCGCTCGGCGAGCGCGTCTTCGCGGAGGCGGAGTGTGGACTCCTACTCGGCGGGGGCGGCCTCGTGCGCCGCCAGTGTCGCCTCCCGTGTNCGGTGGCGGTCTCGCGGGCCGCCAGCGTCGCCTCCTTCGCGTCCAGGGCGCGGGCGCGCTCCTCCATCGCCTCCAGCTCCCGGGCACGGAGGTCAAGGGCTTCGGCCCGCCGGCGCATGGCGGCCTCTTGTGCCAGCAAGCACGAGGCCCGTCGCCCGAATACGGTAAGGTGCTCCTCCAGCGCCATGGCGCGAGCCTCTAGGGCCTCCTCGCGCTGGCGGTGGCGATGAGGGCAGCCTCCCGCTCCTCCTCCACCTCCCAGGCAATTTCCGCCAGGCTCCTGCGATGAGCCTCGAGCTACGAGGTGTGCAGGTTGTGCGCCTTACGGTCGGCCTCCACCATGGCCTCCACGGAGCGCCGCGCCTCCTCGACGCGCGCCCATGCCGCGTCGATCTCCGCCCGCTCCGCCTGCAGGGCCTCCATCTGGGCGCTTAGCTCGTCCAGCACCGTGCTGTTGGCCGCGGCCAAGGCCTGCAGGAGGGGCTCCGCGCTCAGCGGGGCGGCGGAAGGAAGAGGGGAAGGCCACCTCGGTGGTGGCGTAGCGCGGCTCGACTCGCCGATCGGTGCGCTGGCCTCGGGGGCCTCTCCCGAGGATGGCTCGTCCGGAGCGCCGCCTGGGGCGTCGGGCCCCGGGCGCGCCCCCTCGGCATCGTCATAGGCGGCCTCGGTGGCGGCCTCTGCCTTGGGCGCAGTCGGGTCGGGGGCAGTTGGGTCGGGGACCTGGGTGGCAGCCTCGGCTGCCGGCGCCTCGTGCGCGCGCGTCGCCTCTGCCTCCCGAGCGGCCTCCTCGGCCTGGCGGACTCGGGCCGCCTCCCGAGTAGCCTCTTGGGCTTCCCGAAGGTGGCCTGCGGCTTCCTGCAGGTCGGCCTCCCGCCTCCGGGTCTCCGCGGTCGCCGTCTCCCCGGCATCGGGCCAGCCGGCCTTGGAGTGGCGTGTTGGGCGGGACGAGATCTCGCTGAGGCAGAAGAAAAACAAGAAACAGAAGGAGGTAACTAAAGACTTGCCTTGGGAGTTTGGGAATAGGAGTGTGGCCGCTGCGGATGAGGGGTCGAACCTACGGGGTGGCCGGCTGAACAACCACTTTGGGGGCGTGATTAGGCTCCCCCTGCATGGCTCGGTCTCCCCCATCTTGCGGAGCCGCTTCTTCTTCCGCTCCCCCTCGGGCTGGGGTGTCGGTGCGGCGTCCTCCGAGCGCCTGCCGCTGGCGCGCACCGCCCCGCCCCCTCGGGGAGGAGATGGAGGAGGGGTCGCCTCCTGCTTCCTCTTCCCCTTGGCGTCGGCAAGGCGACTGCCCCCCGGGCCCCCGTCGCGGGGCCCAGAAGCATGGCCCCCTCCGGGGGTAGATTGATCCCCTCTGCGGCTGCCGCCCATGCCATCATGGCCTCGGGAGGCCCGGTCCCCCGACGCCCCGACCACTTGCATGATGGCCAGGATGTTGGCGCGCTCCGGGTCGCAGCAGAGGGGGAGGATCCCTTGAGGGATGAGGGATGATTCCACGGAGCTAAGGTTTAGCACCCGTTGGACCACCATCCTGAAGTCTTCGGGGTCCTAGTCCCACTTGCGCCCCTGGTGGGTCCTCAGGAGGTCCTCGGTCCCGGTGTACTCCCAGGCGTCCCAGGCGCGTCGCTGGAGCGGCGCGATCCGGCGGCGGAGGTAGTCGCCGAACACCATGGCCCCCGTGAGCCCCTGGGTTCGCAGGCCCGCCAGGTGGTCCAGGACGGCGTCGTAGCCGTCCCCCAGATCCACCGTCGCCCGCCAGCTAGGCGCCTGCGCTGGGGGCTGGCTCGGGAGTCGGAGGCGCGCTTCATCAGGGAGGGGGTGTAGAACCAATCGCTCTTCCAGTCGTCCCACTTCTTGCGAAGGACGCACGAGATGTAGCGGTTCAGCACCTACCCCCGCGGCTGGAAATAGCAGCCACCAACCACCGTCGGCGGCGATACCGGCTACACGGTGAAGAACCACCGAAACAGTCGAAGGCATGGGCGCACCCCGATGAACATCTCGCACAAGTGTGCGAAGATGGTCAGCGTCATCACCGCGTTGGGGGTGAGGTGAGCCATCTGGAGGTCGTAGAACTCCAGAACGTCCATAAAGAATGTTGAGAATGGTGGGATCAGGCCCGCCAGGGCGAAGGAAAGAAAGAAGACGGACCGCCCCAGGTAGTGCGGCGCCGGGCGTCCCTCGCCCAGCATGACCACCTCCCGGGTGGCAGATTCCGGCTTGAACCGGCGCGGCAACCCGGCCTGCCTCTCGCTGGTGATGCGAGAAGGCGGCAGCACGCTGCCGTCAAGCGGTGCGGAGCTTCGCGTCATGGCGCCGGCGGAGGGGGAGCTTGAGAACGAGTGCGCGTGGCGAGGGTAAGGCGAGAGAAATGAAGAGCTAGAGCACGGATGGCAAAGGCAAGGAAAAAGTGGCGAGAGGAAGGAAGCGAATCCCTTCCTCGGCGCCTTTTATACCCTTGCCTATGCCGCGCCCGGCTCCTCGTTTCCCGCGCCCACTACTTGCCCCCTCGTTTCTCGCGCCCACGCCTCCACTAACCCCACTCGCTCGCTTACAGCGCACGCGGCAGTCGTGCGGCCATGGCGGTTGAGGAGGGGCAGATCGTGTGCGCATTAATCGCGCTCGGTTACCGCAAAAAGCGACATCATCATATCCCCAGGCGAAACGGACCGACGTGTCCCGATCCGCGCGCTGCCTCGAGTAATGTTGCGGTTACAAAGAGACCGCTCATTAATGTCGATTGGCATTCCTCACCGATGAGCGCGACTCGCGACCGTAGGAGTCCTGCCCGCCTCTGGGGCCGGTCCCACCTGTCACTAGGCCCGAGGGGTGGCGTCAAGCCAGGGTCCCCCCCCCGGTGTGTGGCCACCCAGGCGTAACGCCGGGGGCTACTGTCGGTGACATGGGACCGGGGGTGTCAAGATCAAAGGGAAGGGCGGCCGAGGTGATCCACGTGGCCCGTTCCCCCGGAGGGGTCGGGCCCGAGGGCGACGTGGCGGTTGCCCTCCCGGTCTCCCCCCGGGGTCGGGCCGCTCCCAATTCTGCCCCGAGGGCTGGGGCGCCCCGACCCCCTGTGGTTTTGGTGCCACGTGCGCAGGTTAGGTGAGCATGGCAGAGCTCACCTAACCGCATTTATGGCGGTTCAGGCGAGCGCACTACGCCGCATTTAATGCGGCGTGGCGCATGCCTATCCGGTCCGTGACCGGTCACAGCGAGTGACCGATCACAGACCGGTCAGATCGCGGGTTAGGTGGCGCCAGGCGGCCTGCAGCACGCCTCGCCCCGTCCCGTCAGAATGATGAGAGCCCTCTGTCTCTCGTCTCTCAGCCGGAGCTGGCGTGCCAACTCCCGGAGTTGGTACGTCAGTCCCAGTCAGATGCATTCCGGATTCCGGCGCAGGCGAAACGAGAAAGTCGCCCGCCATTTAATGAAGGTTGAAACTGGAGTCCCCCGGATGGGTCAGCTGGCTGAGCAGAGGCGTGCTGCGGCGTCTGTCAGAGGCTACTTCAGGCAGTAGGATAGCCCTAATTGTGAAAGAATGTTTTCTTTCTTAGGTAGCTCGTGGCCCATGTGGTAGCCCCTTGCCATATAAAAGGAGGCCCAGGCCTAGGAGAGACGGGATTGGACTTTGGCTGATTTGGTCTAGAGACTGAACTCTCTCTGGATCACTTTACATTCATAGATCTACCAAAACACAGGAGTAGAGTATTACGCTTCTCAGCGGCCCGAACCTGTCTAAACCGCCTGTGTCCACGCGTTCTTTCTCGCTGAGATCCCTCAGATCAGGGGCTAAGAACCTCACCTTGCGCCCCCGGCCGAACCGGCAAAGGGGGACCTGCACGGTCTCCCGAGGAGTTTCACGCTCCGTCACCGCCGATTGAAGGGTGTCTTCATCTTCACTGTTGGCTTGCCTTCGTCATTGCCGTTTGGTGCCTTCGCCTTCACAGTTGGCCTACGTAGTCACCGCTGATGGGTGTCTTCACCTTCACCGCCGCCGACTGATGTTTCTGCCTTTCATGGCTGGCCTATTATACCGCTGCTGATGGGCATTTTCGTCTTCACTGACCGGCCGCCTTCACCGCCACCGACTAGTGTCATTGCCTTCACGGTTGGCCTACGTCGTTGCTGCTGATGGGCGTCTTCGTCTTCACCGTCGGCTTACCTCGGCCGCCACCGACTGATATCCTTGGCTTCATGATTGGACTACCATGCCGCTGATTGATGGGCGTCTTCGTCTTCACCGTCGGTTTGCCTTCGCCATCGCCGACTGGTTTCTTCATCTTCACGGCTACACACCTTCGCTACCGATTATTGAGCAGCATTGTCTTCACAGCCAGTCGCCTCTATTACCGTCGGCTGGTGTCCTCGGCTTTATGGTTATGCGTTTTTACCGTCAGTTTGCTTTTGTTGCCATCTACTGGTGTCCACGCCTCCAGGTCTATGCAACTCTGCTACCATTTTTGAGCGACTTCATGTTCATTGTCTTCATCACCAGCAACCTATGTTGCCTCTACTTCGCTAGCTTCGCTACTTTATCAACCTCGACATCTCCGAGAACTTCAGCGTCTTCGAGAACTTCGACACATTGTCATGTGCCACCAAATACGACATCACGATAATCTATCACAACAAGTGGTATTTCAATCCTCAAGATTTCTACTCGGGCATCATCAACACGTATCTTCTCTCAAGCAACGACTACTCGACGACAAGAAGCTACAGTTCGTGACTCTATGTTCAGTTGTTTTCCAACTAGAAAATAGAATCGGGGACTGCACAAATACAAGACTAAAATTCGACAGACGTTATGTTAAGATGAAACAATTGATTAACCAGTCAGCAAGTTCTACAAAATCAACTTCGGAGTCATCAACTTCATCTTCACTCCAAAGCAGGCTTTCTACTTCAGCAACTCCAACATTTTCACCGACAACTTTGGCTCTCAGTTGATGCTACAGCCTACTCCAAGTTTTTCAAATGTCCAAGTTCAAGATTTAATTTATATGTCATGGTCGAGTTTGGAGTTCTACCCAGATATTGCTTCAAGCCTCTCAAGTTCAGTCTAGGGAGTTTGGAGTCATCAACCAATCAACTTAGATTCGACAAGTTGGTCAACAATATCAACATCTACCTTCCCCTACGTGAAGTATCTTCAACGACTACAACACCAAGTTTCATTGTCATCGTCAAGAAGCGTTGCAGCAATCTTCGCTACGCACATACTAATGTCAAGACAACTACTCAAGCTTGGACATCTTCTCGATAGTTTATTATCATTGACGTCATCTCTGGCACCTTCATTATCGGCATTACCTTCATGTCCAACCAATTAATGTCAATCAAGTTCTTTGCTTCAGGAGTTTGGGCTTCGTTTACACTAAAACCCGACTGGATCACCAACATCGCCATCTTCATCACCATCTTGTCATGTCTCTTCGGCCTAATCTACTCTGTCACTGTTCATGGAAACTTCGTCACTACTGATCGTATCTGCTATTACCGGATGATTTTTTTGCTTCTACAGTTGGTGGACTTCGCTGCCACCGTTAACAGGCAACTTTGTCTTTACAACCAACTGCCTCTGCTATTGCTGATCATCATCACCACTTGTTGTGTCTGTCACAATTGATAGCTTATTACGCCACAATTAATAAGTATATTCATCTTCAAATGTCCGGCTATCTTCGTCACCGTCGACTGGTGTCCTCGTCTTCACGACTGGCCTACGTCGTCGTCACTGGTGGGCATCTTTGTCTTTATCGTCGGCTTGTCTTTGGTCGCTGCCAACTAGTGATCTTGCCATCATGACTGGCCTACTACACTGTTGTTGATGGTGACATTGCCTTCATCGTCGGTCGCCTTCGCAGTTGCCGACTGGTTTCTTCGGTGTCACAGCTGCTCAACTTCGCCACTTCTGATGGGTGTCTTCGTCTTCACGGCCGTCTTGCCTTCGTCATCGCCGACTGGTGTCTTCGCCTTCACGGTTGGTCTATTATGCCGCTACTGATGAGCGTCTTCGTTTTCATCGTCAATCGCCTCCGCCATCACTGACTAGTTTCGTCGTCTCCACGGCAACTTCAGCTTCATTATTAGCTACCTTCGCTTCGCTAGCGCCGATTTCTTCGCTGCCATCGACCGATGATTTCGCCTCCATGCCGACCACATCAGCCGCCACCAATGGGTAAACTCGACTGCGATAGAAGGACAAGCGATATGCTCAGGGGTTTACCAGCTTTAGCACGAGGATCATACCTTCAATCTGAACTTATTCCAGGTACATGCGACATGAATTTATAGCCAAGGGCATATCTCTTATGCTCAAGGACTGAATCAATGATTATTTCCCATGAAGACCATCATCGGAGTACTTGCGCCAGTCGACATTTAATTATCATATTTACTTCGGTATACCCCATGTGGGATAATCACTCGAATCAGAAGCCACTCAGATGAGCTGCATTCGGTTTACATCACCCAAAAAATTTGTTACTAGGAGCATATTATAGGTGTGTTATACACGTCATCTACAGCCCATATTTTCAGATGTGGCTTGTCACGTGTCTCTAGAGACTTAAGCAAATTTTTCTTGGCAATATGCACGTGCTTTATTGCCCAATACCTTCAAAATCCTTTCATACAGCAGTTACACAACTTTTAGGAGTTGGTACAATGCAAATTGAAAGGTGACAAACAATAAAGTTTTTTATAACTGTCCTGGTAACTTTTTTATAGGTTGCAGGAGTTGTTTGGTTTTTTATACAGCAATTGATTTTATATTATATCAATGCTATCTTGCCACATTTATGTGTGCTCTTTTATCAAGACCAATAATATGGCTTAGGCTGATTATATTTTGGTCGTTTTCAGGCGGTTGGTAAATCTGTTTATGGGTTTTATTAACTCGGATTTAATACCACAAATGTCATATATTTCTGAGGATGGTGAAATTATGTGTCTTATAGGGACTTAGACATATTTGCTTTGGCAATATGTGCACAATATGATACCAGTACCTATATTCACTATGCAACAAGCTTTGTTACTAAGGTTATTTACTATGTGATTTTCTCAAAATGCTTTTGGTTTTGGCTAAGCATATTGTTTATATAAAACCACTCAGATGGTTAAATTATTAAGTTCTTGACTATATGCTTAGTTTGTTCAACTAATCACATAGTTGGGGGCTACACCTAATTAGGTGCATCTAGTCGATGCACCTAGATATATATTTTTGGTTATTTTTAAAAAAAATTTAGCCCTTCACAGTCTTTTGATTTGATAAAAGCACTCGGGAGACTATGACGAAGATGATTGAAGCACTCGGCTTTGGATTAATTTGGTTCGAGAGAAAATTATCTTTTCGACTGTGAAGGTCTCAGGGGCTACCGTGGAGAATATGGATACCGAGTACCCACACGACCTTCATATTCTACTAAAGATAGTAGATGGACTAGATCCATATATTATGTAATAGAGTAGAATTCGGTCATGATATTGTCTTATGTTCTATGACATGACTTAAAGTTCTGATTGAATACTACCATGTAATCTTGCTAGGTTTTCATCTTTGTAATCTTGTCCCCTAACCTATATAAGATGGACAGGGAGCCTTCTAGGGACATGACTACAGAGATATTCACAACTGGATCGTCAGATTAATATACACCCAGCGGATACAATCTCCAAACAGGAATAGGGTATTACCTCTCATCGAGAGGGTCTGAACCTGTCTAAATCCTTGTCTTCCGCATCCATCTACTTGAGGTCTCGTGTGCTATCCCTTTTATTATTGTCGAATTTCAGTTTCGACACAAATTTTGCTAAAGTACATTTAAAATTTGTGTTATTTTTTGATAGACATCAAAAAAAATTTGTCAAAATTGAAAGACATCTAAAGCTAGAGGATATTTTTGACTCAATTAAAAAGATAAATTATTTAAACAGACGAAAATGCTCCTAGGACAAGATCCTTCAAACATGGTGTTAAAGTAAAAATTTAAAAATTACGTAACTCCAAATTTATCATCACCCTAAATAAATCATTAGCATATACCATATTTCATTTTCACTCTCGACTCAGCTCAAAAGTTTTTGACCCTATGGATATTCTTTTTTTTAGAATTTTTTTTTTCAATTGAGCCGAAAGTGTCCTTCAATAAATTATCATCGGTTTTTCTTCAATAAATTATCATCAGTTTTTTTAGAGTGTCTTTCAATTATGATACATTTTTATGATGTCTATTAGTAAATTACATTAAATTTTAAGTGTCCTACAGTAAATTTTATCTTTCTAATAAACTCCTTTGCTAATCTTAATGAAATTTGCCGTTTTCTTTCGTCCGACCCGGCTAAAAAGGCTAAAGCTAATGGAGAAACGCAGACCATTCAATATGCTTCAACGTCAACCGGCTAATTACTTGAGGCAACGGAGAAGGCGAAGTTTTCATTAAAAAAAATGAGAAGGCGAACGGGCAAAATTACCTGAGAAATCACCTACTTTTCCTCCTTGCACAGTTGCAGGCTTCATTCTCCCTAGGCCCATATACTGTGCATCATTTAGGGCTGCTTTAAATAAAAGAATTTATGGAGAAATTTCATAGGATAAAAATCCTATAAAAAAATTTTCTATTTGATCCTTTGATTCAAAGGATTAGAGTTTTATAAATCCTACAAAATTTCTATGTAATAGCTCATTACATGTAAGTTTTGAAGAAAATTTAGTTAGAGGTCTAACCTCTTGGAAAAAAATTTAAGTATATTTCTCATTCGATGCTTGTGTTTTTCCTACGATCCAATCAAATGATCATTTTTTATTTTTCCTGTGTTTTACTATCAGAATCCTATATTTTTTTATTCTTTTTAATTTTTATTTGTGATTTAAAAGGTCCTTACAGGAAGGACGAGGTACATCAAACCTGGCCGGGCTTCATCAACCCACGAGTCCTCCCGACGGGTGCGGCCACGCGACGACTCAGGGTGCATTGGCGCCCGTGGTCCTCAGCACGTTGTCCTGTCTGCACATCAGTCGGTTCAGCCAGCCGGCCAGGCGAGCGGGCAACACTGCCAAAAAGCCCAAAGGCCGAAGGTAAACAGCAACTCGTGCACCAACCACCCGCGACAGCGAATGTACCTGCGAATAGTGCAGAGCTACAAACGGCAAGCGTGCAACGCTGTCAAATTAACAGAAGAACTGGTTTTGGCTTCTCCTCGCAGACAGAGTAGAGGACACCCGAGTTACAATTGTACGCGGACACGCAATTACTTGGCAGCTTAGCCGCTACGCATCTTATCTTCCTCTCGGTACGTGACCTTCTCCTACTCTGTCTAGTGTCTCTACTATCTATATATCTACGTGGAAGACACCGAGCTTCATTTCAGAGGACATAGGTGGTGTTTGAAAGTCCTGAAGATAAAGATAAAGATGAAGATAAAGTGTTTCACGCAAAACGAGGTGACAATAACGTGTGATTAATTGAGTTTTAATTATTACAAACTTGAAAAATGGATTAATCTAACATTTTAGAACAACTTTCATATTAAAAATTTTCGCACGTAACGCACCGTTTGGGAGTTTGAAAAGCGTGCCACGAAAATTTATTTTTTATCTGTACTGTTTTAGTACTTTAGAACGGGGCCATAGTAATAGTGACAGGTGGATTAATATTTGTTCTCTTCTCCATATATGCAACCAGACGATCCGGGACAGATCATAAGCTCTCGTCTCCATCTCCGAAAATAATTGACGCACTCGACACTTCCAACTAGAGCCGCTATCGTGCACGTCCGTACGTGCGCCGTTGGCCCGTCCCCTGTGCCGTTAATGGATTTCCGCGCCACACCGATGCGATCTCCGTTTCCTCTCAAAGGCAAGCCGTCGTTCGCAGTTTGGTTTTTATCCATACTTCATATTTGTTAATAAATATTGACACGTTGAGATGATTAAATTTTTTCACATTTTACCAAGGCTAAAATAATCTTATCATTTTTTAGGCAATGACATGTGAGACCTAATTTATTGAAATTTTTTTTATAATTATAATTGCAACCAAGCAGTTGCTAATATGATCAAACTTGTTTAAATTTAGATGTGATAAAATGTGGCTAATAACCTAACACCTTCTAAATGTCGCCATGAAGTTCCCATTAAAAAACCGCTCCAAGTCCACGCTATCGTACGACGCCGCGTGCGGACAGACACGTACGCCCCGCTCCTGCCGATCGATGCACGAAATCCTCCCGTTGCGACGACGACGAGGTCCACTTCCCTACCTCCGCTTGTCCACGGCCCGCCCGCCCGGGTTGCTTCAGCTGGAAGGCGTCTCGTGCAGTTGTACGAGCCAGAAAGTGAGGATTCTTCAGTAGTAGTAAGTTGCACGGAGCGAGAGCCTTGCTGCTTCCGTCCCATTGGCGACTGCACCGTGCATGGCTGCAGATTAAGCCGTGATGGGGGAAAACGGCGATGCGTTTGCATGTCTTGCATGTGTGGCGTGTCCGCTCCGCGTAGTCGCTTCGCTTCGCTAGCCTATACCGGACAAGGCGCGAGCGGCCAGAGCGGCGCGCGGCTTGGACCGCGCACTAGCTGCCACTCGTATCGTTCGTACGTTGCCGCATTACACATGCATTTACGCTCGATCTCGTCGCGTGCCCTCGCTTCTGAAGGTACTCGTTCGCATGTGACCGTGCAGTGCAAGATGCTACGCGTACGTGTTGATTGGCTCACTTGGTTGTATCATTATCTACCTGGGGACGCCTTACGAGAGGTTGGTTGCAGAATGCAAACGCGTTCATGCGTTCTTGTCTGAGGTGATCGTTTAATTATGGCGTTGTTATATGCGTAGTCGCTGCATGTAACAGAGGAGAAGATGCGGCCAAATCTGAGTCGTACGGCTGCTTGTCAGCCTGTCGTCGATTAGATCCGATTGTTCCAGATGTGCTTGGCATTGGCTAAGTTGGACGCTCTACAGTGATTCACAATGCTCTGAGATCTGTAACATTTTTCTGTGTTCGTTCCCTATCTAGTTGTTCGCGTTTTGCAGATGAACTGTGTTATAGCGCTTCTACTCCACATGATTGCAAGCCACCTACCTGGAAAAGTCAGTTTACAGGCCAGAAATGATTCAGTTGTTATTATAGGACAGGGTTAATTTCTATCACATCTCTATACGACAGTAGCAGACGCATGATTAAAAATAAGAGGAGACGAAAATGTTTACTTCGTAGGGACAACTAAACGCAACAAATACCATATTTATACTATAATCACATAAAAATTTAGTATAATCAATAAATTAATACAAATAAAACCATTTTAAAACAAAGCAGCAATCTTTGCGCCATACATAATTCATTGTATACAAAAAAAAATTCATAAAGCATGGTTGATAAATGTAACACCCACGCTTCACTAAAAATCCCAGATTACATTTAAGCAAAGAGTCGTCCTTTTTCCAACTCCGGCCTCCAAAAATTCGAGAGTTAATTTTAATCGTCGTTCGTAATTTTTTTCTCGACCTTATCTAATTGCTTTCATCCTAGTCCGTTTAATTTCCATCACTTTCGGATTTCTACCAACCGGCAATTATCGGTCCCTTTTCTTCTAAATAGATTCGTGTCACTGAAAGAACCACACTTTAATCTTTCTTAAGCAATCGACAACCCAGCCATGCATGCACTAATTTTCCCCTGCCAATAAAACCGCAAAACGACGGCTGCCAAATTAGGCACTGCCCCGTCCTCCTCCCTGACAGCCGACAGCATCTCTGCTCTGAGCAACTCATTCACTCGAGCAAGACAACCACCTGAGCAACATGGAGAGAGCAGAGAAAAACTGTAGCAGGAGACCCTCGCACAGATGCAAAAATGGCAGCGTTCATCGACAGAATCTCAACTGCATATCAAAGCAAAGTATAAATACCACCCTACAATCAAGCATATGATCCCTCCCTCTACTCCCTACAAGTTTCACACTAAGCATTGACATTGCTGGAAGGGGTCACCGAGGTCGCAGAGTTGTCGTAGGTAGTCGACGTCGCTTCCTTCTCCTTCCTGCTCTTGGCCGAGTCTTCAAGACGCCCGAACGAGCCACTGCCCAGCCCTCGGCCGGCCAAGTCAACATTTGGCCGAGCCGGCGCCAGCCAGGCAAACCGTACTCGCCGGCCTCCTCCTCCTCCTCCTCCTCTTCCTCCTGATTGCTGGCTGCTTTTTGCGCCGCCACCTCTGAGCCGGCACTACCCAGCCGAGCGTCGTCGCCTGTGCCGAGCCACCCCGGAGTCGCCCGGCTGAGGGGCCGTGCCTCCTCCCCGCCTCGTGTGCCGCGTCGCGCCCAGCTGCCTCCGCCACCCCAGCCGCGCCGAGCCGCCTCTCCGCGCCGCTACCCCAGCCGCAGCCGCCCAGCCGTAGCAGCCAAGCTGCTCACCCGGCGTCGCCGCCCAGCGCCCTCCCCGCCACGCCACCCGTGCGTCGCGCCCCCCCCCCCCCTCGCCATGCCCAGCCACCGCCGCCCCTGTCGCTCTCCTCTCCCTCAGGATGAAGAAGCAGAAGAGAGAAGAAGAGTAGAGAAAAGAAAGAGAGGGAGATAAGGGATAAGGGAGAGAGAGTCAAAAGAGAAGAGAAGAAAAAAAAGAGAAAAGACCCGCAGGCCCCCACAGTTTCTCCCTCCCCTTGGACTTTGACCTTTGACCAGCTAACAGTTGGGCCCCATTAGAATATTCCAGGAATATTCTGTTTTGATTTTCCCGTCCCGCAAAAATCCTCCAAACTTCAAAAATTCATATCTTTTTATCCGTAACTCCGTTTGACCTCATTCCAGTTCCATCATCTTTCAAAAGTTCTGCTCTACCCTTTGGCACTTCATTTCATGTGTTTATTCTACTTCTAGTGGTGATTTTATGTATTGTTTGTTTTGTTGCGTGTAGAGTCCGGGACCGACGCGGGGTTCACTCAGGAGGCCGCCGCTCCGGCTTTCGTGGAGAATCAAGGCAAGCCTCCTTGATCACTTTTTGGACCCATATTTTGAACTAATTATTTTGTTTGCCAAGTTGCATATTTTTAGGGCGCACTGTTTTGACCGCGAATGCGATTCGTCGGACCTTCCAATTAGTTGCACTTTTATTATGTAGGATTTGGAAAACTCCTTTTTCCTTGTAACACCACCATATTTTCGTCGATATTCACTCATGCCGAAGTAGATTGCCTATAGGTAACGTTTGTATTGTCGAATGGGAAGCTTTTGGGATATTTAACACCATTGTTGTTTAAAAACCCGACGAGATGTTGGCTTGGTTTTAAGATGAAAAAATGCTTTTAAAAACTTGATGGTGCGGGAGTCAGTACCTGGGTGGTTTGACTACGCATCATCCATAAGAACCGATTCCTTTGGGAAATTCATCCAAGCATAAGACAGTATGACCACACAGGTAGAATGGGATGCCCCTGGTCGAGTAAGTAGCTAAAACGTAGGTGTCTAGCATGTTGGCAGGTGAGGAGCGCCGGTATGGTAGAGTTTACGGCAATCTCCTGCAGTGGGGATGTGTCGTGGGGTCCATACGGTGGGGCCTGAGTAGATGAGGGCCTAAGCCTGGCCTGATGTTTGATGGAGAGATTCGACCCATCTGTGTGACACGGAACATTTATGGGTTGGTTACAAAAAAGTCTTGTAGTGAGTTCTCCTTTGTCGACCATGTCTGATCTACATGTGTTTGGTAATGTGAAAAGTTCACGACGTGTGGGTAAAGCGTGCAACCTTTGCAGAGTTTAGTAAAACTGTTTAAACAGTCGTGCCCACGGTCATGGGCGGATGTGAGGTGTTTCTCATAGCGTAGTTTTGTTTTTAAACTTCTTTAATGAAATGGTTTGTGGGATGAGAGTCGTTACCAGAGTTTGCCTTTGTGGCGAACGGCCAAACTTCGTGGTTGGGAATAAGCCTGTGTGACTCGGGGTGTCTTTTGGCACCGGGGTGTTGGTTGTGTGCTGCGACGGCACGGTGTTGAGTTGTGCATGGACTTATGATTACTATGGCAGATTGTTGCAAAGCAACCTGGGAGATGGGGCGAGCATGGGTCTCGTTCCAAACTAAAATTTAAATCAATAGTGTTTTGAAAAAAAATTAATTTAAAACCTTGTTTTCCAAAAGTAATCCTTCTCCTCCTTGTTTATACCCTTACATGTCATATTTTTCCCGGTTTGCTGAGTACACTGAGTACTCACCCTTGCTTATATTTAATTTTACAGAGTTAGCAGAAGGATACCTCGACCCTTCCACTGTGGCGTATTTCCAGGAACAGGTTGAGTACGATTTCTCAAGGTTTCAGGCCTAGTTCCCAAACGTAGCCTGTGGATTATGTTTGCTATTTTCCTCTTTGTGTCTTTTACTCTACGCTTCCTATCGTTGTTCTCTATGCTTCAGCCTTTGTTATTTCTGCCTGTCTATGTTTCTACCAGTCTGGGGTATGTCCATGATGGTAGTATGTATGAGATCTCCCTCAAGGTTGTAATAAAGTTTTGTTATTTCTGATTTCCATAATTATTCTGTGAGTACTAGCTTGTGTATCTTGAGACTGGTACTATTATCACAGGTAATAATGTGACCTCCAACCTATGCCGGTTCTTGTTCTTGGACTAGTATAGTTTAGGGCGCCACAATAAATATCTTTAAAAAAGATAAATATATGAGAAGACATACCGCTAATAAATCACTAAGCCTTTCTAGGGACTCTAGGAGGCTTAGGCAATTCTATTCGCCGATCACGCATGGCTTGAATCCTCTGCTTAACTTTTTTTTAAATCGAGTCCTCTAAAAATCTCCTTCTCAATGTAGCACAATATCAAGTCATTGAGCCATTCATCAGACATTCTATTGCGCAAATCTGTCTTAATTATATTCGTAGCCGAGAAGGCTCTTTCAACAGATGTTGTTGCCATGGGTAGAACCAATGCTAACTTGATAAGATGATAGACCAATGGAAAAACAATATGCTTCTATGTTTCAACCATCTTCAAGGCCAAACTACCAAGATCATGACAAGTAGTGAAATCATCAATACGTTGCACGTGTAAAATAAATGTCTCAAGTTGATCCTTTATATTAGAACGATCAAGAGGTGAGAAATCTTGGTCATAGATCTCTATCAACCATGCGATCTTATCAACATCAAACTTAGAGAAGGATTCTCTTGGATCAAGACAAGAGAAGCAAACGAGCAACTCGGATGATACCTCATTGAAGCGATGATCCATCTCGGTGATAATAGAATCAAGAGTAGCAAAGAAAGTGTCAACACGGTATAGATGCTAAAGTGTGATTAAGTTGCCATCAAGCCTTGATCGACCCCATCTTGATACCGGTTCATCCAAATTTGGTATTGGATTTTTTTGGGGGCACAAAATGATTTGACTTCTACAAATAATGGCTCCCAACCTTGGTTTCTCAAGGTGACCAAGTGCACTTTGACATCAACAAGTAATTGCATGGCCTGAACTATATTTTGATCCTTTCTTTGTAGCAAAAGAGATAACTCATTCGTGATACAAAATACTTTTAGCATCAATTCATATTTAACACAAAGGAAAAGCTCTCCATTTTGTACACCAAACCACCAGCTCGACTAGGATTATGCTCATCCGCATGAATCATCGCTAACACCTTGACCACAGAATTCCACATTGACTCTAAGCAGACTAATGTTGTAAAGTGAGAACCCCATCTTGTATCTTCAGGATGAACCAAATTTGTTCCTTGATTCTTTCCTCTTCCTGAAAAAATTTCACCTCTCTCTAACTTTTCCAAAATAATGTCCTGATACTTTGCAAGTAGCACATCCTTCCTCTTGCAAGATGCAGTAGTACTTGTCATAATCAGATTCACACAGTTGAAGAAATCATCAAAAGACGAGCAACATTTTGTAACAGAAACAATGACCAATTGCAATTGGTGTGCAAAGCAGTGGACATAGAAAGCATGAGGATTATCATCACGAATTTGTTTATGCAAGCCATTGAATTCATCTTTCATATTGGATGCTCCATCATATCCTTGACCTCTTAATCTTTCAATAGGCAAATCGTACTTAGCAAGTATTTCAAGCAACGCTTTCTTCAATGTATTTGATGTTATATCCTCCACATGTTTGAGACCCAAAAACCTTTCCACAACCATTCCTTTCTGATTCACAAACCTACAAGATACATCCAACAATTAGTTGAGCAAGACAACAACTAAAAGCAAAAAAAAAGTATATAAATAAATAATGGTTCACCTCACAATAACAGCCATTTGCTTCGCGATTGAGATATCGCGAGATTCATCAATTAGAATAGAGAATATGTTGTCCCTAATCTCTTCCTTTATCTCTTTGCTAATCTCTTGTGCAGAACTATTACAAAGCTTCTTTTGAATCCTATGAGAAGTCATGCGAGTATTATCCGGGCATAACTCACCAAATGCAACTCGTACCTCCTCACTCCTCTATTTGTACCAATCAACAAGTTCTAACAATTTTTCCTTATTTAGCGAAGAAGGAGATTCATCATTACCATGAAAAGCATGACCTTGCGAAATGAGATATCTTGCAATATCCAAAGAAGCAGTTAGACGGATTTCATACAACTTTTCTGACTCTTTGCTATGAGACTCAACTTTATGTGAGATACTTGTCCTTTGATTCTTAAAATCATCGGCACATCTCCTTGCTTTATTATGGCAACCGGAAACCCCACCAACATGAGTAGGGAATGCTCTACATGCATGCTTCCAATCATCACATTTAGTCTCTGTGAAAACAACATGGCAAAATTTTTCATGATCGGCTTCCTACCTAAAGAGAAATCAATAGAAGCAATAAGTTATATCTTTTGACACACTATATTCCAACCAATCATACTGAGCATACCACACTGCTCGAAAACATCTCTTATCATACCCATATTGTTTACGAGGAAATGTAATATTAGGTTGGGTAGGTCTCTTCAACAAATAAGCCCTTCTAACTTTCGATCTAATGTCCGGATGGAATCATTCTATTGGGATCCGAAGAGCCGGATCGACAACAACATGAAATTCTGAGTCAAATTCCCTAACAAGATCGATACCTTCAAGTTCTGGTTGTTCTTGTGTATCTTCGACCACAGTCTCAACAGGCTCTTCAAGCACTTCCTCGGCTATGGAATCTATAGGAGCATCATCTTCATGGGTACTTAGACTTGCATGAGGGGAACATGTGCTAGCACTTCTTTTTGTCAAAAAGCTGCCCAAATCTACAAAATCAAAATTCAAAGAAGATAAACATTCAGTCACTTGTTGCTACTTATTGGTTCATTTGTTATTATCAAATTGAAAAATCCATAACAAGTGCATGATATACCTTGATTTCTAAACCTCTTGCCGATGATACTTCTGCCACCAGGCATGGCATTCAGGCTCAATGGACTTCCTCGCCCGCAGCCAGCAACAACGATGTTTGTAGGCTCCATCGTTGAATGCGAACCGGAATCATGGCCATTACCACGGCCATGTCCTTGTCCCTGTCCATTTATGTCCATAGCGGGTAGGAGGCAGGAGCCGCAGCCCGCAGGACAGCAGCAGCAGCTAGGACGCACCCACGGGCCACGACCACGGGCTGCCTGGGGCTGGCTGGCTGGGGTAGTTGGGCAAAGGCAGCCAACAGTGCAGTGTCGACTGTTGACGGCTCACAGCTCGACGAGGCGTTGGCGTGCGCAGCGGCGCCGGCACAGGGACGGCCGGATGCTCGGACCAGATGGGGACGGGGCTAGGGCGGCCTCGGCACCAAAGCAGACGACAGAGACCGACGATGGCCAACGGCGACGGCAGGACGGCGACGGTGACGAACGACGGCGAGGCAGCGACAGCGACGGACAACGGCATTCACGTCTCGTGTTGGCGCGCCAAGCAGTAGGAGGCAAGGAGCGAGCTGCAGCCTACCGCCTGCGTCCCTGCGAGCAGCGTCGGGTCGTCGGCCGTCGGCCGTCGCTAGGGCGCTAGGCGTCACGGCGTCACATGCGCTGTGCAATGCTCGATAGGGTAGGGAGATGCACAGGCGCGGCGCATGCGGAGAGAGATGAAGCGTCGATGGTTGGCGCCGATATCGATGCGTCACGCGGTGCGAGTAGCGAGAAGCCCAAGCGGTGACTCCGTTATTTCGTTAAAATTCTAAATTAGACAGTTGGGCTGCTCACTTATGGGTTAATTGTGAATAGGATGTGATGGTTGGTGGCCCAAGGATGGTAAGAGGGGGGGGTAGGGCGACGCGGGCCGTAGCTGGGCCGGTTGCCCCATGCCGCCCAATGGGTACGTCCACCCCTGTTATACGATCGTTTAAAATCCAAGCTTTTTTTTTTCTTCATATAAACTGCTCACAAGGTGGCATTGATCTCAAACAATACACAACAAGGCTCAATATAATATTAATCACAAGGCCACGACTTCAATACTACTACTATATTGAATCCAATTTACTAGTACAAGTTTTTCTGGTATTAACCCTCCGTGGGTAGTTTATAGGTACATGAGACTCTTATCATATAAGTTAGTGTACATTTATATGATATCAAAATCTTATGACTAGTTTATATAGAGTACAAGACGACTTGGATTCTAAATAATACTAGAGAAATATGACATGATAGCCGAATTTTTCCCTAATCTTATCGTATACTCTAACACAATTTACCGATCAGTAGTACTAGATCATTAATACTTCATCTGTCTCAAAATATAAGAGGTTTTGCCTATGTAACTATATGAATAAAATTTTTATATTTTGGGAAAGAGAACAGTACTTTCATCTGATCGGGAATTGTGGGGTTTGGGGGTAGTTTAGTGGTCACAGTTTCACCAACGTAGATAATGAGCCGTACATGTTTTTATCTACGGTGATGTTGGGGGTTGGGAGGAGAGCTATCTCCAATAGTTTTTATCTGTGCGATGGTGGTCACACCTCCTTCCCAGATCCGACGACATTCGATTGGCACGCTTCGGCAGAGAAAAAACCAAAAAATGGAAAACTCTGATAGGGGACCAAAGTTTTGCCTGCATGTTTGCTTGTTCCACCGATATAAATTTAATTTTGTTTGTCTCTAGTCTCACTTCCACTACTATTTGCAATACCTCACTGTTAAGTCGATGCATTAGTTTCTGTATACGACTATATCCCTCCAATGTCCATCCAGGCAGAAATTCAGGATGCCGATCCTAGAAGTGAGCACTACTCCGTGTGCTCGGCCAGTAGCAAAACCTGGACATGGGTCACATGCATGTGTACACGTCGGTATGCACCCCTGGTTCCTCGGATACTCGTCTCGATCTAGTATATGTCGCATTTGGGAGAGTTCTGACCCGCTATCGCGTAAAAAGCTGGCCTGAGAAAGCCACGAAAGACTGTCGGGAAGTGATCGGCCAGGTGAAGGGAGCGAGGAATTAAGCCGGGTGGTTCACGGTTCACCGGTTACACGTTGTCACGTTGCAGTCGCGACGGGGGATATAACGATGCCACGCTCCCACGCTGGTTGTTGCCGATCGATCCGGCGTCGCGGACCGCGGTTGCAGCAGAGGAGCATTGGATGCCGTGTGCTCCTGTGCGTGCCGATGCAGGCGAGCCGCGATGGGTGTGGCCGCGAGAGAGGACCGCACCAAAGTCAGACGCGAGGAACGGGATCGTGATGCACGTAAGGGGTACGGACCGAAGCCACCACCACCACGGGCCGTTGCTGCAGCGGCACAGTATTTTTATCCCAATCCACATGCATCCTCCTCTTCCCTGGTTTACTACTTTCTTGACTTTCCTCCTCACTCTCATGATCTCATCTACATCCTCCTCCTCTTCCCTTGTTTACTACTACTACTACTTTCCTGACTTTCCTCCTCACTCTCATCTACCACTTCGCTTGCTTTCTGTTCTTCTTCTCCTCCTCGGTACCGCATTTATTACTCGACAGAGTCAGACAGTTCGAGCTTCCATTTCACACACACTCCACCGGCTCCCCCTTCTTCTGCACCTCGCATTTCACCAACGCTTACCTGCTCCATACCACCTCCAGTGCAGTGTCCTGCTTGCCTCTGAGCTCTCTCTCTCTCTCACACACACACACACACATCCTCTGGTCACCGACGCTCCTACTACTACTAGTACAGTGGTAAGCACAGCCATTTCTCCATCCATGCATCCGTCTATCTTGGCTTCGTTTTTCTACTTCGTTGATCGACCCCTCGCTTTACTTACCTTCGCCTTCTCTTTGGCTTCGTTTTGCTACCTCAGTGATCGAGCCCCTCCTCACTTACCTTCGCCGCAGATCCATGCCGGAGGGCTAAGCTCGGCTGCTGATTTCTTCGCCTTAGACGCCGCAAAAGGTACAACACTTCTCATCTCCCTCTACTGCCTCAACGAGTCACTGTTCACTCCAGGAGATTTTCCTCTCCCTGCAAATTCGGCGCGCGAGCTACCGACTGGTCTAGGCGAGAAGCCAGTTTCTTGCCTGGGAGAAAGGCGCCATGTCGCTATCGCGCTAGCTACCGCTCCGCTTTGAAAGTATCCCTAGGCTGGTAAACGGCGTCCTCGCGAGGGCATCGTCACCATCGCCGGCGGTGCAGGTGAAGCATCAGCGCTGCCGGGAAAGAAAAGAAAAAAAAGAAAGAAAGAAAGAGAGCAGGAACAATCCCCAAACTTTTCAGCTCCGCCACTTTATTACGCCAATCTTTCCTTCATCAGGTCATGGCTTTCCGTTTGTTTCATGGCTTCAGCTGCCTGCCTGTGCCTGCCTAGCTAGTACCTTTGGGGAAAGCGGCTAACAAAAAGCCTACGTCCCCGTCCTGTTCCTTTCCTCAACCTCCCACCGTCCAGTTCAAAATTCAAAGTTCAAACACCTCGTCCTCTGTCCGGACACTGCGCTGCACGACGTCTCTGCAGCTGCACGGCCGCGCGGGCCTCCTCGGCCAGCGAGCCGCTCGCTGCCCTGACCGGTCAGCGTCACCGGGCGTCCGGGCCAGTGGGCAGTGGCAGCAGCCGTAAACCCGTAGGTGGGACGCCCATCTCGCCCCATAAAAATCCCGTCAGGACAACACGGGGGCGGTTAGCGTAATCCGACCCAATCTACCCCCCGTGGATTACGCATCATTACCCCGCATCTGCTCGTAGATTAGCTTCTCTTTCGCTACGTTTTGGCGTTGGCTTTTGATGGGCTAATCATTAGCGGTGGTGGAACCTGAAAAGTCGCGTGTTTTGTGCTTGCATTTGCTCGCTTGCCGTGTGTGGCGGTGGACTGGTGGTGCCGTTCGTGTCGCGTACCTTTTCTTTTTTTTCACCGGGACCAACTGGGGAAGAAAGATTTGGGGGTTTTTGGCCGTGCCAAGGGAGTTTCGCCGCCTCGTCTTTCTTCTCGCCGCGCGCGCTCGTGTCCAGTCGCCGCCGTAGTTGTACGAGCGCTATCTTTGATCGTTCGCTGCACGGCATTCATTGCAAGGGATGCCGTGGCCAGCGTCGTAGTAACTTGCTCGTTTCAGATCGTGACGCTGTGGGGTTTTCTTTTTCAGTTACTGCTAGTGCGGGTGCCGGCTGCGGAGGAGGGGAATGAGGATGAAGACGCTGGCGTGCTGCCGCCGGCGGCCGCAGGACTTCAGCATCGACATGGACCAGGAGCCAGACAGTAAGCCTGAAATCTCAATCTTCCCCCTTTTTTCCCTCATTTTTTGCATTTCGTTGTCTGTTCGTGATGTTCTTGCCCGGTTCATGTGCCTGCAGCTGCCGCATTGTCTCATTTCACGGTTTATTTGCTCATCTCGGTCCTCATTTCTCGAGTGCATGAGTTGGTTGTAAGTACTACGTACTAGCTATGGTAGTTGTTAGTTGTTGGATCGATGGTAGCTGCAGCATGTCTACAAGCCCTGGGCAACCTGCTGCTCCAAATCTGGCCAAGATTTGGAGCTGCACAACTTTTCTTCACAACTTTTTCACCCGCGCAACCAAAAACCATACAGCAAAGAAGTAGGAGCGCTAGTAGAGTAGTAGTGTGAAACAAAAATGTCCAGAGATAAACTACTCATATTTTCTGATAGTACTTAGATGTCCAGAGTAGTAGTGTCAGCAGCAGTAGATTTGACACCGAGCAGTCACGACCAACGCGACTGTTCATGCCTCACGAGCCCTCCTCTCCTCCCTATGTGCTTGGTCTCCGAGGGAGGCAGCAGCACAGTGCCATCAACAACGTGGGAGTAAATGGGAGTCACGAAAGATGCGGCAACTCTACGAGTAAAAAAAAAACAAAGAGGGAGCAGCGATTCATGGCCTTTGCTACTATCTTGATCTGATGCGATCCGGCCGGCGCCGGCCGCATTCACGCCTCGCCACTGTCCAACTGCTTCCGGTCTACACTAGTCTCGACTTTTACTAGCCTAGTGATATTTTCATACTCTTTTGTTTGCGTTTTTGATCTTTCTCGCTTGTATCCGTTAGCTTCTGGTGTGTTTGTTCATGGAGTGGTAGTGCAGGAGTACAAACAGTAGCAGTAGTAAACTAGTACTAGTACCTTTTGTTTTTGGAGCGGCGTGTGTGGGGGACCAGCCACTTCAGCCACTTTCAGCTGGGTCAAGTGCGACATCTGCGGCTACATTGACTTTGGGGATAAAGAAGTAATGTAGTGGTACCCTGCTTTTTAGACGGCGAGCACTGAGCAATGTGAGCAGGCAGGGAGTTGAGGAGGAGTAGGGTGTCTAACTTAACTGCAATTTAGAACTATAAATCGTGTGTGCCATGTGAGCATCTCGTGAAAGTGTAACGTAGTTTTTCTGTAGGGTAGATAAAGAACCTTTTTTCTTTGTCTTACAGGGGAATCTGGGAATCTTAGTCGTGGTTAGCAGTAAAAGGGACCACTTAGAATGTTTTGAAGTTATTGGCTTTCATTGGGAGTGTCTGTTTGCAGGTTCTGTGGTGTCACAAGAACCTAGCCTGGTTTAATGTGTGCCTACCTGTGCTTATTTGAGCTAGGTTTTTAGTGGTAGCAAGCTTGAACTAGTGTAGTTTGTATGGAAGCTGAATGAATTATCAGCTTGTACATTGTGGTGGAGTGAGGCATTAAGCGTTACAGATGGCACACTGTACTATCTGTAGACAGAAGCACATGGAGCTGGCAAAACATCAAAACATTTGCAATGGCGTATTCGTACTGTTATGCTAAAGGCATTTGTTTTATTCACCGTTTCACAAGATCAAGCTCCCTGGAAATTCTTAAATTTATGTAGCATGGTCATCTGAATGATTTACCTTAGCTTTTCATCTTGCCCAAATAAGTTGAAAATACCAAATGATGTAGGGGTGATGACGTACAATGGCCTTGAGAGCTGTATTATCAACAGTTCCTCTTATGACGATGATAGCGGCCTTAGTGCAACAACAGGAGCAGACGGGTGCGTAACTACTGATTCCGTTGACGATGAAGTCTCAAGTTGCTCCTCAAGTAAAGATGTTTCTAGCTCTTCGTTCTCTTCACAATGCCATCCACTGAGCAAGCAAGAGGAGCATTCACTTTACGAGTTGGATACACTCAGTGCTGTCCATCTACTTCCTGTCAAAGGGAAGAAGCCAATCACATATACCTTGAGCGCTTCAGACATTGATACCATGAAGGAGAAGTTTGGGAAGCTACTGCTCGGTGATGATGCTTCAGGAGGAGCCAGAGGTGTTTGTGCTGCTCTGGCTTTGTCCAATGCCATAATTAATCTCTCAGGTATGATTAACCATTTGTTTGGAAACTGTGATATTGTCCATTATAGATTTTTTTGTGTATTATCATCGTTTTTTCATGTCTTCTTTTTTCGAAATATTTGTTCCATACTTCCATCATCATGACTAAAATGAGCATTTCTTATGCCAGCCACTATATTTGGAGAACTCTGGAAGCTGGAACCACTGTGTGAAGAGAAAAAAATTAGGTGGCGAAAGGAAATGGACTGGTTGCTTTCTCCTACAACCTACATGGTTGAGCTGGTTCCTACAAAGCAAAATGGAGCAGATGGGTGCACGTTTGAGGTAATGATCCATTGAATAAAGCTTGTATTTTCACTAAGTGTTATGTCTAATGTTTCTTTTACTGCAGATTATGACTCCGAAAGCACGTTCAGATGTTAATGTGAACCTTCCTGCACTTCAGAAGCTTGATTCCATGCTAATTGTATGTTTTCATTATTATTGTGTTGCACTCTAGTAAATGAAAACACATATCTGGAGTTGTCATCTCTTTTCATTTTAGTTTACAATCCAGAAAATAATGCATAAACCACCATTCACTTAATTATGCAATGTCATAGTTTGTATCTACTAATGCTGCATGCCACAATATGCAGGAAGTGCTGGACTCGATGGTGGACACGGAGTATTGGTATGTGGAGAGTGGTAGCCGAGCTAATGGCCGGGGCAAAAAGAATGGTCTGAGGCAGACCAAGAAGTGGTGGCTCCCATCACCTCGTGTGCCAGATATAGGGTTGTCTCAACTTCAGAGAAATAGGCTTGTTTTTCAGGCTAAGCTGGTTCATCAAATCCTCAAAGCCGCGATGTCAATCAATGAAGAAGTCTTGCTTCAGATACCTATTCCTGCAGCTGTTACGGATGCTCTTCCTAAGGCAAGTACCATTTCAAGCTTAGTGATGACATTCTGTGAACTTCATGCTTTGTTTTTCCCTTTGATTGATGATTGTACTAAATACATGGTCTTAAATTCTTTTGCAGTCTGGTAGAGCTAGCTTAGGTGAAGACCTGTACCATGCTATAACCACAGAGTATATTCCCATAGAGGAAATTTTCCTCTCACTTAGTTTAAAAACGGAGCATACCGTGCTCGAGACTATGAACCGGTTGGAGGGTGCTGTTTTTGCATGGAATCAAAGGATCTCAGAGGAAAAGAACAAGAAGTCCCCCGGACGGCATTCCTGGAATTTCATGAAGGATAGTTCATCGGAACTCGATAAGATGTCCATGTGCATAGAAAGGGTTGAAACACTTATGCAGCTTCTGAAATCCAGATTCCCGAGCCTTCCTCCAACTTTTATAGAAGTTGTAAAGCTCCAATACAATGTGGTAAGTTCGCCACTACATGACAACCATTTGTGCTTGCGCAGAGCATATAACCTTTGTCCAAAATGCTTTATGAAACCCTGAACATGTTTTGGTTCTGCTTGCTGAATTTTTTGCCTTTGAACTTACTACTACATATCTACGCAGGACGTGGGCCATGCCATTGTGGAGGCCTACTCAAGGGTTCTTGTTGGGGTGGCATTCAGCATATTGTCCAGGGTAGCAGAGATTCTGCTGGAGGATGACCTGATCAAGAAGCCCAACACCCCGCTGGCCACTCTCAAGTTCGACCTCTCCTCCGACGTGTACCTCGCCGGCATCACCGAGACGCCGCCGGGCCACATCCGGCGGTCGCTGATGGACCAGATCAGCCTGGTCGACGGCAGCCTCGACGCGGTCGTCAGGAAGAAAGGGGTGAAGCAGCTTAGGTGGTGAAAGGGGCATGAAGCTGTGAAGTTTTTTTGGGGCAGTTGTACAGGGTTCGTGATGATGATGATGCATGCTGTGCTGCGTGCTGGCTGTCTTCATAAAAGTTGGTTAAGTTCACCTTGCTAATACGTCCTGTATGGAACGGGCTAAATAGTGTATGGTAAAAGCTAGCATTGGCCGCATCGTACACCGACGTTTGTAGCGATCAAAAGCGTGCTGTTGCAGGGCAGTGCACCGTAGCGGCGTAGCCTGTGGTCGGTGGATGGCAGAGTTGGGTGTGTATACTACGAGAGGAGTACATCAGCAGATGCGTGTGCAGTGCAAGCATGAGCTTGCTTGACGGGCTCGCGTCGACGACGAGTCCCTCGTTCCCGGAGCAAGACGCGTACTACGGGGGGCCGGTTCGGTTCCTGCAGGGACACGGCGAGAGAGCGCGACGCGGACGTGTCACTGTCAGGTGTCAGGTCAAGATTTGACGTCCTGGACGGGGGCAAGAGACCGGAGCTGATGACATCGTCCGGGCCGTCGCCGAATGCTTCAGCGTTTTGAGAGAAAAAGGGGAGCGCAGAAGCCGTCACAGCTTCACCAGCGTCCACGGGCACCGCCGGCGTGGCCGGACGCGGCAACTGGTGGGTTGACATGCGCCATGTGGCTTGCCGTTTCGCTAGGTACTTTGGATGGTTTGTTCGGCCTATGTTTCCCAGCTCACTCGTGTCCACACGCACGCACGTATTTTAAACTGCTAAATAATACGTATTTTGTAAAAAGTTTTTATATAAAAGTTATTTTAAAAAATCATATTAATCAATTTCTCAAAAAATTAGTAAATAGTTGATTAATCATGTGCTAATGAGTCACTCTATTTTTTATGAAAAAATAAGTTCTCAACTCACCCAAACAAACAAACACAGCCTTAGTTTCGCATGGGACTATCGAAAACTTAGGGCCTGTTTGGTAGAGCTTCAACTTCTAAATTTAGCTTTAAGAGTTGGGTCTGAAGTGAAGTTGTGGAACAGCCTAAACTCAGCTCCACCTCTCTAGTTCTTTTTGTGAGAGCGTTTCACCCAGCTTCACTCTTATTTTAGATGAAGCTGAAACTGTTTGATTGAGCTTTAGCTTTATGAGAGATGAAGCTGAAGCTGAAGCCATGCAAAACAGACCCTTAGGACCGGGCCTGACGTTGGTCAGCGTTTCTGCATGTCGCTGGAATGTGAAGTGAAGCCATCCGCGTCGTGAAGAGCCCCAGAAACAGTTGCGATATGTGCATGAAGAAACCGTGCTCGGAGAAACAGTACGACTTTCTGGAATCGATAGCTACCACTGCGTCACTGACGTTCCTTGCTCTATCAAAGATCTAAATTCCAAGTAGTTTCATGAGCTTTTCCTTTTCTTTTTGGCGGAAGTAGTTCCTATACTTTTTACATGCTGTTTGGGAGGTGAGGTTGGGGAAAACCAACCTCACCTCATACACAAAAGCGGAGCAACACATTTTCTTATGATTCATTAAGTATTTGTTAAATTTTTTTTAAAAAAAGATTAATATGATTTTTTAAAGCAACTTTCGTATAGAAACTTTTTTAAAAAAACATACCGTTTAGCAGTTTGAAAAGTGTGCGTGCGAAACACGAGGGAGAGAAGTTGGGAACTCACTCTATCGAACACACCCTTAGTTGCAAATTGTTTATCAAAGAACTACGACAGTAGTTTCACATAAATATATGGTGAAAATCACGTCCAGATGGAACCATGCAAACAACAGTATAAGAGTTCTTAAAAAATTGCAAAAAATCTCACACATAGCTAAAGTGATATTAGAGTCATGCAAAGTCGTAAGAATAAACTTGACTTCGTTCGTAAGATATAAGATTAAAAAGGGTATTGCTAGATTTTAAGCACCTGAAATTTTGTGAAATTTTAGTCACATAAAATTTTACATACTAAATTGTTGCGGTATGCAATATGCAATATTTCTTTTTTTTTACTGTAATTTTACTTTATTTTTTGTTTTTATCTGAGTTTGAATAATTTTTAAATCACTATGAATTGTGTGTTTCTTTCATGTGGCTGGGTGATTTTTTTATATATATATTTTTAGCCTGGATAGTTAGTTGCTTGACCTTTTATCTGTTAAAGAGAGAAGTGGTGAGAACCATTAGATTGTCATCCCCAGGATAAAAAAAGTGTGATTTTAGAATGGTTCCCAATTGATAAAGAGCGGAGAAGGAAAAAAAGGTAGTGTTTTTATTGCGATTTGTTAATTTTGCATCCTATAAACGAAGTTGAATTTGTTCTTATTGGATGATTGTTTATTTAAATCTTACCTAAATGCGTGATTTTTGAGAACTTCTAACAAAAAGTTTTCAAGTTTCCATCGTATGTGTTCCGTGGTTATTTATGCAGTCACGTGTGTTTCATGCATTCATTCCAATACAGTAACTCTATTCTTGGGATTTATTCCAAGCACAAAGTATGACACACTACTACATGATCGATTTTTTTTATATGAGAACTCACATGCAAACCGTGCCTAGTCGCACATGCAAAAATCAGCCTGTAGCATACGACAACTTAAAAGCCCCGTATGTGAAAATATATTTTCTCAGGTGGGCTTGTTAAGAGGCCCACCTGCGAAAAGTCCAACCGACTTTCCTCCACCTTAAAAAATCTACCCGGCCACTCTCTCATCCTTATCCTATTCAGCTCCCCCATTCCTTACCTCTCTCCATTCTCTCTCTTTCTCAGCCTCTCTCAGCCCTCTCTCTCAGTCGGCGGCGGTGGCGGAGGTTGCGACGACGATGACTGAGGTCGGCGATGGCAATGGCGCGTTCCCGTCGCCTTTCCCCCTCTCCTCCGATGGCGACCGAGTGGGCCTCTTTGCCTCCCTCGTGGATCCACTGTCGGCTGGCCTCAAGAGGGACGGATTCGACGGTGGTGGGCAGGAGGCGCGGCGGCGGATCAGACGATAGGGAATGCGATGGCAGTGGATCCGGTGATGGGGAGGCGCAGCAGTGGTAATGGATCCGACTCCTCCTTCTGTGTGGCGATGGCAACGACGACGAGCGACGACGACGATGGGAGGGGCGGACCTGGCATCCCTTTCCTCTCCTGCATGGATCCCGCCATCCCTCCGCCCCGCACGACGAGGACGACGAGGACGGCGACAGTGGCTTCAAGCGACGATAACGACGACGAGGACGGCGACAGTGACTTCGAGCAACGACTGGAACGATGGCGACAATGAGGACGGCGGCGACGGCTTTAAGCGACGATGGACGGCTTCTAGGGTTAGGGTTTCGGGATTTTTTGGATTTTTATTTTTTTTGGACTTTTCCTTTTCATGTGCGGATGATATTAGCACCCGCACATGTGCCACCCGCATGAAAAAAATCACTATTTTCGCATACCTTTCCGGGCAGATAGGCGGCCTAACCACATGCAAAAATGCTTTCTATAGTAGTGGCATAAAATTGAAAGCCAACGACCTTTTCACATCTACCAACTCTGACTATCAAACCAATTCTCTTCTTAAGAAATTTCAAGAAATGCCATTAACAAGCGCCTCAATCCAAAATATCATCAACGAACCCAACTTCTTAGAAATGTCATTGTACAAGCGCTTTTATCCCATAGATACCATCGATGTTAGGTTTCTGTTAGCAGCCCTCCATCCAGTGCTATAAAAATACAATTTTATCCCTATGAATTGTTGAAAGTTGATTAAAACTTTTGTTCTTTCCGTCAACTTACTAAATAGTGTAATGAACAACCTACAAATCAGTGTAAGTTGACGGAAAGAACAAAAGTTTTAATCAACTTTTAGCTGTTCATAAGGGTAAAATGGTCTTTTTATAACACTTAACGGAGGGCTGCCAACGAAAATCTAACAGCGATGGCATTTATGGGACAAAGGAACTTGTTCAATGGCATCTGGCAGTTAGGTTCATCGGTGACATTTCTTGTATTGATACGCTTTTTCATGTCATTTCTTGGATTCTCTCTTCTCATAAAGACAATGACCTAACATGTATTTCTTTTGCACCCTTTAATGTATTGTTGTTTACTTTCATCATTTTGATATTGGTACCATTGATGAAATTGTATCTATCTATCTATTATCTATCTAGAGAATGGAATCGCGTCGAATATATACACAATCCAAGTTATCAATCTTTCTAGCACTTGCCTCAACTTCTTGTTGGTTTCTCTACAACATGTTGTAGACGACACACATAATTCAAATCTCGAGCATCACATGATGATATAAAATACATACTAAAGCTCTCTAGTATCGATGAACTTTGGCAAGTATCTATCTCGAACACTTAATCCACTTTATGTCTCATAACACATCTATCATAAGAAAAAGAATGCGTTGATTTCTACACATTGTTTTCATATTGATACCATTGACGAAACTATATCTATCTATCTAGAGGACGTAGTTATGTCGGATATGTAACACAGTTCAACACATCAATCTTTCTAGCACTTGTATCCATTTTTTGTTGGCTTCTTTATGCTGTAGGCGACACGTATGATTCAACTCTTGAACATCAAATGATGATATATATATACATCCTAACACTCTAGGGTTGATGGACTCTAGCGACTATCTATCTCGAACATTCAACCGCTTTACGTCTTGTAACACATCTATCTCAACAAAAAGGTTCTATCGTTTTCGCCTTTTGCGTCTATTGTTTACATTCATTTGTAAAAGTAGAAATAAATCACACATTAATTATACTATTTTGTGGTTTCCATTTTTTCCACTAATGCTTTTCACATATTTTTTTCACTAATGGAATTCACATGTTATTCAAAATAGTAACGAACCTTTCAACCGGAGTGCGAAACTTGTGCTTTCCGAACAAGGTCAACAAATTTGAAATTTCCGTGTATAACGTCCTCATCAACAGAAAAACATAACGAAACACGGGTTGGTCTTTCATCATTTTCAACGTACAACCGCATGACGTAAAGATCAGAACGTATCAGACCGTCACCGTGCCATCTGGACGACAAAGGCAGCGTGGACCGGAGCACGTGACGGCGTCGATAATTAGAGGCCGTTGCTGCTACCACTGTGTGCACATTGTCATTTTACTCCCTGATTAATTAAAAAAAACTCGACCCGTAAAAATATATAGTATTAAGCTATTCCTTGGACGGAAAAGGGAGCGAAAAAGAGGCGAGAGGGAGGTGTGACGGAGACGAGCAAGGAAAGGGAAGAGAGAAGAGACGAAACAGGGAGGAGGGGATTGGGACTCGCCGCCCCCCTCTCCAAATTCCCCACTCCTCCGCCTCCGCCTCCGCCTCCGCCGCCGCAGCCTATCCCCTCGCCAATCCGACGAGGTAGAGGAGTGGTCTCTTCTCGTGCTCTCCCCAAAACCCCCGTGCGCGCCCAATTCACCGGGTTCCGAGCTCCCGGCGGAGGTTCGGGAGCGGGAGCGGGAGCCTAGCGTGCAGGGGCGAAGGAGATCGGATCGGCGGAGGGGGGAGCATTGGGCGATGACCGCCGCCTAGGATGCAGCTGGACTCCGCCGGCGGCCGCTTAGCTGCTGCTGCCGCCTATTTGGAGGAGCGTGTTGGTGTGATCCTAGTGGGAGCCGGGAGCCAGGTGGATTGGGCTGAGGTGGTGGTGGTGGTGGGCACTTGATCTCCGCTGGGGCGGCGGCGACTGGGTGCTGGGACTGGGAGGCGGTTGCGCGTGTGGTGTATGGAGGTTTCCGGGAGGGAGGTGGACGCGGCGGGGCCGCCGTGGAGGCCGAGTGAGTCCACGGCGTTCCTTCCGTTCGCTGCGGCGACGGCCGGGGGCCAGGCGGGGACGTCGTTGTCCGATCGACGCAATGGGCTTGCCGCCCGCTCAAGCAACCTCAGCTCCGTCAGGAAGAGGCCTGTACGTTTCCTGCACCTTCCCTTCTCACAGGGCTACCTAAGATGCTTGCTTGATGCGGCTGCGGTCAGGCCTCGCTGTGTTGAATTGTCATTTGCATACTTGCATTGAGCTATTCTCACATGGTTACTTAGCTGGAATGTGATTAGCATCAAGTGCTTGCAAGGAACCAATAGCTTAAACTCTGGTCGCTTGAACTAGTTGTATCATATGATCACCCTTTGTTGCTGCCATTTTTTCTTATTGCTTGCACGCATGGTCTAGATTATTCGATTGCTCAGATTTTCTATTGATTCTTCAGCTACAAACTTCATTTCTGAAAGCTATCACCATTGTGAACCATAAGTCTGATCCCTGTTTTCTACTAAATTCAATTGCACTGTTAAGTTTAATGCACACTAGGTTTGTTTGCTTAGCTTGTTGTTCTAATTGTATAGTCACTAGACCAGGAATTTTACTGGTACAGGCGGTCCTAATTACTTTGATCTTAATTCATGAGTGAATGGGAGGCGTTGCACAACTCAAATTGACTTGAGGATCCTTGCTAGTATTTGCTAAGTAAAATGTTTACTTTAAATTATATTTATTTTTTGGCAGCATAACTTTGCTATCCCATCCACGGGGAAGCACAATATTGTAAGGATTCTTCAACTTTGTTGATATTCTGAATGTATTATATTGTAAAATGATGAGGGGACAGTCTACTGACACTTTGTTACAATTGTTCAACTGTGTATGACATTTCACCTCTTTCATATACTTGTGATGCTCCACTCTAAATTATATTTTCTTATTCCTGCAGTTTGTTGCAAGATTAACCACAGACATTGTCCAAACTTTTGAAAAATGTAATCCTGAGTTTAAGTACTCAGATTCACTGAACCCCAAGCGCTTTCTCACCAACCCTGCAGTTCCAGCTCACAATGATGGCCTTGATAATGCAAATTCTGACCTCATCTTGTATGTCAACTTGGAATTGGTTAATAAAAAGTCGGACCGGAGGTTAGTTTTCTTCTTGACTTGTTAACCCTTTTATGTGATTTAATATTTGTGTTTGTTCTTCATTTCTTAGTGAGTTAGAGCACTCAAAACATTTTTACCAGATATATCTCTTTTCACTATTTTGGTTTTTATGTTATAAGTTAGAAATATATATGCACATTCTGACTCTCCAATCATACTAAGAACTCAGATATGGAAATATGGGAAGATGAAATAGATCCAAAGGACTGCCATATTCCCACACTATGTAGTTTCTTTCAAATTTTCAATCTATTGAACTTAGGCGATAAAGCTATTCAATTCAACTTTTTGTCCACATTTTTTTATCAGGGCTCCTGATGGTTAAAGTTAATAGTACCTTTACGGTGTTCTCTAGTATTCTACTACAAATATTATCGCCAGTAGAAGTGATCTCAACTGTTAATTTATGAGTTCTACTACCAGTAGAAAATATTATTCTACTACCAGTAGTTGATGTGGTAGTATAAATAGATATGATCTATTGGATTAGAAAAAAAATGATCTAGATTGGTTCTACTACCAGTAGAGAGCATTGTAAAACACCTCTAAAGTTAAACTATGAACAGCAGCAGATTGGACTGCACTCATCTTTTTATTGTTCTAAGTAGGTACATTATTAAAGAAATGCTCGGCCAAGGTACGTTCGGACAGGTTGCTAAATGCTGGGATGCAGAAACTAACAGCTATGTTGCAGTAAAGGTTATAAAAAACCAGCCTGCCTTTTATCAGCAAGCTATCATGGAGGTCTCACTGTTGAGCATGGTACAGTAGTTTACCTAGCATTTACTCATTTGTGATTGATGTATGTAACGACTGGCATCACAATTGTCTGCTCAATCTTGCAGCTGAATGAGAAATATGATCCTGATGATCAACACCACATTGTCCGGATGCTGGATTTTTTTCTCTACCAAAATCATTTGTGTATAGCATTTGAAATGCTTGGCCATAACCTGTAAGATTGTTGTACTTCTCTTCGCTAATATATTATCTACTATGTTAACTAATTCATGTGTCTCTTAAACTCCCACATCTAGTTATGAGCTGCTAAAAAGGAATAGTCTAAGAGGTTTGCAACTGAAATATGTCCGAACTTTCTCTAGACAGGTAAGGTTTTATTTTCATATGGTGCTTGAATTTCGAATGCATTGATTACCATATTATCTAATTCCAATTCTTTATTTGTCAGATATTGGATGCATTGGTTGTCATGAAGGACGCTGGCATTATTCATTGTGATCTAAAACCAGAAAATATTCTCATAACTCCAAAGTTAGTTGTCTCATCTCAAATCAGCACTTGATTTGTTCACTGTTTGCGTGCTATTAATCGATCCACGCTATATCTTTGCAGCATAAAAACAGCAGCTGGGGTTAAAGTAATTGATTTTGGATCAGCATGCTTGGAGGGTAAAACCATTTACTCGTATATTCAGGTTTCATTCAAACTCACCCACCAGTGTGAACTCTGAAATTCATGTTATAGTAAAATTGTTGATTTGAAGAAGCTTCTCCTTTTTCTTTTCTTTTCCAGAGTCGGTATTACAGATCTCCGGAAGTACTTCTTGGTTACCCGTATCCTGTGTGACATCTATTCTTCACTAGGAAATACCTTAAAGCTGCACAAATGTCTTATGCTTTTAATTTGTTTTGCTCTGTTATGTCCATTTTTAATTTGTCATTATGTGGTGCAGTTTTTGTGAATTCTAACATGTGGATTTGTAAACTTAACAAGTACTAGATATACCACGGCCATTGATATGTGGTCATTTGGCTGCATAGTTGCTGAACTATATATAGGGTTGCCTTTATTTCCTGGAGCGTCAGAATACGATGTCCTATGCCGTATGATTGAGATTCTCGGGTTAGTACATCTAATTTAACTTTTCCCTCCCTTTTCTTCATTACAAGCAACAATTTACAGGGAAAATAACTTATACTCAATTACTTTGTAACTGTCTGAGTTCTTTCACTTCTGTTCTTAACTTTTCAGAAATGTTACAACATTGCTTTTATGGAAATTCAAAAGTGTTTTTAAACATGTTTGCCTTTTTCTTATACAGTGGACAACCACCAGATGATCTGCTACGGGAGGCTAAAAATACTGGGAGATTTTTTAAGCAAGTTGGAAGTATTTATCCTGGTATTGAAGTGCAGAATGGCCCTATCAGTGCGTACAGAATATTAACCGAAGAGGAGATTGAAACTGTAATTTTTTTTAAGGTTCCATATTTGCCCTGTCTTATACATTTACTTCGTTATTACTTATCTATACCCTGTTTACATCCTGTAACACAGAGGGAATCCAAAAAACCAAAAGTAGGAAGATGGTATTTCCCTCATGGAAGGCTTGACAAACTCATATATACATATCCTTGGAAGAATTTGAATGGGGAAAACTTGCCAGGTTTGTTTTGTGATACTTATTTTTAAGGATGGAGCTAAGTAGGTTTACAGCTGATTATGAAACTTTGTGTTTAATCTAGAGCAATCTCAGCTAGCAGTGATCAATATGGCAGCCCCAGTAATTAGTGTTTCTTGCGGAATATGTGGTTCATTTGGTGTACAATGCCTTGAGGGTTATTGCCTTTGGTGTACTACCATATAGTGGCATAATGGGTGCCCAGGAAGTTACAGTAGTTGTTATAGAACTGATAGTTTTGCATTCTTACTATAGTGGTAGCTAGTCGTCTCACACCTCTACTCTTTCCTCCAGTCAATTCAGTACCTTTTGGGAAATGATCAACCTAGTTCACTATTCTCTTACCATTACCTTTTTTCCGGTTTCAGTTCATTATTAAACAGGCGTATGAATAATAGGTTAGCAATGCTGGCACATACCAGAATCATGCAAGATACACAGTGCTATAATAATGGTGAACTTAGAATTATTTCCTAGAGTGTTAGTTTCTTGAATGATAATATCCTAGTCCTTATGATGAAGTTTCAGGTTTGACATTATCTTCTCACCTGTTTCAATTTTGATTCAGAGACAGAAAAGACAGATCGCTTAGCACTGGTTGATTTCTTGAGAGGGCTTGTTGAGTTTGATCCTAATAAGCGGTGGTCACCATTGCAGGTATTCACTGATGATAACATTTGATTTCTATATGGTTGTACTCTTTGATTGTGAATGGGAAGTTTTATTAATCCCAATATCTGGAATATGCTGGGGAATCCTTGTTTCGTAGCCGTTAAATAAATGAGCTTTAGGCAGGTCAGTTTGGTACTTAGGAAATTATTAACTTGATTTCCTATTGCGCTGCTTTTTCTTGAATAATCAATGGAAGTACTTCACAATTATGAACCTATTTCAGGCTTCATATCATCCCTTCATAACTGGTGAAGCGTTTACTGGTCCATATGAGCCTATCCAGGAGACTCCAAGAATTGTAAGTATGATATTGTTTCCAAGCAACCTGCTATATAATTTTTCTCTCCTGAGAAACTGTTGATACGGAACCATCATCATCTGTAACAATTGACTTTGGTTTTGCCCTGCATTTAATTGAATGAGGTATTTAGATATCTCCCTATCACATTATAACAAACTAGTTGGGTGGCCTGTGCAATTGCACGGCTAGTACCTATACAAAATTATTTATTTATTACACATGATTTTACTTAAATTTTTTTAAATAGCCATCTCATTGTGTTAGGACTTTAAAAGATCGAACCTTATGATCCCCGTATTTCTAAATTTATAGTTTTTAAAAGTCACATCAATCGCTATCCCTTACTCCTTTGTCACCCCTTTATTTGCTTACCCAGTTTACCACGGCTTTTATTCATCTTTCTTGGAACCTTTAAAAATTAGATCTTATAATTTTTAGAGTTTCTCGTCAGGTTTTGTTTTTATAATTTTTGGATGTACCGTCAAACGCCATCACTGTACTCTTGCCTCCCCTCTTTATTGTCATTAGGATTTTAAAAATTGAACATGATTATTATTAGGGTTCATCTTTTACTTTTTGGAAGTCCCACCGACCGCCGCGACCGTGCTACTTAATGGTTTGTCCGTAGTCCCTCTTAATTGTCATTGGGATTCTAAAAATCGAACCTAATTATCTCTCAGTTTTCGTTTATAGTTTTCAGATGTCCCATCAACCGCCACCACACTGCTCCTTTACGGACTAGGGCTCCTAATTATCCTCTCCTCTTTGTTGTCATTTGCTACTGTTGTATTCTAGATGACTGTTCTTTCAAAATTCCATATTTTTCATTCTAATTTTTTTATTTGAAAATTTTGTTGAACTCTTATTTTTATTTCCTAATATTTGGAATTTATTTTATGTTTTGTTTTGAATTTAGTTAACCTCGTATTGTATCACATGTACTGTTCTTTCAATAATTATTTTGTATTTTGAATTTCAGTTATTTCTAAATTGTATTCTTACTTGAACTCTCATTTTTATTTATCTAATTTAAGAATTTATTTTATTTTTATTACAAATTTCAATTAATCTTGTGTTGTGTTCTAGATGGTCTCTTCTTTCAACGGTTTTTATTTTTATACTGAATTTTAGTTATTTGTAAATTATATTACTACTTGAACTCTTATTTTCTTTTTTATAATTTCTAAATTTATTTTATTTTTTATTCTTAACTATAATCAATCTTGTATTGTGTTCTGCAGGGACTATTCTTTCAGTATTCCTTATTTTTTATTCCGAATTTTAGTTATTTCTAAATTGTATTTCTATTTAAGAATTTATTTTATTTTTTATTCTGAACTTTAATTAATCTCTAGTTGTGTTCTATATGAACTCTTTTTTCAATATTCCTTCTTTCATTTCGAAGTTCAGTTATTTCTAAATGTATTCCCATTGGAACTTTTTTCTTTTTCTTTGATTAATGTGGAAATTTCTAGCCTCCACGGCAAACGTGGTGCCTCTTTTCAGAGCTGTTTTTTATATTTTAATATAAGCGTTGCAACGGGAAAAACTACTTGTTAAGAATCATGACGCCTTGATTTTAGCATGTGGGTGTTACAGATCGTGACCTCAACTTGCATTGCTGTATCAAGTTATGCTTGCTTTCAACTTGGTAAAGCATATCCCTCGATAAAGAAGAAGAGTATTAAGCATAATTTAATTCATCTTTATCAATTTATTTAAGCTGGATAGTTAAAAACATGATGAACATATATATATTGATTTGCTGATATTTTAAAAAGATTAGAAATTTTATATATACTTTAAAGTATATTATGGTTTTTATGAGATTATTACTATTTATTTATTAGAACTAAAGTGTATTGAATAGAATAATTTGTCTCCGATCTATGCAATCATTGCTGGATATACCAACCCTGTAGCTGTTGATGCGGTTGTGTCTGGCTAATCATGGAGCTATGCGTTGAAAATGGACCGATTGAAAATGGATACAGCGAGTGTCGATCCAATGTCGCGTGCGAGGGAGAGCGACCTAAAGGGGCCAGCATGTGCGAAGCTGACTAAAATCAGGAGAGACGGACGAAAATCAAAGGAGGATAGAAACACTGAGTATTTTTTTTAAACAGAATCAGATTGGTATGCGGACGACGTACCAAAGATCCAACGGAAACATTTTCAATTTTTATAATAGTAGAGATAGAGATATCAAGATAGGTAGACTGTAGATTTAAGATGTGATCTAATGCTAACAAAAACATAATCAATATTTAATGAGGTATATTTTACTTACTACCTTTTCTCATCTATATATGTACATGGCTACCAAAATCCAGGCATCAGTCTGTTTGTTTCCTGGTCCTTTTCTTGCATATGGCCGTATACGTGTCAGTTGGACAGGATTTTTTTCTATTACCTGATAATAATCAGGCCATGTAATCCGGTTCATACACAGTACTTGGAGTCCTAACGGAAGTCTATGTAAGATATTTCTTTCTTTGTCAGTCCGAGCAAGATTTGTCTGTAGTATTTTTCCTTCTCGTATACGTACATATGCGATCAATCTTGACCGTTATAATCTAAAGCTATCATGATGTGATGGTGTAGATTTTTCTATTTTTCTACGATTAACGTGGTAATTTCTAGTCTCCAGAGCGAACGTGATGTCTTTTTTCAAGGCTGTCTTAATAATACAATAATAGATATGTATACATGAAACAGTGTTTCTTCCCACCAACAGACTATATATTGCTATATACTACTCCCTCTGTCTTCAAATACTTGTCACTAGGTACTATTCATCTTCAAACTTTGACAGCTCGTCGTCTTTGAAAAAAAATTATAAATACTTAAAAGTATGTCATATTAACGAAGTGTGTTGCAACCTAAATATCACAAAACTTTTGTACATCATATGCTCCACCATTTAAAATTTATTGTGGTCAAAATTAAAATTGCACTAGTCAATGGTGACATATCTGAAACCAGAGGGAGTAGAAAATGTGGAGAGACCTTAAAATATTTGTACCTTAAGAGCTCCCTTTTTTCATACAAGTAGTCTGTAAGTCACATACTTATGTCTTATTGTGTTGTGCCGTTGTAGCCTGTTGGTCGTGTTGCGGCAGTTGATCATAATCCTGGAGGAGGTCACTGGCTAGCTGCCGGTCTTTCCCCTCAGGTTGTAAGTATGTTCTCTTATGCTTTTGTTAAGTTGGCGAGTTGTAAGATAATTATTATCATAATATATTGTTCATTATGTTTGTAGGTTGGAAGCATTAACAGAGGCCTACCATTTAATAACACTTTTGCACCAAAGATTCCCTTTTCATATGGAAGCAGCTGTGGCAGCTTCGGTAGCCATGGTAGCTTTAATGACAATGTAGGTCTTGCAAGCAGCTATGGAAGCTATGATGTCAACAGTGTGAACATGTATCATTCACCACTAGGCCCTTCTGGATTCAACTTACATTCACAAGCCGGAGGAACATTTTTGGGATCTAGTCCAGATATTAGACGACGATCTTACCTCTATCATGGTGGTGGCATTCGATTAAGCCCTGGGTGTCCAGGGCCTATGTCTCTTGGGGCAAGTCCATCACAATTTACTCCACCAAATTCTCAGATGCAAATCCCAAGTACTGCTACAGGAAAGTATGGTTCCACTTCTCCTGCAAGGAGCGGTCATGGCTCCTTGTTGGGAAAAGCTGCTGCTGTAGGCCAATACAATAGAAGAAGGAATCTTGGTCACCCACCTATATCAATGCCGCCGCATGAATACACATCTCAGCTGATCCAGGGACACCATGGGGATGGCACCATTAGTAATCACTTTGATGGATATGCTCGAGGACATTCTGGTTACCCACAAAGTGCACTTCCTAATCCTGGTCATTTCAGTTGGAGACCACATACAGGCACTGGCAGTGGTTTATCAACAGACACTTCAAACCATGGGTCCTTTCCACCATCCCGATACAGTGGTTTTCCTCCTTTGCACTCATCCAATGTATCAGCAGATACACTGGCCTCCACCTCATCAATACCGGATCCAGCTGATTGGGATCCAAACTATAGGTAACAGTGCATGATACAGTTTTGTCTTTGTAATGTAACATGTGTTGATCTTTTTCACTTTGTTTTGATGTGCAGTGAAGAGTCACTTCTGCAAGAGGATACTTCACTATCAGATGCGTTGAGCGATCTCCACCTGAAGGATGCAAGTGGTCAAACAAACCAATCCAGCAGATTGGCCCATATCCAAAGCCATGCTATTGCAAACTCAAACTCTTTATCGATGAATCAGAGGTACTTTAGTGATTTCTAATTTTGTTGATGTAATGACATTTGTCCAATGCATAAAAAGTTAATATAATAGAGGCACCCCTCATCTGATAGATTGCTTACAATCCAACTACAATGAGTTGCACTTTGTATAGTTCGCTCATATCTTTATAAAAATGCATACTTCACTTTTCCCACCTTTTGCTGTGCTGCTGGTTTCTGCTTAATTATCCACCATTTTTACAAATGCTAAAATTTGTAATGTGCTAACAAATGGATTTGATTATATACATATGTAAGGGTATGATTTTGTCATTTTGGATGGCGTACAAAGAATTGAAGGAATTTTCATATTCGTTTATCAGACGTTGTGGGGTGTAAAATGTAATGCCTCTCACCGCAACAGTTTGTTTCATGACAATAAACATCTTAAGGGATAATTGGATAAGTGAGGTGCTTCTTTTATACCAATCTTGTTTTCTATGTGTTGCTTTATTGAGAGTAATACCACTGACAATATTTTGAATTTTCTTGGGTGGTGCTATATTGTCAGGGGTATATTGTTATATTTAGTATTATTAACTGATTATTGTTCATGTTTTTCCTATAGAGGTGACCGTCTGTTCCATGCATCAACTCCTAGCGAGAGTAGTGCCTCTACAGGCCATGTGACCTACGATGGTTACCATAATGCAAACTATTCTCAGCTGAATTTTCAAAATCGCCATGGACAACCATTTCAGCGGTATAACCATATGACCGCCAGCTACCTACGTCCAATGGGGAATCATCACAATGGTCAGCCTGTATGGCCTAATTATGGCATGGCAGAACCTCCACCTGCTACTATGGCTGACGGAATGCCTTGGGGTAATGTTTCCATGTTGTCATTTGTATGTTTTATTTAATTGGTGTTGTTGGTATAGCAACTGACTCTGCAAAAGCTATCGTAGCACTAGATTTACTACCATCTATGGTCCTCTTTTTTATGTGGCATGACCTTCTAGTCCAACTTAACTAATTGTGCTACTGAAAACTTGCAATCTTGGTATTGATTTTCAGAACAATGGCCTTGCAGTAGACATAGTTTATTGGCAAATTTAGTTTGATAGTATATTGAAACATGCTTGGTCTAGGCTTGTAATTGCACATGGGACTGTACTGATGGCCAAAAGAAAAGGTGTAACCTTCATGCATGAGATATTTATGTCCTGTTGATTTAGTTTGCTTTCCAATTGGATCTTGTTTTCCACGAATGCCTCATCTTTGTTAACCTATTGTAGCTTAAAAGTTATTCCAATCGGTGCATGCATTTGGAAACCATAGAAGGTGTGCATATTTATGTTTGAAACATAGTTCTGAATGTTGTGCAGGAGGAAGGCCTGGTCACTCTTTTACAGCAGGCGGACTGCCGTCTTCCTTTGCAGGAAAGGATTTTGGAAGGATTTTCTAGCCTGGATCTGGAGGAATGCCATTCAATTGGTTGCATTAGTAGTTTGTATTTGCAACTCTTGGTTGCATTGCTTACGGGCTGTTGATTTTCAGTTTGTTGCATTCCTCTAATTGATCCCTTTGCAATGCTCATAGAACTGTATGGTATGGGTCTGTAATTGTAGCATTCTCTGTTGCTTTTTTCTTCTTTTCGTTTTTGGTTTATTTGTTATACATCGAGCGGAGGCTTCTGCCTGCTGCAAAAACCCAGCGGGAAAAAATTGAGCAGCCCCTACTTTCAGAATGCCATGTTTTTTCATGTGACTTCTGACGATTTAGACCAGATCAGATCAAACCAGACCAGTACAAATGCTCCAAAATGTTGGAGATTTGTTAAAAGCTCTGTCGCTAGGGGAAAAAACAAACGCTACAATCCTCCCAGTAATAATACCGTGTCATTAAAAGGATCAGATCAGACCACCACTGTGTGATTGGTCCAAATTAAAGACAAGTTGCTTCGCTGACACCTATTTACTCCCAGTAGGTACACCGCTAGATATATAAACTGGCAGCCTTGCAAAGCGAGAGAGTGAAATTTTCCTTCGGAGGAAGAACATGTGCGTGCCATTTATAACGCATCTTCCCCCCTCTGAATGTGTTTGTGTGGCACTGTGTTTGGGAGGCATCGGGCAAGTCGGCATCTTTGTTTTCAGTATTCTACCTCCTGGCTCCTGCAATGCAGCACGCCTACACCCTAGATAGAGCGAAGAATCTGAACTTACGATCGAGGTTAACTAGAACAAGCGATCGAATCTACTAACGCTCCTTCACACACTCCAATCGATGCACGAATCGACGAAATCTCATCTCCGCCTCGAGCTTGTGCTGCATCTGGGGCTCTGCTCATCAGCGCCCGTACGTCCCCCGTCATTCGTCACACCGACGAGGGCGGAACTCGCGATGCTTATGGATCTGGCACTCGTTGACGTCGTGATATGCGGTGGAGATACGGAGGTTCTCACGCCGGAGCTCTTCGTCGATTGCCGCCGTGGACGCGCAACGGCGGCGACGAGGCGTCGTTGACAGGTTAACAGAACTCAGTTTGGCTAGGCTCCACTTTGATTTCGAAAATCTCACTGAACATACTTGAATTTCAAGCTAATTTCGGAGAAATTAGCATCATCCATCCCTTCACCAGATAAATTTTTCGTGTTTCTTGTTCGTCCACTGTCATTTCAGTAACATCAATGTGGACCTCGTGGATGATTAACGAAGATAGGGCAAAATATTGCCGACAAAGCTAATGAAATGTTGGAGACGGCAATTAGTATCCCTCTACTGTAACTACTGTCGGAAGCTTCATCCAGCCTCCAGGCGTCAGAGTCTCAGAGATGATCTTAAGTCATCATCTGCAGTTATTCCTGAAAATCAATGGTTGCCCACGGATTGCCCTATTGCGAGCAATAAGGGTGCATCAAATATAACAATGTGATGAATGGTACTACGAGGTGAGGTTTCTGTAATTGCTATGCTTCTGAGGGGTCGTCGTAGATTCGGTTGTGGCAGGTTGAATCGCAAGGGTAAGGGCAGTCAATCTTCTGAAACGGATTGCGGTCGTAGAACCAATCTCCAACTGCGTCTGCTATTGTCTGCACAAGTGTGAAGAGCTCTTGTCAGATCATCATCAGATAGCCGGCTCTAGCAGTAGTAACTTTGGTTTAGTTTTGAGTAAAGTGGTGTTGAAGTTGAAGGATGTAGTATTACTTTGGTTTCAAGCATGGGGGAACCAGATGCAGACCATGTCTCCTGCGTCTCAGACTGGCAGTGCACGAAGCATGAGTTTATAAACAATCCTCTGGTGGAGGGAGTCCCTTGTTCCTTCAGTGCTTTCAGAAAATCGTCTCTGAATCCTGTGATGGCATTTAGAATTCATGCAATTTTTAAACCGGGTCGATAGCTGGCCTACTGGAAAATGCAGTATTACATACCAGTATACTACCTACCTTGCAAGATTTGAAGTTGCGATGCAGGACATTGATCTATATCATGCTTACAGCTATGCCATTTACCATGAGGGTCTGCAAATCCTGGCACCAATATGTTCCTTACCTGTAACACATGAGACCTAAATTAATGCCAAAACATATTTTTAGAAAATGGATTGAAGTACGGCCTCTACATCCAAACCGGATGTAAACAGCCACAATGCCAAAACATATGCCACTACAAAGCATATTTATCTAAGAGCAACACTAAAAGGATCATAATCAAAGAAGTATTGCAGAACATGGATCAGATGATAACCTGCCAGGAATCATACGCTGCGTTGAGAATGAACAAAGGTGTCTGAATCTGTTTCACCTCATTCTGAGGAAAAAGGCACTGCATTCAAAGCAACATGTTTTTAACAAGTATTCAAGTGTAATCTGCTGTCCAAATTCGTATTGTAAAACTGCCTGCAGCTTACACCTTACCATGCCTGGTGACAATCTGGAGGTGCAAGCAGAAGGTAAATTCTTCGCTGATCCCTAGGGCATTTGTACAAAATGTATTTAGGAATAGGAGAAAACAATGCAAATATATGTGAAATAGAACTTTGGAAAATGATGGTTTGCTTTTCTGACGCCTCTTATCTTTCACTCTGTTAAGTTCTGATCCTAATTTGTAATTTACATATCAGGTAAGTTCTTTTTTGATGTGTGTGTGTAGAATCCTTGACTATCTAGTAGTATAACAGAGTAATGACTGTATGTGCATACATGGGTTGTAGCTACGCCATTGAAAAAGGATGCCATGTACTCCACTCCAGCAATATCCTTCCTGCTAACACAAAGATGGGATAGGTGTTAGACATGAACTCAATGTTCAGAAAGGGTGCCATTTTTTTCTTTTTCAAGTTAATGTACTAGTTTGTTCTTCATATTAAAATGGCTAATATATCTTTGATGTGGAAAAAAATACATAATGCCTTTAATGTTCCTTCAACTGCTTTTTGTGCTAGTATTATCTTACTCATTGATGAAGAAACCAGCATCAGAAAGGCATTTAACTTTGGTATCCACTGGGAAAAGGTCACGAAATCTGTCACAGTGTAGTATGGAAGTTAAACCACCAGCAGAACAGCCCGAAATTAGAGCCTGCCATAAATTCGTTAGTCTTGAAAACCTTCTAGTTGTCAAGAATTATGCTAATAAGAATAACATACATTATCGGCATCATTCATTCCTTTCGCAAGCAGGTCCTCCATAACTGCTTGCCACACCTTAGCACCTCTGTAGTGAAGCTTTGTTGCCTATCCATGTAGAACAAAATCAAAGAGAAACTTAACACTGGAGCAGCACTAATCCTCATACAATTTGTAACTGTAAAATCAAGAATGAATGGACTATGGACTCACAGGATCTATTTTTTCCACATCGCCGGTGAAAGATGACCCGTCACAGTACCGAACCTTGACCTTGTTCCAATTGTAGAAATCTGGTATTGACGATTGCACAGGAATCAAGCATGTGAACCAGTAAGTAGTAACATGGAGCCTAGGCAGTCCAATTCCTTAAGTGCTAGAGAACTAGGACAACATAATACAGAAAATTATTTCCTTCAAACAACTAGTGAAATCCAGTACCTGGGTTGTAATCAGGGGTGTTGCTCAAAATTCCAGAGAAGGCAATCTGCTTTGCCATCTGCTTGGATGATCCTAACCGAGTACGTTTGCGCTGCAGGCAGGTCGTCACATTGCTGCACCATCCTCCTCCCTAACATTTGCAAGGAAGACAGAGATTTGAGCTTGACATCTCCTAGTGTTCTAGGCTCCAGTAGCACAACTACATTGCTATCCTCACAAGAACTAACCTCAAAATGAACCAACCAACTGTTCACGCCTGAGCCAAAACCTCGGGCGAGATGGTAGGCCGGGGGGCTCCCATCCAAACAGACTAGCACATCAAACCACAGATCATCGAATGCACATTAGCACAACGAGATACTAATTCAGGAAAGAAAAAAAAAGGAAAAAAAATACAGTATGAATGAACAAGTAATGACAGAGAAGCTGCTGCATCCACACCTGCGCCTTTGGCCACAGCGCTCGCTACGTAAGTAATGTCCACGAAATCACCATCCACTCCGAGCAACGCCAGCGCGCAGACAAATGCAGAGCACGAGAGGTAGGCAGCCCAATTCGCCATCCTAACGAGAGAGCGAAACGAGATACAGATTAAACTGCAGAAGAACAAATAACCAACCACCCAAGAACTCACCTTTACGAACCTGGAACGCCGTCTCGATCTAATATCGCATGCTCTTGTACTTGCCGAGGCGACGGGGACGGGAGGGGGGGGAGGGGGGGGGGGGGAGGGGGCGCTCAGGCAAGCGAACAGCGGCAAAAGCTTGGAGCTTTCCATCCAAGCTCGCCTTTTTTTTTTTCCCACCGCGCCTCTGCCGATGCAAAACGCAGAGAGTGGGCGGCCCCCGTTCGGTTTCCTCGCCGGGCCGCGTCTCTTGTGTGAGCTGCGTCCCTTTTTTTCGAATTTTTTTTTTAGAAATAATATGATTTTAATGAAAAATCATAAAAATAGTGGGCTTTTGGACCAAATTGTATAAATATAGGCCCGTCGAACGGGGGGAAGACGACACGAGGACCTGTCGAACGGGGGCGCATCGACAGACCCTGTCGAACTGCGGGCATTCGACAGGGCCCGCCGCTTGCCACGCCACCTCCCTGTCGATCAACGGGAGCACGACAGGCTCCCCTGTCGACCAGCCGCGTGCCGACAGGCCCTCCCCACCGCCTCTGTCGACCAGCCGCGTGCCGATAGGCTGCCTTATATCCCCCCACCCGGTTTCAAATCAGGACCACTTCGTCTCGCCTCTTCGCCTCGCTCGCTTCGCCTCGGACGTCGCCGCCAGCTCCAGGCCGCCGTCGCGCCAGCCCGCCGTCGCCATTGTCGTGGCTGCCGGTGCACCACGTCGTCGTGGAGATAGCACCACGAGAAGAGAAGGCAAGTAGCTGCAGTGATTAAGGTATAAAATTGCAATCCCTAAGTTAGGTTGTGAAATTTTAATTTGTAAATATGAGGTTTGTTATTTTGATGTTATTATTTATGAATCATTAGTCATTGTTGTTAGTACATATAATCTGTTTAATCTGTTAACCATTAGTCATTGTGTAATGTTAGTATATATAGTTATTTAGTTGTATGTTGTAAATAATTCAAAGTTAGTATATGTTTACTGAGGTGATTAGCAATTTCGTAATGGTGAAATAGTTATCATCGGGGAGAAATCAATGTTGAGCGTTAGTACAAATCGAAAGGAAATTATATTTAATTAGTCAAATTTATGATGCAGAGCTGTGTCATTTGGCCAGAGGGAATTACTACGTGGTTGGAAAGAAGACGTCCACAACTGTGCAGGAAAGAGCAACGACAGCGAAGGTATAAATTTGTAATCCCTTAGGACGACGACAATTTTTTTATTAATCATTGTTGGTTGTTAGTACAGATATTATACGTTTATTATTAGTTAAAATGGAATGGAGGTATTATACGTTTATTATTAGTTAAAATCGAATGAAACTTATATTTAAGTAATGAAATATAGTTTGAATACGTTAGAGTAATAATGTAAGCATAGAGCATACGACACCTTACTGGGTAGTGACGTATTAATAGCAATTGGCATGCTATTTTAGGATGTCAGGTGTTGTGCCTGTTCGGGTGTATTATGGCGATGCTCCAATACAACTTTATGATAGCGGGGTAGATTTGATCGTATATGCATTCGTTGATACTACCCTAAATACACCAGACCAGATGATTTTGAACGACGTGCTAGGGTGGCTGCATAATATATTCGGGATAGATCCTTTGATGGAAAAATTCATCATAAAAGCCGTGTGGCCTGTAAGGAGTGAATCCGGATGACAGTGGAGAGTAGTAGAGCTTGCATTTATTGGGAGTTGGAGAAAATTTGTGATTAAAGTAAGAGAGAAAGGTTATAGCCTGGCAATATTGATGCAAAAGAAAATAGATATTGTTGGGACCGGCGAGACCAGCCGCACTGAGGTGGAACAAACTCATATCGTGGAAGAGGCTAATATTTACAGAAGTGTAGAAGAGGAAGCAGTAGAGGAGGAGGCTACTGCAGATGTAGTTGTGCGCGGTGGCAATTGTCCAACTAACGAATTGGATGACGATGAGCCAGACTCACCTTTGGCTGTTGATGCAGCGGAGGAGAACGATGCAGTAGTGGAAGAGATGGAACTGGAGAACGAGGAATATATTTCGTTCGTGGTGGAAGGGCAAGATACAACACAGTGGGACGAGGAAACCAACGTACCTGAAGATTGGACGACCATATCCATGAGCCGTCTGGGGGTTAACGATGGTTTAGATGCCCACTGGTGATATGATTGTGAGAAGGTGCAAGTTGGACAGATGTTTCACGACAAAGGGCACGTACAAGACGCGGTGAAGAGGTGGGCTTTTCTGCAGAAGCGGGAGTTCAGGGTGAAGGTTTCAAATCGGACGACGTATGATGTGAAGTGCACAAAGCTCGGATGCCCTTGGAGAGTGCATGGTTACAAGCCACAACATGACAACTTATGAGTAGCTTCAAGGGTTGAGGAGCATACCTGTTTGTTGGACAATACCCCTTTGGTACACAGGAACATGACGGCTGCATTCGTGGCACAAATGGTGTACTCGAAGGTTGTTAAAAAAACATCTTTGTCATCATTCACAATAATGCATGACGTGGAGAAAGAGTACGGGTATGAGATATCGTACGACAAGGCTTGGAGGGGTAAGCAGAAAGCACTGGAGATGAGATTTGGAAGTTACGAAGATTCATACCATAACCTTCCCCCACTTTTGGAGGTGTTGCAAGCCAGAAACCCGGGCACACATATGGCTATTCTCGATGAGGTTAATGACAATGGGAAAAACGTTCTTCGTTGTGCATTTTGGTCATTTGGGTGCATGATAGAAGCCTTCCGAAATTGCATTCCGTTGTTATGTGTTGATGGTACTTTTATGACAGGCAAGTATAGGGGAACAATTTTAACCGCAATCGGAGTCGACGCTGATAGCCATGTCGTCCCCGTTGCCTTCGCTTTTGTTGAAAGCGAGAACACATCGAGCTGGCTATGGTTCCTGCGTCACATTAAAAGGTGTGTTGTTCAAAACAGACCAAATGTGTGTGTTCTACATGACCGACATGCCGGCATTCTATCAGCGGTGCAGCAGCTAAAGGAAGATGTAACAGAGGAGGTTTCCTGGCAAGATTTGCATAGCGGATGGTGTATGCGACATCTCGGTGACAATTCAGGAGTAAGAGGTTAATGGACCTGTTCAAAAAGTTGTGCAAGCAGAATCAGCAAAGAAAGTTCGACGCCATATGGGAACAGCTGGATCGGTTGACCACTACTCACATGCAAGAGGTTCGGAAAAAACCCGTTCTTGCCCGACAAGAGGAGCCGGAAGGCCTGGAACCCGTTCCAAACGAATCACCATCTGTTACTCGATGTAGGAAGCGGGGGAGGGCTACAAAGTGCTTCACTGACTGTAGAACATGAGCCAAGGAAAAAGTGGTCGTTGTTGTACGATACCAATGGTTCACGGTATGGTGTGATGACAACAAATCTTGCTGAAGTGTACAACTGGGTGATGAAAAATACACGTCCTTTACCACTTGTTGCTATCATGGAGGGTATCACAAGGGGTACACAGAAGTATCTTTGTAAAAGATACGCCATGGCTAGTCTTAACCTTGCCAATCCTAATATAAGGTATAGCCCCGCTATCACAGTACATGGAGGAGAAAAGTAAGAAGGGCGGAATGCACAGGGTCTGGCCTGCTGGGAATAGGGAGTTGATGTTTGAGGTACGTCTGCGTGACAAGAGTGGTGTTGGTATTGAGAATACGGACATCACATTGGAGTGCACGTTGTGGCCAGACTATCATGCTTGCAAATGCAACTGCAACAAGCGTTTCCTTCGACATCTGCCATGCTCTCATGTTCTTGCCGCTCCTGCAAAAGGTGGTGTCGATGCGAACACATTCGTCTCGCCTTACTTTACTAAGGAAGCATGGGAGGCAACCTGGCGCGGTGAATTGCGTGGTTGGCGTGCGATATGTGATTTCACTCGTCCACTCCCAGGAGAAGCCAACTGGGTGCCTGACTCAAATTTGCTAGTTGGCACGAAGGGGTGTCGCAAGACCCGTCGAATCAAGAACCACATGGATGAAGCTGAAACGAACACCCGTTCACGACGTCCAAAGGCTTGCATTGTATGCGGCGGAGACCATAGCCGTAAAGATTACAGCATGTACAATGTAGGCAAAGATGCAGAAGGTGACGATATTCGGCGTGTTCCAGGGCGGAGGTTGACTTCGAGAAATAATTCTTAGTTATTCGTCTTGTAATATTTATATTTACCAATCCTAGAGTGTGCTCACTTCAACTTGTTAGTATTTAACCTGTGCGACTATACTATCACGTTGCATAACTTTTTCACGTTCATTTTTTCATGTTTCTGGCTTCTAATATTTATATTTACCAGCACCGCAGTGTGTTCACTTCATTTTATCAGTATTTGACTTCTGCTATTAAAATTTCGCTTTGCATAATTTTTCACGCTTATTTTGTTATTTTTTAATTCATTTCTGATGCTCACGACACTAATAATCATGCATTTTGTAGATATGACTGCCAGGGATGACGTATCGCTGATGTCGAGGTGATCGATAAACATCACCGATTGAGATGACTTAGTCAGGGGACGTTCTGCAACGTGCTGAAAATTTGGGGACCGGATCAGTATTGGCATATCGATCCTCGTTGGGTTCCAAGGTATGTGAAAAACCATTTGTCACCTCGTGCTGTCATTTAAATTTTCTCGCATTGCTAGTTATTTCTTTTTGACATGTAACAGGTTGAGAGCCGCTGAGTTGTTGACTTTCGCACGCTTGGTTGAGCCTTCACGTGGAAGGTCACCCCGTATCAACATTGATGCGGCCTTGCTGAGTGCTTTGGTGGATAGATGGAGGCCCGAGACACACACCTTTCACATGACAGTTGGAGAGATGGTATCCACTCTGGAGGATGTGTCTTTTTTGTTGGGTCTACTGATAGCGGGTGCAGCAGTTGGCCCGACACAGGTCCATGTTGGATGGGCGGATGATCTGTTGACCAGTTTTGGTGGAGTGGTGGCTGCTCCGCTAGAGGATCTCGCAGATGGGCATGGGCCCACGAGGAGTTGGTTGCACCAGTTTCACCAGGAGGTGTTCCCAGAGGACCAGGAGGAATGGGTAGTGCGCCGACACTTAGTCGCGTATCTACTATGGTTGTTTGGGTGTGTGATGTTCATGGGGACTCACGCTGACTCTGTGGACAAGCACTTCATCCACTACGCGGAGTAGATCGCCGAGCTACCTGTTGAGGAGATTCCACAGTACAGTTGGGGGTCGGCTGTTCTTGCGGCGACGTACGTCGGTCTCTGCGATGCTTGCACCAGGAACAGCAAGGCAAGTTCTCTGACAGGATGCCCTCTGCTTCTAATGTTATGGGCGCATGAGCACTTTGACATTGGGAGGCCACAGCTAGAGTCGTACGCAAACTACGGCGTCAATGAGATGTACAAGTCTGGACTTGAAGACATCGATGATCGTCCCACCATGGGATCGCTGTAGACACACCGCGAGGTAAATTGTATATTGCAAGGCATTTTTCATAGCACTTTCTTATTCTGCGCATTATCTCGATTTATGGGCACTAATCATATATTTCTTGCTTTTGCAGCTGAGGTGGGTGAGCGGAACGACACGTCGCGTGTACACACAGTTCGTGGCGGACTTCGATCAGCTTACGCCCGATCGGGTTCACTAGACCCCGTATATGCATCACGATGTCGTCGAGCGGGCACCACACGGTCTTGCAGAGCTCTGCACGCGCGACGCAGAGCTCTGGAGGACCACTTGTCACCTCGTGCTGGACGTGCACGTCGAGCCGTACCACGTGCAGAGGGTACTTAAACAGCTCGACATGTACCAAGACTACCCTCCGAGAGGTGGACGCTCTCTAGCTGTTAGCCTCCCCAAGTAAATACTTGTCCGACAATGTTACAGGCAAGTCGTGTGTTTTACCCCATTGTATACGTTTCTTACGTGCTCATTATGTCCTATGTAGGTACACCCGGAAGGGACTCGGTCTGTCCCACGAGGAGACCATTGTTCGGACGATCGCGCCAACGGTTGCGGAGTGGGAACATGCGGCGGAGCACTTGGTTCTCCAAACACCTCCAGACGACGGAGCTTCGTACGGACAGTACCTTCGTTGGTACCGTAGTGTTACGCGTTGGAGGTGTTTCCCGCCACAAGAGGATACATCTCTCTCTCACCAGGCGTCGATCATGGACACGTTTGCCCCACAACCTCGAGCTGCGTACAACTCAATGGTATGTCATTGCTTTCGTTGATTATCATTAAATGTGGAACACGTTCAATTGTTCTAACGCCCTTCCCTATTCGTTCAATAGGCCGAGTTTGTGGAACAGGTTCACGCTGAGTCCAACACATTGCTACAGAGACTGGAGACGAGGCCTCAGCACGTCAGGCAGGATGACGTGGCGTCCGTCCTTCGCAATTTCCGTTCGCAGGCTGCGGCACTACTTCGTCGTGTCTCCTGTCGGAGCTCGGCTGATGTGGCGCAGCCTTCCAGGCGGGCAGGATCGCCACCACTACCACGACGCTCTAGTGTGGATCAGTTCCGCTCCTCTACTTCACGTCGCCACTACGACGACGCCGGTCCATCGCACTCTCGGCCTTCGCTTCAGGAGACGCCTCCTCCTGTCCGCCCAGGGAGATCGTCTGACTTTGGGGTTCCGGCATCGAGTATGCCACCACCGCGGCCTTAGGTACGGCACGTTTGCCTTGCTTAACATCCAGTTCATATCGTACTCAACCTCCGTTTTATACCATATTGTAACCTACGCAACGTGAACAGCCACAGCAGGTGTACGATACCCAGAGAGCTTATGCGGAGCCAAACTTTTCCAACCTGCCGACAGGGGACAACCTGGTGCCCACACCGGGTTGGGGACTCTACGTTACTCCGCGCGCACCGGAGTCAGGGTACACACAGCACACAAGTAAGTATTGTTTACAACGTAGTTACCATCATCGTTCGCTTAATTTTTATGCATAGTTACTAACTATTATAATGTGGCATCGTCTCTATTTTGCAACAGGTGACGACTACGGGTTTTCCCAGGGGCATTCTGCAGTTTCTGCTGTCTCTCCTCGAACACAATTCGTGGACAATTTCTTTGCGACGGATGCACCCGATGCGCAAGCTAGCATAGACTACTGGTACGGTGCTCCTCCGGTCACGTAGCCTACGCAGCAGGAGGAGTCCGTGCAGCCAGAGGATGCCACTCCACAGCAGCCGGCACGACATAGGCACCCACCTGATAATTTGACCTATCCCACAGAGTAAATCAGACAACGTAAGAAGGAAGGGCCTAGCAAGCGTGCGAGAGAGAGGCATTCTTGACTTGTAGTGTTATTTATGTGCTGGATTATTTTTTTTGCATTTACTACTTATGTCATATTATATGTATGAACTACTTCATGACATACACTTATTTGACGACACTGTCTTTCTATGTCTTTTCTACTTGTGCTAAAGTATGACTTCTTTTTTTTTTACAAGATTTAGAAAAAATTCACTATCGACATAATTGTGCTCGCGCGTGGTTACAAACTACTTTCGGCGCCTATGTCATTTTGTTGTCGGAAAATCGAACACACCAAGAATACAATGCGAGATCGACTTCGCATTCGTACGCTTTGCTGTTACTTTTTACAAAAGCACGATCCCTTTCGACGCATGCACGAGTACTTTCGGTTGCACCGATGCAACCTCCTTTATTCGCGTGTGATACAACTGCGGAATGGCTTCTCACGCCCTTACATGTCACAACTATTTATGCATACAACAACAAACTTTCGGCGCTTGGGTGTCCGGTCCATTACATCGCACGGTATACCACGGTGCACGGACACACTGTCAGTTCGACTTATCACGATCAACTTTCGGCGTTGCTTTGTAAGATAAAGTAATTCCAACTCACGTGTGCTCGTGTTGTCACATACAGTGAAGAAGATTGACTCTCATTAAGTCATACGTCCAATCTAACTTTCGGCTCCATCCAACACTCTAAAAGGGCGAACGGCCTTATTCCGCATACGTCCACTCTTACTTTCGGCGATAATCAGGCGGACCCATCGTGTCCCATGATGTAGACATGTAAAGGTTATCATTGCGATTTTGGTGCCTACATAAGTCCCCATAACGAGCGATGCAGCACATAATTTCTTCATCTGTGTAGGCAACAAGCGCTACCACAACCCTTCATCGCACCAGCTTTCGGCAATGTCTAGACGCCGGGGCCTTGAGGATCCCAACTGGCGTAGCGATCCACTTGTATGGCTATTCCCACCTTGGTGCGAGCGGCCTCTCTGCCTTTGCGGTGACCGATGCCAACTAATGGCTTCGAAGAATCAAGACACTCGAGGAAGGCGTTTCTTTAGGTGCCCTAACTATGACCGTGAGGTATTTCATTCTCTGCATATGCTTATTCAGTTTGCATGAGCGATTGTTTATTCTACTTCAAAATCTATTCGTCAGGCCCGCGCTACGGCTTGTGGATACATCGAGTGGGTCGATACAGAAAATCCCGTTCTCGACTCAACCACTTGTTTACAAGAAGGACGCTGGTTTTTCGCATCAGAAAGTACTGAGAAATACTTGTCGTTCAAAGCAGCTTACGAACAACAATGTCGTGAACAACAATGCGACTGGCGGGTGCTAACGATGGCACTCCCTCCATAGGAAACCCGTCCAAAATGCAGATGTGGTGATCGTTGTCAGGTTCTCCGTTCCACCAAGCCAATAACTTTGGGTCAGAGGTTCTTTGTTTGCCCAAATATTCTAGACAACGATTTCATAGTGAAAATATTTTTATTATCATAAATCCTTATTTTGTCACAACATTCAGTAACTTTGTTCGCTTCACGTCTATTCGTTTTTCGCAGGAACCGCCAAGAAGATGTCAATAGAAAAAAAATGGATAGACACCGAAAAGGTTCTAAGTGATCCAACTTCCCGTGTGATACAGCTTGAATTGCCAGAGCAATACAGGTTTACTAAAACGTAGTTTGAGAGGGGAGAGGGATCCTCACATAGGGGTTAGCTACTATCGGACAACTTACGTTAGTCCAAATATGTAATGTCATGTTTCGTTGTCTCATTACTATATCGTCGTCGTGTTCAACTCTTGCACTACCTTCCTTCTAGTTCCAATCTAATCTTATCTATGTAACCGCAATGAAACCAGATGTATCATGTTTTAATTGTACTACAACTTCTCCTCGCTTCGGTACGGTCATGGATGTGCTCAACATCAATTCTAAAAAAATGTTTCTTCTCGGTTTCTAAAAACATGTTCTGTGAATTGAAATTTTTTTGAGTCATCTGAAAACGATTTTCGGAATTTCCAAAAATAGACAGAACCAATTTTCGCTTCTGCAAATTTTCAGCCCTATCCGAAAGTGATTTTTCGAATTTCCCAAAATAACCGATAAGCAAAATAAGGTTCTGTAAATTAATAAATTACAAATGGATATATCTAAAATTATTAAATTATAACTCCGATATGTTTCTCCAAATATTCAATTACAAATGTGTATTAATCAATTATAATAAATTATAATTATAAAACCAACTTAAAAACTTAATTATAATAACAACTTAAAAATTATAATTAATCAATTATAAACAATTCTGTCATTAATTAATTACTAACAACTTAAAAACAATTCTTACCAAATTAAAAAAAAGTTCTGTAAATTAATAAATTAAAAATGGATATATCTAAAATTAATAAATTATAAATCTGATGTGTTTCTCCAAACATTCAATTAAAAATGGGTATTAATCAATTATAACAAAATTATATTTAGAAAAACTACTTAAAAACTTAATTATGAAAACAACTTAAAATTATAATTAATCAATTATAAAAAATCTGTCATTAATTAATTATTAACAACTTAAAAACAACTCTTAACAAAATAATATTAGTTAATAACTAAAAAACAATACTTAACTAATTTTTTAAAAAAAGCTGGCCGGCCAGGCCTGTCGAACGGCCGTGGTTTGACTGGGCCGACGGCTCGGCCTATGAACAGCCGGCGTTCGACTGGGCCAATGGCCCGGCCTATCGAACAGCCGGCGTTTGACTGGGCCTTGTCGAACTGCCCGCTGTTCGACTGGGCCCAGGCGAAACGCGGCCGTTCGATCGGTCCGGTCTATCGTCGCTCCGCCGTTCGATTGGGCCTTGTCGAACCGCCGTGGTTCGATAGGCCCATATATTTACGATTTTCTGTAAAAGTCCACTATTTTTACAATTTTCCATTAAAATAATATTATTTCTTAAAAAAAATTCTTTTTTTTCCCCTTCGGTATCATCGAGTGCGTGCGAACGCCAGGATCTCGTCATCAACGCCTGCCATTGATGCCGCCCGTTAAGACCACATATTTGTGGCTGCAACAAAATGTGTGGCTAGCCAAAGTTAGCCAAAAATACAAGTATATGACATGTGGGGTCATATAAAAAAAGGTGTCATAATTCTATCATTAACCAAACAACTAGCTAAAAAACTCTTGCGGTGATTAACTTTGGGCAAGTTGTGACATGCAACCAAATAGCCACTGAATACAGTGCCAGTGTTAGGCCCATCTGCACTCTGCAGAAAGTGCAAGTCCAGCCTCCAGAGCAAATACGGTAAAGGTTTCTGCGATGATAATGGAATGGACAACTTTGCTGCTTCTGGAACGCTTGGAAGGAGAACAGAGTTAATTTGGTGGTGTAACTTTTTAATCTGGGTTTGAGATGGACACCTATTATTACTGTAAACACGTTTACCAACCTACTAAACTTTATATAAGAAAGTTTCTCTAAAAAATTAAACAAATCTTATTATTAAAGTTACAATAAATAATATTAAATTAATTATGTACTAATGGTTAACTAGGTAATTCCTTATTACTATAAACACGTTTACCAAACTGCTAAACTTTATATGAAAAAGTTTCTCTAAAAAATTAAATAAATCTTATTATTAAAGTTACAATAAATAATATTGAATTAATTATGTACTAATGGTTAACTAGGTAATTCTAATCACTATACAGAACGCACCCTAAAAGTATAAAAATGGAGAGTATTTCCTCCGTCTCAAAACAAATCAATATAGGATTGGATGAAATATAACCTAGCACGACGAATTTGAATATATTTTTGTCCAGATCTATTGTATTACTTTTTCCGTCTCAAAATATAAAGGATTTTCATTGGATAAGACATGTACTGGCACTATGAATCTGGACGGAAAACATATCCAGATATATAGTGCTAGAATATATCTCATTCAACCAAAATTCATTATATTTAAAAAAAAGATATATTTTATCTAATTTTAAATTAATTTATTTTGGTACCGACAGGGAGTGGTAATCTGTGCGAGCTTGTGGCCAGCAAGAGCCGCCACCCAATGTCAGCGTGTCACGTGTTCGGAGTCTCTCGAGAAGAAAACGATGCCGTCTTTTTGAACTGTTGAGCGTTTACCTCGAGGCTCGAGCCGAGGTAAAATAATTCCTCGCTCGCCGAATGTCTTTGCCTTGGCCTTCACACCGAATGTCTGGCTACTGGTCTTCGGTCAAAAGTTGAGTTCCGTTTTCTATCTCATCCCGAGTGTTCGTGTGTTGTTCAGCTTGAAAACGGTTACTACTCCCCTGGCGCTGCAGTTCGACTAGCCAAATCTGCTTGCTCCCGAGTGATCTGCACTGGTGCGACGCAGTTCGTTCCACATAGACAAATCTGCTTCCTTGTTGCTCCGCCACAAGTCTGGTCGCACGAGCGCGAGGCCCGGAGATGCGCCGCCGCCTGCCGCACGGCGCGACGCGGAGGCCATTCGGCCGATCTGCGCTTCTCCTGTACGAGAAAAAAGGGCGAAGAGATAGGAGATGGGCCTTGGGCTGGACTGCGTTACGTTTCTAGGTCTATCATCTCCGGTTTCTTCGGGAGTACGGTTCACAACAGATGGAAACCGAAAAAGAAAAACGACAACTGATCTATCTACTACGTAAAAAAAACGAGCAGGAAACCGAAGGTCGGAAAAACTCACTCGGTTCGGTTCAACACTCGGTTTTCGAGAATTTTTTTTAAAAAAATACTACAGAACAGACGTCAGTAACCGAATATAAACAGCCATTTAATACCAAATATATAGTCATTTAAATTGAAAATTTAGTCCCTCAAATAACCCAATCTAAAATTCGCTCTTATAAAGATTTGAACTCAAAACCTTAGGGTGATACTCAAATCATTGCAAGCAATAGGCTACATGCCCTTTCACATCAGAATGATACCTAAGTATCAAATTTGATATCTATGGAGTATCATGTTTGATACTGAAGTTACCATATTTGATATCTATGGTACCATACTCTAACATTAACATGATATCTAGTATCAAATCTGATACTTACGGGATATCATGTCTGGTACTGGATCTGATACCTATCATACCTTGTTGATATTATGACATCATCATAATATTTACGGAATATCATGTTTGGTACCGAAGGTACTAGATTTGATACCTATGATATCGTTGACATTAGCACACATTAGTTATTTTGTTACAACGGTACACCGTTACATAGTCTTTCTTATTATTATTTTTTCCATTCCCTACCGGCATCTAGCTGGCCGGAGATCCAGCTGGGCCATAACAGGTTACGGGACTGCTGCTTAAGTGCGCCTGTTTTCGTTGGGCCAGAACGGGATTGGCACACGTAATATAGCGGTATATTGTACAAACAATTCATAAAGTTACTGATATATAATAGAGAAGAACAAAGGGCTTATTTACTTCATTGCCAAAAGATAAAACATTATCAATTTTTTGGTAATTTTGACGTTACGAATTTTTTTTGATAAGATAAGATTGGACGGAGAGTGTGTGATTTGATACCTTATCAAAATTTGGTGGTAATTTTGAGAGTACAAAGTTTTACAATTATTATAAATTGATAGGGAGTTGACAATGGCCTTACCAAATTTTGATATTTGGTAGAAAATGAACAACTCCCTATCAATTTATAATAATTGTAAAACTAAGCATAGTAAGATGAAATATCTCTTTTTTCAACCAGCTAAAAATACCTTTTATAATAAGAACTAGCATGGTGGCCCACGCAGATTGCGCGACTAGCATTTTTATATTTTTCTTATATAATAGCATATATATATATTTATATTTTATTATTAAAATGTATTAAAATAGCAAGATAATTTTAAATTATTTACTAACTTGACCAAACTAACCAATGTGTAATATTCATATTGTATTGTATATACGTGATAGTTATTAATTATTTTTTGATTTTGAATTTTAGTTATTTTTAAATTATATTCCTATATGGACTGTAGACTACACTTCCAATATTTTTATTTTTTATTTTCAAATTTTCACTATTTATAAATTTTATTCCTATATGGACTTTAAACCTTTTTTTGTCAGTGTCAAGGATAAGACATACCTCTGGGTTTATGAAATACGACGATACTATATACCTAATAGTATACGTGATGGTGTCCTTTAATGAAAGAAATACAACAAATAAAGAAGGAAATTATCTCCTCGGAATAAAAAGTGTTAGAATCATAGTCGGGAAATATAAGGTCTCCTTAGCTCGTATCATGTGTAAAATCTCCGAAATCTACTTGGAGAAAGAGATGATTATCGCTATTAAGACCCCCTCGCGCATAAAGGGGACCAAGTTACAACCCATAGCCAACGCCACATCTAGAAGGAATCCGAAGGAAGCCCAAAGCCATATTCGCCAAGTAAATCTCGTCGGGCCGTTCTCGACAGATCCTAGTCGACGAGTTAAACTATCCATCTTCTTTCCCTATTGTAATCTGTGTGGTATTTCAATGTAATATATATATATAAACTAGAGTAGGATTATTACTCATCTTGAAGGCCCAAACCAATATAAATCCTTGTCTTTTGTCCTATAGCTCCGATCTCGCGTATATCCTGATTGCAATGATCCTCATGCTGTACAAATATTATCTTTGGTATAGCCCGTCGACACTTTTATCAATATTTCTTACTTTTAAATTTTGAATTTAACTTATTTCTAAATTGTACTCCTATATGGACTCTAAACTCCTCTTCCAATATTTCTTTTTTTTAATTCTGATTTTTTTATTTGTAAATTCTATTTCTATGGACTCTAGACTCTTCTTATAATATTTCCTTTTTTAATTCCGAATTTTTTTTATTTTCAATTATATTCTATATGGACTCTAAGCTCATCTTTCAATTTTTCTTTTTTTAATTTCAATTTTCAATTATTTCTACATTGTATTCCTATACTCTAGGTTCTTCTTCCAATATTTGTTTTTATTTCAGATTTTAATTATTTCTAAATTGTATTTCTATATGAACTCTGAACTCTACTTTTAATTTTATTATTTTTTATTCTGAAATTAAATTAGTTCTAACTTCCTATATGGACTTTAGACTCTTCTTTGAATATTTCTTATTTTTTTAGTTTTGTATTTTTATTATTTTTAAATTATATTTCTATATGTACTCTAAACTCATCTTTCAATATTTCTTATTTTTTTAATTTCGAATTTTAATTATTTCTATATGGACTGTAACATCTACTTTTAATATTTTTTAAATTTATAATTTCAATTAGTTCTAAATTGTATATCGGTATGGACTCTAGTCTCGTCTTCAATATTTCTTTTTTATTTTGGATTTTAGTTATTTCTAAATTATATTTCTATATAGACTCTAAACTCTACTTTTAATTTTATTATTTTTTATTATGAATTTTAGTTAGTTCTAACTTCCGATATGGACTCTATACTCTTCTTCGAATATTCCTTATTTTTTTTAATTTCGAATTTTTATTATTTCTAAATTGTATTTCTATATAGACTCTAAACTCATATTTCAATATTTATTTTTTTAATTTCGAATTTCAGTTATTTATAAATTGTATTCCTATATGATCTCTAACATCTACTTTTATTTTTCTTTTTTGAAAAAAAAGAATTTCAGTTAGTTCTAAATTGTATACCAGTATGGACTTTAATCTCCTCTTCCAATATTTCTTATTTTTTAAATTTTGAATTTTAGCTATTTTTAAATTGTGTTTCTATATGAATTTTTTTCTTTGATTAATATGAGAATTTCTAGGCTGTGAGAGCGAACGTGAAAGCTTCTTTTTCTATTATTACTTTAATAAGTTACTAGCAAAGGTGCCCGTGCGTTGCAACGTGAAAAACTAAAATTACAATAACGTTACATAATGAAGATTCAATTTTTGTGATATCTAAATCCTTAACATCAACTAATATTTGGTAGAAAACAAAATTTACGACATAACACTCAAACTTTACGTTTTTTGTTAGATGACATTGCAAGAATATGTTTGTACTTGAGGGCGTTGTAAAATAGTGGTAATTAACTGATGGACGTTCATGGCATTATATATTTAAGAGAGAGTTTATTCTATGGCAGTGAGTTTGTCCCAGTTCAACGATTTGTCACTGACATTATCTCTTTTTATAATATGCCAACAACTTTATCAATCGTTCTTACAATACGCCATGGGTTGGACATTTTTGAAAATACCCAAAATACCCTTATGGACATACCAGATTAAAAATTGATTTATCTCATTAGAAGTTTTTAAAAAAGAAATATTTTGTTTGGCCTCTTTACACAAACTTACATGTTGTGTAAGAGGCCACATAAAAATTTGCATGTTTTCTTAAACATCTAATGAGATAAATTAATTATTAATATTGTATGTATTTAAGGGTATTTTGGGTATTTTATAAAAAAGCCTATCCCATTCAAACTAACATTTAATATATTTTGATAATATGTTTGTTTTGGATAAAAAATATTGCTAAATTTATCTATAAACTTGATCAAATTTAAAGAAATTTGATTTATAAAAAAATCAAAATGACTTATAATATGAAACGGAGGGAGTATGTTTTATTATTTGTCATGGTAAACTTGCATGACTCTTGATTACAGATTACATGCTCTAGCGCCATATGCATGCAAATATATATGCCCGAGTCCTAATCCGATTACATGCTTCAACAGGACCAACATCCATACGCATGCAAATTATGTATGTCTGGCTCCTAGTCAAATCTGATTCTTACCTTAATAAAAAAAAAGAATTGGATGGTCTAGTTAGAGATGATATTTACTTGACTTACGAAAAAACACTGTTTATAAAAATTTTATAAGTAGATAAATATAAAGATAAATATAAAAGTAGATAAAAAAATAAAGACAAAGATAAATAAATAGGAAGCTTCGTGGCTTTGGCTGTGCGGCAAGTTAGATTAGATTTCTAATTTTTTTATTTTCATGCAATCAGACTCGGGCACGGTTAGTGTCGTATGGGAGAAGAACATCGCGGGGTATGTATCGTGTGGTATGTGGTATGTTAAGTGGGACGATAAAAACACTACAAATCTTTTAAGTTTGTAAAAATAAATATAAATATAAATATAAAGATAAAAAATAGAAGATTTAATTTCGTTGTTTTTAATAATCCATTGTAACCACGGGTATATGGCTAGTTTTCATATAAATATCCAGCTCCAAGAGAGTCAGATATCAAGATTTAACCCAAGACACACGATCCAGAGTCACTGCACGTTGATACGAAACCAAGCCCCGAGATCCATGAGTCACAGCGAACGACTTCCTCGGTGCTTCCACCGATCACCCGGCTCGCCAGAATCCCCGATGAGACCAGCATATAGGCCAGACTGGTTTTGAAACTCTGTTAATCGGATGAATAACAGATTGGCAGAGCTGAGCACATCAACGCCAATGGCAGACGAATGATGCGTATCAACCACCATGGGACGCATGCACGGTACGCATCCCAGCCTTCCTCCCAAAAGAAACTGAAATCTGCACGAATGTTGCGTATCAACCACCACGGGAGGCATGCACGGTACGCATCCCAGCCTTCCCAGAAGAAACTGAAATCTGCACGCCGAGGACGACGACCGCTGCACGCAAGGGCGGCGCAGATTCAACTATACACAAGGCCCGTAGCACGCGTCACCACGGGAAAACGCAGGTGCAGTCGAAGTACAGCTCGAACCGGATGCGCCCGAGGCCCTGAGAGTTTCGCTGTCCCTGACCACGCGTGACGCGTTCGACCGGCAGCTGCAGCGCCGGCTAACACGCGAGGAGAGCCGTCGACCGCCCGATGTTTTTCACGGAGGTACGTCGCGAAACATCAAGCGTCCTCGGGTGCACGCACGCACGCGCGAACGTGATCGATTCGCCTCATGCTGGCGCGACAGCGGTCAGTATCGCGGATCGCGTGCAGCCGAAGGACCAGGAGATTTCGATTCGTCGAGAGTTTCTCATCTCGCCGAGTCGCCAATGGGGGGTGGGTCCAGCGTAGGAATCCCATTCTATTGGTGACGTGGCGCCGCCAGCCGGCGTGTGGACATGACCGAGCTCCAGCGCCATTCAAACCGGCCAACCGTAACGATGGTGTGTGAATGAAGGGACAGCAGAGTCGCGGCAGCGGATCGACGCACGGCGGCACGGGACGGGGAGTTTGAGATTGCGTCAGAAAGCGATGGAAAACGCACGAAAATCCAGCCAACGGCTGCTGCATGTAGCCGTTCTGCGTTGCTGGCCGCTGACTCCGTTCCCGCGCGCTGCACGGACGCGACCCTTGCCGGTCTCCCCTTCCACACTCGCGAACACGTAAGCACGCGGCACGACGCGCCCCCTTTATTATGGCCCTTGCGCCACACGCGAGAGGGAATACCGCGCCATCGCGCGACAGCTCCCCGGCCGTGAACCGGGACGAGCTGCCGCCTGCTGCTGCTGCACACAAGCGCTCAAGTAGCCGGCCGAGTCGTCCGTTCACCGCGAGGGAAGTGACAACGACGACGGGGACGAGGAGCATCTGCCGGCAAGGAGCAGAAAAAGATGAGGGCTGCGGGGAAGCCGACGAGCGGCGGCGGCGGCACGTCGAGCAACATCCGTGGCCTGCTGCAGGACTTCCTGGAGCAGCAGCACCGACTGGACGTGCGACGGCAGGAGGCGCTGGAGAGGCACGCGCAGGAGCGGGCGGCCATCGAGCGGCAATGGAGACAGTCGATGCAGACACTGGAGCAGGAGAGGCTGATGCTCGAGCAGGCGTGGATGGAGCGGGAGGAGCAGAGGAGGGTCAGGGAAGAGGCAAGGGCTGAGCGGAGGGACGAGCTCCTGACCACCTTGCTGAACAGGCTCTTGCAGGACGATGATTTGTAGGGATGATGTGAGATGTCTAACTCAAAACAGAAAATTTATCATGGAAGGTTTATAGTGGCCCATGTCTTAGGATCTTAGCTAGATGGAAATTCTTTGTCTAGATTTGTGTATGTCAATCTTATGTTGTTGCCTGGTGAATCCTTTCTACTAAAAAAGTATTCTTTTACCTGCTAGAAACCATGGAACGGATAAGTGAATGAACTGAAAATACTGCTGATGAGGAAATAAGTAGTACAGTTCAAGGATATACTGGTATGGGCAAAATTTCATGAACATTAAATGTAAGAGAAAAAAGAAAAGGAAAATGAAAATAGCTAGCTGATCAAATGTACAATACCTCATTTACATGTACAATGCAAGGATGACAAAAATGACTTTCCCATCTTTCTTACCTAGGACTGTCTAGTACACTAGTCTATCGTGGCATTGCCAGATAGGTAGATCAACCAGGGCAACAAGTTATGTCACTAAGTAACAAGTTGCGCATCAAAGCAAGAAATATGCATTACAAAATTCTGAATCTCTGATAAGATGTGTAGACTTGTGCCCCTTTTGATGTACCTTCAGGTTTTAATAACTACTGCCTGAACATTGTGTTCACTCGTCGCTTTCTGTATCGGACATTTGCATATCATCGTCAGAATCAGTGTCGGTATCTTGGGCACCATCAGAGCCTATGCTGCTACCTTCCTGTGTTACTAAACATGCAAAATTGTTCAAAACATGAGGCTCAATAATTCTCCAGAAAGATTCAGCATTGCTACCCTGAAAACCTATCCAAAAGAATCTTCCCTTCCTCTTCACTTTACTTGTTAACGACTGTGTGTGCAAGGAATTCACAATTCTCTCAACACCCTCACTGTTCCCACCACTGAGCTTAAGAACAATATCACCTGATGGGAGTTTGGAGCCCCCAAACATGAACCAATATGCTAGAACACGTGGAGATAACCACCTATGGATAAGCTTTGGGAGCACAGGCTGACCTTTCAGAAAGAACTGGTCTGCAAAGAAACTGAAATGCTGGTGAGGTATTGTTGAAAACTGATAAGGCATCTTGCTCCCATCATCGAATGATCTGCTTGCTGAAGACAACCATTCAAAGAAACGCTCATGAATGTGCACCCTTAAAACTGAATGAGCATTGGAATCTTCCTGGAACTGAAAGTGCACGATATGGACCCCTCGCTGTGCATAAGATTCCATTCGAGTGCCTCCCAGAAGCAAACCAATTAAAATTTCACGCTGCTCTCGATCCAATTTCATGCTCACGATTTTTGGTTTAATAACTTTCTTGCTGAGAAGGAGACCACTTTGGAGTTTTTCCAAAGAGTCTGCCTGTACATCATATTTCTTTTTACTCATCATATCATAAACCTTTTCGGCTTTCTGATAGTCTTCTGCAGAAAGATAACCTCTTAGCATAATGTTGCACGACTTCGTGTTAGTACCTATCATCCCATTATTGTGCATTTCACCAAATACCTCCTCAGCCTTCTCGATATTTCCAACCTTTACTAGTGATTCCAGATAAATGGTGTACAATATTCTGTTTGGACGGCATCTGGCTATGCATTTTAAGAATGTTAATTCTAACTTTTCATGCATATCCAGATCCATGTACATGTACATCAAGTCAAGGAAGGCTGGCATCAAATGCTTCATATCACTCTCAATAAATTCATTCATAAGTTGTTCCACGATATCTACTTCCCAAGCTTTTGTCATTATCTCAATTATTTTATGATATGATGCAATGTTAGGAGGTATATTTTTATCCTTCATTTCCTTGAACATATCGAGAGATTTCATAGGCTCATTAGTCCGGGCATAAGCCTCCATTCGGCAGACATAGGCCTGAACAGGGAGGTCAGAACCACTCTGAAGAATCTTGTGCCACGTGGCCTCTGTTTCTTCAACATTCCCTTCCTTGGAAAAGGCCCTCATCACTGACACCAGCACATCAATACCCTCATCAAAGCCTGCTTGCTTCATCTCCTTCCTAAGAGCTATGATCCTTTCTCTATCAATGATATCCTGGTAGCTGTGAAGCCAGATGAGCCCAGCATAGACATCCTTGTGCACATCAAGATTGGTGGTGACCAGATTATGGTACACAAACTCAGCCTGCTTGAGGTTGTACTTTGCAGTTCCCCCTGTCTTACTCACAAGCTCACGGAACAAGGAGTTATGAAGGCTAAGGCGAGGCTTGTAACCACCCATCTGTATCATCTGGTTGTAGATAGTGCATGCCTCCTCAAGGCAACGCCCTTTAGGTACACTGAGGTAAGCAACAATCAGTATGTGGAAGGTAGACTCTGCAGGCACACGGCCCTGCTTGACCATCGCCTCAAACACCTCCCGGCATTTCTCAACCCTCCCATCCCTCCCAAGGCAATCTGCCACCCTGGTGGCTAGCGCAAAGTTGAAGCGGAACCAGTGCTGCCGCACCATCCAGCTATACACCTGAAAACAACCAGTGAAGTGAGCAAGGACCATCCAACATCCATGTCTCAACCTATTGTGTCTTTGTGTTGAGAAAGTCATTTTACAACTTAAGGGAAAATCCCCTCATTCGACAAATTGGAAATATTTATGAGAAATTCCGTAAATAGAGTAAGGTCAAATCTTTCACTCCAAAAAATTTCAAGACAAAATATTGGATATTCAAATGAGAAAACAAAGCAATACAGCCAAATTTATCTTTTTCTTGCACTCTTCACAAACACATTGGTCTTTTTTTCCTCAATACATAGATTGAGTTAGTAGTTAGTACATGTGGGGGATAGTATTAGTACATATTAACATCAATGTTCTCAATCTTTTTTGGAATTTTTTCACGACTATTAGTAATGAAGAGTGGAGAGCGTGTGAAGGCGTGTAAATTCCGCCTCCCTTGTTGCCTACAATTAACGCAATTCGTCGAACAATACACGAGCAACAACCGCATGTATATATATGTTTAATGAAGATGCTAAAAAGGTTACTCGTGCGAGGTGGAAGCGCGAAGTACTGACCCGGAAGGCAGCGTCATTGTTGCGGATGCGGAGGCAATGGACGGCGACGTAGGTGACGTCGTCCTGGGTGATCCACTTGCGCTGGGCGTTGAGGATGCGGGTGAAGGTGGAGTGCTTGTAGGCGGGGAGCTCCTTGCAGAGCCAGGCAATCCTGGAGCGGCGCCACTGCTCGGGCAGCTCCTCCAGCTCGGGCACCACCAGCTCCAGTGATCTCACCGCTTCCCTCTCGTCGGTCGCCGCCCACGCCTCTCCCTGGAACAGCCCAGACTCAGTCTCCTCATCCTCATCCTCCTCGTCCGAATCCAGGATTAGGGACTCCAGCGCTGACGCTACCGCTGGGATTCCTGGGCGGGACACCGCGAGGCGGCCGGGGAGAAGCTTCGGGCCGGCGAGACGGAGGGCGGGAGGAGGAGGAGAGGCGAAGGGGTAGGAGAGCGCGAGAGGGCATCGTAGCGATGGGGATGGCGCGGCGCAGGGTGAAGTGGTGGCCATGAAGGATACGACCGCGGAGCACCGGAAGCCTGGTCGCTCCTCTATCTCCCGTTCTCGCAGTCGGCAGGCACCGCTGCCTAATCGTTCCCGGAGGCTCTGTGTACACTGTACACTGTACACGGTTCGCCGCTCTCGTAGGCTTGGTAGGATTTGGGCTTTTATAAACTGGATTGGGCCTCCGGCAAGATACTGAAAACCCCACAGGCCCAGTCTTGTGAGATTTGGATACAGAAAAGGAAGGAAAAAATTCACTTTAGGTCGACATCGAGTTTGGATTTTTATCCCTGAACCAAATTACCAAATATTTACAAATCAGATTACCCAAGATCCTAGTTCTAAGCAGTATTATGTCTGATTTTAGCTAATGTAACAAGCTAAGTTAGGATGAGACCCATGCAGGCCCCACATGTGAGTAACCAATTTTTTACTTCCTCCTTTCTCCACCTCTCTTCTTCCTTCCCATCTTCAGGGCGACGGGTAGCGGGCGGCATGAAGAGGCGTGACAAGAGACGCGATGGATGATGAGGAGAAGGCCAGTAGCCACCGACGGGAGGCCGGGCAGAGGAGGAGCGGCGAGAGCGGATGAGGTCGGGAAGAGCGACGAGGGAGCAGAGGATGCCGACAAAGGAGGAGCGGCGGGAGCGGAGGATGCTGGGAGGGAAAAGGAGAGGCGGGGGGCCAGGTGGAGGAGCGGCTAGAGCGAGGCGACCATGCAAGCCAATAGTGGTGGTGGCGGCGGCCGCCAGGGCAGGGCTGCCATCCTCTTCGACCTCCTAACTCAATGGACCTCGACGACGATGGCCATGGGGGAAGCGAGAAGACGGCGGCCACCGTCGCTAGGGCCACCTCCGTCCGTGCCCGGTGAAGATGACGAGTCACCGCTCTCTACGTCGACGACACTGGTGGAGACGACACGAGGATAGGCTACGCCTGATGGAGGAAGAGGAGGCGAAGGGCCGACGGGGACGCAACAGAGTTGAGATGGAGAGGGCATCGGGCGACGACGCGGCGAGCAGAGGCACAAGAGAGAGGGCCGCAAGCCGCCCTTCTCCCCACCAGCTCCTTTCCCGTCGACTACTGCGCGCCACACCTTCTCCTCGCCGCTTGTCGTGCCATCCTTCCCATCGACAGTCGCCCTGGAGGGGATTGGGAAGTAAGGAGAAGACAACGGAAAGAGGAGAGAGAGGAGAAGAGAGGGAAGAGGGGAGAGAGAGGAGAAAGAAAGTGGTAGCCACTGACATGTGGGTCCACGTGGGTCCTATGCTGACACAACTTGTCATGTTCGCTAAAATCGGACATAATACTAATAACTTTGGGTAATTCGGTTTTATAAATTGAAAGACTTATTATATTTGGTATTTTGGTTCAGTGACATATCCAAACTCAATGTCAAGATGAGGAACATGAAGTGAACTTATTCCATACAAAAAAAATGACAGTTACATAAAAATATCTGCTCTGGTATATCCTCCACTAGTACACTCACATAGCTGATACACTACCAAAATCTAATAAAAAGAAACACCTAAAATATCTAAACAAAGAACACACATCTAGAAGATAACTCAATCTCAGTAGTTTCAACAGAACACTAGAACAGGGATTTACAATTATACACCAGAGCAATTCTCTCTTCAAACATGACAAATCATTAACCCGAGTTGTTGATAGCTTACTGTTTGTTGAAAAGATGAGATAAATCTAACATTGTTCATATGGTCTTAAAGTAGAGCAGAAAACTTAGAAAAAACAAGGGCTCGACAAAATATTGCTCTGGTATATTCTCACTCTCACAGCTCATACACTACCAAAATCTAACAAAAAGAAACATCCAAAAAAATCTACTCGCAAAGAACACACATCTAGAAGAGAACTCAACCCCGGACGACCCCGGTGGTTTTGACAGAACAGGGATTTACACCGGAGCAATTGGTGCTAACTTACTGTATTAAGTTGATGAAAAGATGAGAGAAAAATCTACATTGTTCACATGGTCTCAAAGTAGAGAAGAAAATGTATGAAAAAACGAGGGCTGGACTTATCTGTAAAGCATGGTACATTCAGTTCAGCTGGAACTAACAAGTTAATTTATTGGTTGCATTGTAACTTCTACAATTTCTCAATGGAGGATTTGAATACAGGTTCGGCTTATCCTTTCAGGCATGCTTCTTGTTCTTGGCATACCAGTTCTCAATGGTCATGAACCAATTAAATTGGAAGCAAATTGCTGCAAATCGCATGATTCCAGCACCAATAATCTCCAGGAATGCTGTTAGCGGGGAACTCTGTGGGGATAGACCAGCAGTAGCTACAGCTAACATTGCTCCCTCAAAATTGCAGGGTACAATAAACTTTCCGGATTTGATGCCATCTAAAGCCTTCCTAGCAACATCATCAGCTTTCATGCCACCAGATGATCCTGCTATGATATTGGTCAACTCTGGCCTCCTTTTATTCTCTGCAATCAGTAAATGAACAGACTTAACTATGTAAGGCAATTGACTATGAAATAGTACTGATAAAGTTTTGTTGATGGAAAGAGTAAAGAGTGCCTCCAGAACTAGACTGCCGGAAAGAATTAGATAAAAAGATACTTTCTCCTGTGTACCAATGTCCAATGCAACTTGTAACAATGGCAAACACACAAGCAATCAACTGAATGAGTAAGGGTGTGTTCGGCCGGCTGTGTTCTCAACCCCACTCCCTCATGTTCCGCGCGCACGCATTTCAAACTGCTAAACGGTGCATTTTTTGCAAAAAGTTTCTATACAAAAATTGCTTTAAAAAAATCATATTAATCAATTTTTCAAAAAAATAGTAAATAATTAATTTATTATATGCTAATGAGTCGCTCCGTTTTTCGTGCGGAGGAAATGAGTTTCCAACTCACTCAAACAAACACAGCCTAAGTATTTTGGCAGTGAATTTTATTTGCATGTGTGTCATCATGATTCTAACAATAGTATATTACAAGTAGGTATAACCAACGAAATGGCATCAGTTTTCCTGAAAAATTTCAGGGTGAATATGCAAGTGTGTGCATGAAAAAATAAATAGGGCAACCAATATATTCAGATATGCAAATCCATCAAATTAGCATGTATGGCTCATTGCTAGTTCATCAATCGCTTAAAAGCATCTATGGTCTGCACATACCTTCAGCGAAACCTGGTGTCTCTGTGTCAGGAGGGAAGATCAACGAAACATGAATATTGTCCGCAATAACCTCATGCTGCAAGGCCTCACCCAATCCACGAAGCGCAAATTTGCTCGCAGAGTAAGCGGTGTACCCATAAACTCCAACCTACAGCAAGAGCAATCATGTCAGCAAAACTTCATCTACCCACCCTGCAGCATTACATCGAACACTTGAGCTGCAAGATGAGCATAACAGCCTAAATTTACTTGTACGGTGTACCTGGCCGGCCTGCGAAGACATGATGGCGATGGACGCCGGGAGGCGCGTCTCCTTTGTGCGTTCCTTCATGGTGGGGAGCGCCGCCTTGACGAGGTGGAAGGTGCCCATGAGGTTGATGTCCACCATCCACTTGACCTCCTCCATCTCCTGCTTCTCCAGCTCCTGCGGGACGAACACGCCGTGGTTGCAGACGAGGACGTCGACGGGGCCCGCCTCGGCGAGCGCGCGCGCCACGGCATCGGCGTCCCGCACGTCGGCGGCGTGGACCCCGATGTCCTGCCCCGTGGCGGCCCGGATGGCGCCGCGCGCCTCCTCCAGCCGGGCGGCGTTCCGGGCCAGGATGGACACCCGCGCCCCCTCCCTCGCCGCGGCCGTGGCCATGGCGAGCCCGATGCCGCTGGACCCGCCGGTGATGAGCACGTGTCGGCCCTTGAGCGGGATCCGCGCCGCTCTCGGCCGCGCCAGGAACGCGAGCGCCGCGAGGAGCCCGACGGGCGGCACCAGGAGGAGGAGCGATAAGAGCGCGGCGGCCATGGCGGAGCTTGCGAGTGGTGGTGGGCCGGTGGGATGGGAGGAAGGGGAACGAGGCGGAGGGGTGGTTTAAAGTGGGCGAGGCGGCCGTCGGAGTGGACCCGGCGGAGGAGGGGTCAGATCCGGGACGAGGAGAATTGGACTGTACAAGGGTGGAGGCGTGAGCTGCGTGCGTAGTGGAGGCCGAGGCTGCCTGCGCGGGCGGGGCGGCGGCGCGGGAACGGCAGATCTGACCGAGGAGGCGAGGATGGGTGGAGAGTCCGCGGCCGTGACCAACGAGCCGGTCAGGTTTGCCACGTGGGACAATATGTTGCAAGGTGTGTGTGTATGTTTTTTTTCTCGCAGTACATAGCTGAATTCAAACAAGAACAGCTAAAAAGAAATTGATGGTCTGACGTTCTTTGATTAGTCATTTAATCACAACTATTTTGGAACGATGTGGCTCGCAAACTCTTCTGTTTATTAAAAATACCAGTCATTGATCAACGGAAAAAAAAACATATGAGTACATCTCGAGCAGTATAAGAAAACGCCTCGCCGGCCATTATTGAACAAGAGAGAGGGGTAATTACACTCACTTTTTTTAATTACATGAAATATGCATATATCATAGGTTTTATTCGACACAACTTCAGATACAATAATTTTAGCTGAGTACTCCTAACTTCATAATTTCATAGATCTAAATTTGTAATTACATTAATAATACTTAGATGAGTAACTTTGTTCATATTTTTGGTGAAATTCAAATTTTTAAATCACTATAATTAGGGATGAAAACGGTCGGAATCGGTAGCATATCTTCGGAAACGACCCTCGACTGACTGGTAGTTGACCATATTTATTATTTAAATTACTCGGTGTCGATATTAATACGATGCAAAAAGAAAATAGAAAAAACAAAATTTATATATAGCCAAAAAGGTAAAGCTTGGAAATGGTACCTCTTAGACAGAAACGACGCTCAGTCGATCGAGAATTTTCGTAACCATTTTCACCCCTAACTGTAATTGAACTTAAAAACTTTAACTTCAGTTTGAATCTGAATATGAAGCTGTGTCAAATGGAACCTATAAATGTGCCATTTAAAACATGTAAAAAACAAAAGACAATGATGTACTCACTTCATCCCGTAAAAAAATAACTTCTAACTACGAATCTGGACATAGCCAATATCTTTGATCTCATTATATTAAAAGCACATCAGTGAGTAGGTAATACTACAGTATATTTGTAAATATCAGAATTCAATCCTAATGGGTTTAGTCCTACCCCTATAACAAGATTATAAGTGGGACTTGCAAACCAGTAGAGAAAAAAAATATAAGTCCCATTTAAAATTCAAGAAAAAATCTATTTTCCAAGAATGAAACTGTCTTTTGTAAATCCAAACGGAACTAGCAACAGTTTGCACGTTTGCGTCCAAGATTCCAGAGGGACTCTTGCCCTGTTAAATTACTAATCTGGGTTCAACATGTTGGGCCTTGCCGCTTACGGCCCAATTTTATGTGTCCAATCATAACCCGATTTCGTTGTCGATCTGTGCCTTCACGGCTTCTCGACTACTCTCCTCTATCGCTAGCCACAGATCCGCTCCTGGCTCCTGCAACGCCAACACCCCGTTGAGAATCGTCGTGCGCGCAGGTATGATCCCCCTCGCCTGCGCATATCAGGTCACTCGCTCGATCCAATCTTTCGGTTGATTATAGCGAATCTGGAGGCTCTGCCTCTCTAGTGGGTTGTTTTTTTTTCTGATTATTTCCACTCCCATTTGCTTGCGCATCTCAAACTCTATTGTGGAGAAGGGGAGGTGGTGAAAACTGGCAATGGGGTCGTTGTGCCTGATCTTTAATTGATCTGGTACGATTGGTGTACATTGTGGGCCGGATCAGGGATGAATCTTGAGGGATTATTGCCTTCTGCTCGCCGCTATAGATGTATGATTGTTTAGTTTAGTTTTGAAGTATTCTGACTCTTTTCAGTCGATTGTATCATCATAAAAGCTCTTGGTCCACTCTGTGGTTTGATTTTGTGTAAGAAGATATATAATGTCGCATGATTATATTCTGTAGATCGTAGATTGGGATCGAGAGCAGATGTTATTTTGTGCACGCACACTTTTAAAATCCTTTGATATGGTTAATTAATTCCGTGACCTCTTCATTCAGCCCCCTTGTACATGGGTAAACAAGCATAACGGAATTACAGGCAAGCCGGTAGCTTGGAAAGAACCCTCTTACTCCCAGTAAAAACAATAGGAGGCCCACTACTGCTAATTTCTTATTGTGCTTCTGAATACAAAGTAGCACAAGTAGGGATATTAGATATGGGAGAGAAAGTCCTTTTTTTTTGTTGTTATCCTCGTTGTTATTGTAACTGTTATCTGGTGCCAAATTAGCACCTGTTATTGTAACTTTTTTTTTTTGCGGGGGAGCACCTGTTATTGTAACTAAAAGTCAGTGGCTTTTATTAGAAGATCACATCTTCTGTTTTTTTGTTTATACTTCTTAAAATGTATCTTGTGAATGCTCGAATTCTGACATATGTTATGCAATCACATTCATTTGTGTTCTGTTCATTTAGGACTTGTTATATTCCAATCAGCTTTCACTATGTGTTATTTTGTCTAATAATAAATTTATCTTTTTTCTAAAATGGTTCCTCACACCATGTAGCAGAAGGAAGATGGATGCTAACAGACGCCAAGGTGGAATTCAGCAATTATTGGCTGCAGAGCAAGAAGCTCAGCAGATTGTGAATGCTGCTAGGAGCGGTAATTGTTTTGCAGATATTTCTCCTATACTGATTTAAGAATAATGTGGAAATCAATGAGGCAAATTGCTTATGTTGTATGATATATGTGTAATGATTGCTTCAACATACCTACAACAAGCTTTGCTCGTATGTTTCTTTGTTGATGTCTTTATAGGGTAATTTTGAATCATTGTTGAATAAGTTCCATTGTACCAGCATTAGGCAAATCAACAGTGGGAAAATTCCATGTTCAGCAGAATGAAAAACATGTTCAACAGTGGGAATTAGATATGGACTCACATTTTCTGTTAGTTCCTCAAAAATTGAATAAAAAACATTCTTTCTTGCTACAATTCTTCTGTAGCTTAACTAAACAAAGGTAAACTACCCGTGTGATTCCTTTGATATCTTTTTAGCATGTAATTCTCATGATATTTTGGTCATATAGTTGGACATCGAATATATCACGTATATTTTCCCTATATGTGAATGAAAAAAAAACACTGAATGGAAATATATAAAAATAAGTGGTATGTTACCCTGAATTGTGCCCTTCACAGCTTTGTAGAATGCGATGGCCTTGTATGATCGTTTTCAGAAACCATGTTCTACCTTTTGCTTCTAAACACGTCATACAAACATGCTACCCCTATTCATTTTTTATTGAGCATATAGAGATCTGACTTGGGATTGAAACGGAACACCTTTCCTGTTTGACAGCTAAATCAGCAAGGCTTCGGCAGGCAAAAGAGGAGGCTGAGAGAGAAATAGCCGAGTACCGTGCTCAGATGGAAGCTGAGTTCCAGAGGAAGGTTGCGGAGGTATGCATCTTTCGATCTTATATAGTTCGTGGAATTAGAAGAGCTATTGCCGCTAACCTGCCTGTTTCTTTCCAGAGTAGCGGTGATTCTGGTGCAAACGTCAAACGGCTTGAGCAAGAAACTGACACGAAAATTGCGCAACTGAAGGAGCAGGCTGCAAATGTCTCCCCTGAAGTGATCCAGATGCTTCTTAGGCATGTCACCACTGTGAAGAACTGATAAAAGTTGGAGAACTTGCCGACAAATTAAGCAGAGATTGGGCTCAAATTGTGTGCTACATTTTTGTTTATTCCAAGATGGATTACAAATTTACAATCCTGTTCTTAGTCATGCAATACCAATAAGCCGCAGCAGATTTATTGGTGAGCACGAGGGATGATTATACAATAAGCATTCTTGTTTATGTGATTTGGCGAGCCTTTGTTGAGCTGTTGGAGAGAAAGTGAATGATCCTGTGTGAATCTGACTGTTCTAGCTTTACCTTATCGTTTCCTGCCATTCTCTCGTCAGAGACCAATCTTTCTTCGCAACGTTGATTTCTTAACCAGGGCCTGTCATTTTCGTACCAGATGGAGCTGAGAAGCATCCAGTTGCGTTGTTTTGCTTGGCTATTCTGTGATTTATGGAGCGACCAAGTGGGTCATCCAGCAGGATGACGAGAGTGAGACGGCAACATCGATGGACGCCGACGTCCGACGTCTCCGTGACTGGAGCACCACGCGGCGCGCGGCAGACCGCCGGTTGCCCAACCGTGCTGGTGCCGGTGCCAGTGCCGTGTCAGCTTGGTTCACCGTGCAGCGCGGGTGGCGTGGTGAGCGCGCCGCGCCATCGGCAAAGGATGGCGGCGCAACACGCCCCGCGGCGTCGAGCTGACACAGTGACGCTGCCTTTGGAGCGTAAAATTTTAAAAACACAGTAATAAAAAAAACATAGGAATAAGATGTCACGCTCTATAAAAACCTATAGAATTTCAAAACACATGGATACTATAGAGCTGTTGCCTTTGGATGATTAGTAGGAAGTAAACACAGGAATTTCAAAAGAAATTTGCATGTGGTAGAGAGAGAAACTAGAGAGATATGGAGAGAGTGCATTAGACTTCTCAAAGGGAAATAAAAACATGAGGTTTGAGCTCATGTTTATTTTCCTATGAAATTGGGAGGCATAGCGTAGGAGAGCATTTCATAAGAATTTTAGAATCCTGTTCTTATGTTCCATAGGGGCTTATAGAAAATTTTTTCAAGGATTTGAATCCTCCCAAATTCCCATGAAAATCCTTCAATCTAAAGAAGCCCTCGGTCAGGAGCGGTGGAAATTGAGCCCGGCTCTGTTTTTTATCTACTCCAATTTTCTTCAAAATCAATTTATTATGTTATTTTATCATTTGGGACTGTTTTTCTTAACGAGCTAATGAGCCGAGCGCAGACAGAGTGAAACTAACTTCCATCCAAAGTTGAATAATTTTAGTTTTAAAAAGAAAACTAGATCAATCAAAGCAATCTTGAACCGAGGGAGCTAAATGAGCTTTTTAGCCACCCCTAGTTGACGCGTTAGTCTGATCTAAGAGTTTCTTGACGTATCTGGAGTGCACATTTATGGATATTTTTTTAAGTCTGACGAGTACAAAATCAATGACGGGGTAACAGTGCACTGGCTGTTTCCTAAATCAACAAATCGCCACCAGTAGGTGCTAACTCGTCAGAATTTGCATTATTCGTGATGGTAGCAGGAGCATAATTTCCGTACTACTAGGGTACTAGTGCGTTGTTTCGGGCTTGCGACAGGTGATGATGGTGAACTTGATGAGCCCTTTCTTGTATCCTTCGATCATCAGCGGCATCACCATTGCACCTCTTATCGTCTTCCACCCTTCAAATTAAGAGACGAAGCCAACACAAATTAATCTAGTTTTGTGCAACATCTGTTCCAAATTAGTTCAGCATGATGCCGCTAATGATAAGTGGAGGAAAGGAAGATGGCAAGATCATACCACTTCTTAGCAGAGAGGTTAACCCTTTCCATGTCAATGCTGATTTTATAACCGCAGGCCAGAATGGGGCGACGTTCTCTGACCAATCAGCTGTCCTTATTTCCTGGTACATCTCACATGTCACAGAGATGCAAGAATCTCTTGCGAGAATGCAAATCGGCATGGTACGCAGGTTGATGTGCAAACCATATCAAGTTGCAACTTAAATTCACTTAAGAGTTCAGAGCATGAAAAGCTTTTTTACCTGAAGAGACAGTGACTTGGCAATTTTGACATAATCAGAAGGAGAGCACCAGTCTGGGAGGTAATATGCATCGCATATCCTTTTCAGGAGATTCAGCTCATCAGGTTTCAGGGACTCTTCGGATGGCTCGAGGTTCCTATGGCACCAGGTCACAATGATTATTCTCGCCCCAGGAGCCGCGACGCGTGCAAGCTCGCTTACAAACTGTAAAAGACTCAGGTAAGAAATCTCGTGAAAAAAAAGAGTGTGAAAAGATCCAAAAACTATTCAGTAACATCCGATACAGACTCCTCTCAAGATGAGTTGATTGACATCTGATTTTAATAAATAGCAGAATTGTTTCATTGATATCATCTCGTTTTTCTACGTTTTCGCAACCCGACAAATTAACATATGGGTTATTTCCAACAGATGCGATTGCTCAACCAAGATTCCAACCGATGCATGGCAACCCATGCCGCCGGAACCTGATGGCTAGATTTGAAACGTTCTCTGATCCAAAGATACATTTTATTTTTTTCTGAAAGGAATAAGAAAGAAGAGTATGTTACCTTCCGTTTGTCTGGCATGTGCTCGCCACTCTCCATGGACCAGACAAGATCAAACTGCCCATCAGGAAAAGGCTGCTCCAATGCATCACCAACTTGAAAGGAGACCTGCTTATACAGATCGTCGTCACACCAACAGTGAGTAATCAGAGCTTAAACCCTCTGATATTGTCAACTGTAACTATGACTAGCTACAGCGAGATTAAATCCCGATACGAATAAACAGTAGTAATACACACCTTGTCTGATAACCCTTGCTCTGCTGCGAGGGCATTTCCTCTTTCAGCCTGCACTGGACTCAACGTGATGCCGTAGCATTGTGCTCCGTACTTCTTCGCAAGGTATCTTGAGCTACCACCAATGCCACAGCCAACATCGACTACGCTTTTGGGTTTCTTCTCCGCATTATCTGCAGGCATCAAGCACAATTATCAGCTAGAGCAAATTAATCGAACCATGTAATCCAAGGGTAAACTGAGGCTGAGTTCAGGCAACACTTTTGGTCCTTTTCATATTCTTTGCAGTACTAATACCGCAATCGCCACGGATTTGAGTTTTTTTCCCCAAATTTTTGCCAAAGGTTTTTGCTCCACGCTTGTTAAAATACGTTTTCTCCATAGAAAAATCTTCTACCGCATTGTTAGATTACTTACACAAAATTATTTGTGAAGTTTATTTCTCCAAATTTTAATTTATCGTGTTAATCAACTAAACAATCCGTCCTAATAATCCACGCAAAAGCCTGGTTCAAACAGGGCCAATATTACAGGGAAAGATTTGAAATATTTTCCAAGGAATAAGATTGAAGACCTTAGTTAAACAGAAAAACAGAAAAGTTAACGAATTTAAATGCTCAAACGGTCTACAGTGTGAGATAGACCTGCAAAACCCCGCTGGGAAAAGTACGTGCCAAAATTGTCACACGTCCGCAGCCTTTTGTGGTATTGTGGTACCAAGTGGATGAATGGCGTCTTTCAATTAAAAAAAAGAAGGGGAAAACCCCCTGCACTCCTCCTGCAGCATCGTTCTGGTACCGGAATATCTCATGATTTTGCCGTACGTGTTGGAGCCGTGTGGCGAGCAGGGGTTGGGCAAGCGGAAGGAACAGTTAAACCTCCTAATAAGCCAAAACGTTTTATTAAAAAATAAAAATTAATTTATAGATAAAATTTGTATACATGTGTTTTTATGCTTTGTTCGGCAGACTGATTTCCTAGCGCGCACAGTAAACACGGAAAACGGAGCGGTCATTAGCGCGTGATTAATTAAGTATTAGCTAAATTTTTTTTCAAAAATGGATTAATTTGATTTTTTTTAAGCAACTTTTGTATAGAAACTTTTTGCAAAAAAGTTCACCGTGTAGTAGTTTGAAAAGCGTGCGCGGGAGTAAAAATACTGTGCGGCACTGTGCGCGTTCCGAACGGCAGCTGCCGAACAGACCCTTAGTGGCTTAAAAGTTAATGTAAAAAACTATATTAAAAATATCTTAAAATTAATATCAAAATTGAATTTAAAATTTTAAATTTGGACTTTTGACTTTGATTTATTAGTCTAATGGTCTATCGATGGGGACATGGGGTTCTTAAAAAAAGGCCGTAATTAACGATTGGCCCGGCGGCTTGCAGCCAATCAGAAAAGCTGGATGGGCTCAGCAACACAAGCGTAGATTCCGGGGCGGGGCAAGCGATACGTACCGGGGACGGCGGCGAAGGCGAGGGATTCCTCGATCATGCGGATCTGGGCGCGGCGGTGGTCGGACATGGAGGCGGCCTCGCCGGCGTCGTAGAAGCCGTGGTGCATGTGTTCGCCCCAGATGCTCTCCCACACGCCGGAAGACTCGTCGTAGAGCCCCGCGATGCCCTCCTTCAGCCCCGGGGGAGACGCCGCCGCCGCCGCCGACGACGACAACTTCGGTGCCATCGCGCGCACGGCGAGTTTCGTCCCCCGGCTGCTGCGGCGGCGGTGGTGGTGGAGGCAGAGGCCAGCGCGGGGGGAGGCCGAGGCGCAGCGACGACGGCTCGTGTAGCGGAGCAGTGGATGCAGCGGTGTCAGTGCGCCCGTGGCCGCGGCGGCGTGGGCCATTTTGTGGCGCTGGCGTCTGAGGCCTTGATGTTTTTTTTATTCGCTCGCAGCCAAGGCACGGCACGAGCGCGCGAGGATTGTAGATGACTGTAAAGTGGGGGTAAGTCTACTGAGAGCGGATAGAAAAAAAAATTGTATTAGACCATTTAAACGCGCCACGTAGGACACAGGCTGTCGTGGAAGAAAAAGTAGGTGAGGCCCATGGCTTTTGATTGCTTCTCGTGTCTTATTTTGGCTACGAGAGCCTCGCCAGCAAGCATCTGCAAGCGGCAGCATTGCGCGTCGTGGTCGTCGTCGCTGAGGGCCGTCAGGCCGCCAGCAGATCAGCCGCCAACTTCATCGCCCAAGAAGATCCGACGGTGATGCCGTTGCTGCGAGCAGATCGGCTGGCGAGAGGAGGACGAGGCGACCGTCCTCATGGAGCGCGAGGCGCCGCGAGCAGCCGCGCCGTCCATTTCGTGGCCGCGGATGGAGATGAGGAGTGCGAGCTCGATCCGCCGCCGCCAGCGCCATCGAAGCTCGATCCGCAGCCTCCGAGCTCGGTTTGTGCCACCGGAGCTCTATCCGCCGCCGCGCCGGAGCTCGATTCGCAGAGAGGAAGAGGGCCTTGCCTCCGGCCACCCTTTCCGCCTTCGTCTGCTGGGCCGTCGGCGAGGAGGGGAGAGGGGAACGGTGGCGGTGGAGAGGAGAGACGCTGGCGGAGGGGAGAAGCAGCGACGGTGGAGAGGAGAGACGCCATCGGAGGGGAGAAGAGGCCGCGCCGGCGGAGCGAGGAGGAGAAGCGGCGACGCCAGCGGAGAAGGGGATCGGGTGAGAGAGAGGGGAGGGACGAGAAAAGGTACAGGAAGGGGCTGACACGTGGGTCCCGCAGTATTCGATACTCATAAAAGATAAAAAGATAAAGATTATCGCTTTTTAAACTGCTAAACGGTGTGTTTCGTGCGAAAATTTTCTATATGAAAGTTGTTCTAGAATATCAGATAAATCTATTTTTCAAGTTTGTAATAATTAAAAATTAATTAATCATATGTTAATGTCATCTCGTTTTACGTGAAACACTTTATCTTCATTTTCAGAAGATTCAAACACCATATATATCATATATATGTATTCCTTTTTCTTTTTATTGTTACAGGGTGTATAATATAAAAGTTCGATTGATTAGTATTGTAGGGACTGACATAAAAATAACTAAGGTCTGAAATAAAAAAAATATTAGGTGTGATCTTTACTGTGGGTTGTGTAGCCTAAATAAGGCTTTCTTCGGTTGCGTGTGTTGGGAAGAAATTTCTTTCGCACGAAAAACGGAGCGACTCATTAGCACATGATTAATTGAGTATTTATTAATTTTTTTAAAAAATAGATTAATATGATTTTTTTAAAGCAACTTTCGTATAGAATTTTTTTGCAAAAACACACTGTTTAGCAATTTGAAAAGCGTACACGCGAAAAAAGAGATGTGAGTTGAGAAAGTTGGGTGAAGAACTCACCCAAAGTGTTGTGCACTTGTGCTTATGTGGCATCTATGGCTCTTCAAATGAGCAAATCGCACTGTGAATGGCTTTACTTTTTCCGTTTTAAAATAAGTTTATTCACCTGATTCATCTTAAGATAGATAAAATAATATTTAATAAATTATCAATAAAATTATTGATACATATGAAATAGATAAAATATAAAATTATTTTGAGACGAATGAAGTACTGCACGGCGCAGCGCTGTACCGTTGTGTGCTTGAGGAGCGCGCGTTCCGCGTGCAGGCGCTCACGGTCACGGTCACGGCACATACTGTGGGAAATAGAATGAACCACATGCAGGACTGGCATTTAGAGAAAGAAAAGTGCTCGACGGCAATCACGTCGATTGCCCGTTCAATCGTGGCTTATTACGATTGGATACGTTCTAAAGTTAAGCTACTAAATCTAAAATCTAAATCTAAAGCTCAATATATAATTATGTTATATTATCATTAACTAGTAATAATAGTATCTCAAACCTCGAACAAACATGTAACATCATCTACAATCTATTAAATTTTACAAATCAACATGAAAACATATTCAATCATCATCCCTCACATCATTTTCACGATATTTTAACATATCTATATGTCATATTTATAATACTTAACATATATTTATCAATCTATTCCGTATCAAAGTGTGAATACCATTTGTTTGTTTCATGATTAATGTTGATAAACTCTAACGCTTCCTTAGTTTTTTTATTCTATTCTTAGCTCGATTGTTAAAAAACATATTGAAAATTGCTTAGTAATTCCTGCAACAAAGTACGGGGAATCACCTAGTTTATACTAGATGGGAACCCTGCGGATTGTTGCAAAAAAATTGCTTGACAAAATAATAGATATAAGTTGTAAAATTTATTTACTTACTTAAGAAAATTATCCAAATATTGTAAATGATTAGGATGTATGGTGTGACTTTTGAAAAGAGAGGCAATTTGCACCTTTCATGAATTATCCAAAGACTAAAAACAATTAAAATGATGTAGCTTCATGAGAGAAAAGAGAATTAACATCAACTACATTTAGTGAAAATAAACTTTATAGATATATAGGATAAGTGCGAAATGACTACCAAGGATCATGATTTTCTGCATATTTAAAATAATAAAAGAAGGCTATGGCGATGCAAACTGAAGTTTACAAAGCACTGACATCACTTGACATATACACTCGTATACAAAGGTGAAAAAAAACATAGGGATATAACCATTAGCCCATTAGCTACCACTATATAACAAACAAATGAACAATCACTAATACATGCTTAAGCTAGCAAATCCTCTAGGTACCATGAAAGCTAACATCATGGCAAGGCAATATTGGATGATCTATCCCACGATGATGACGATAGCGATGCAGTGTGCAACGATTGTGGATTTGTAAGACTAAACCGAACCTCCTGTGGCCAAGCATAATTGTTGTTGACGGTGTACCCTGGAAGATAGCGCTCCCATTGCTGAAGTTAGAGGGAGAGAAAGGGTTGTATGGGAAGCCGACGACGGTGACCTCGGCCCAGCGTCATGCACCGCTGCTGCCTCTCCTTCGAGCCTGTGCATTTTTTGTTGATCGATGGAAGCTAGCATATGGGATTGCCGTAGGAGCTTGAATGGATTAATTCTGCAGATTTGTCTATGTCTTACCATCTGTATTTGTATTGCTCGACCAGTGACCGGAAGTTGCGGAGCCTCGACGGTTTCCTAAACCTGAGCAGTCCATTGGAAATGACAGGAAGAGATAACGGAGTGTGTGCTCCTACATATGCCATTAATTGATCCAATTAGGATGGAATGCCTTTCTTTTTTATTCGAGGATGGAATGGCTTGGTACGTTAAGTATTGGGCTCTTCCTTGCACGTCGGCAGTTTGGATGGGAACCGGTGTTCCATGCAAATGTCTGTCGGTAGGGTAATCGGTAAATCTTAGACATCGATTGCAGATCTAATGGTTAAATTAATTTAAAATTATGTGACACTGTGTGAATCAACGAATTAGAGTTAGTGGGATGGAGTGTATAAGTATATAAAATTTATGGTCCGATGGATAACTAGGCATGGGCATCGCTTTTGGTGTGTTCCGTAGTTAGCGTTGGGCAAATATTTCCTCCGCACGAAAAACGAAGCGACTCATTAGCACATGATTAATTAAGTATTTGCTAATTTTTTTAAAAAAATGGATCAATATGTTTTTTTAAAACAACTTTCGTATAGAAACTTTTTGCTAAAAACACATCGTTTAGCAGTTTGAAAAGCGTGCGCGCGAAAAAAGAGAGAGGTGAGTTGGGAAAGTTGGGTAAAGAACTCACCCACCAATCACACTGTTGGCGCAGAATTTGGACCCGTCCAGCAACCAAACGGGTTTCGCGTTACCACGACGGCCTGGGAGATCTGCTTAACTCCAGTGCAGGTCCAAATTGGCTTGCCTAGTCGTGCGCAGAGCGTGCCAGTTGATTTGATCTGCAATCAACAAGAAACAAGTAAACCATATCAGAAAACAATGGTCGATCGGCCGATAGGCCGATGTCACATTGTTATAGCCCAACCGATAGGGCAAAGCTGTATCGGCTCACTTGATATAATAAGCAAATTGAAGAGATCTAATCTCATCGGCCTATGCTAAAAGCGTGTGACAGATTAAAAAAATTAGCCGATGAGGGTTTCATGAGGATAACTATACTAGCTATTACTCTAGTGTAAACTTATACGAGTCAATCGACTAACATAAATACACCAACCATAAAGAAGTCTTTAAAAAACACTCTGTGACCGATATGTTTATATTCGTCGATCCACATGTATAAGTGGCAAACACATGCAAAAACATAAATAATCATATGCATTAGATAAGACTGGCTGAAACCCCGGCGCTATCCTTAATTACAATCGAAAACAGGCTTCGTGCTAGATCTTGAAACAGGACTAAGGTCGATAGCAACTCAAAGTGTGAATCGAGACTTAACACCAAGAGAATCAAGCCGTCGATTGCTTTTGGGGATGGTAAATGCCTTAGATAATCTAAACGAGCAAACTGATTCGACCGACGTCAACAATAAACCCTAAAGCGAGTTAACTGTCGGCGAGACAGAATCAGAAAACCACATCGAGATTAGCTAACACACGATAACGACGATCACATCATCAGGGCTTAACGTGCCTAAAGCGACACGCTAGCCCCGACGATGCAAATCGTCGGGTACGAGTTCTTACCTTGCTCTAGGGAAGCAAGAACTCGTCAGGAGTCAACCTCTTGCGAGGGTTGGCGATGCGCCGAAAGTAGATTAATTTGATTGTATGATTGATTGAGAGAGAGCCTCTATGTACAAACTATCGGGATATTTATACCCGAGGTTACAACAGAACCCTTGTAGGGCACGATCTTATCTACAACTAACAAACAAGTCCTTGCGGCAGACTTAAGCCACAGATTAGATCTAAACTACTTAATTTACAAGATACAATTGCCTACAACCGAGCTTTATCTCTATTTGACAACTTCCTTAAAGCTTATCTCGAGCCCAGACCAAGCCCACGTTAACACTGTCAACTCACAACCCGTATCGGCCCACGTTAACATCGAATCCGTATCGGCCGATACGCTCTCTATGGCAACACCTCCTCAGTCCGATACGGTTACCGGGTCCGATACGAAGCCTGGTCCGACTCCAACTCAATCCTTCCTCTCTGCTTCGGTTTCCTCTTTTCTTTCCAAGTCAATTACCAAAATCTGTCGTTAACACATGCCCCCCAATTCCGTTTCATTATATAATGTGGCGGAATTAGCTCCAAGGAACCCATCGACTCCCTTGCTAGGTCTTGTCTGAAAACCGTGCAGATCCAGATTCGAATCCTTCCGCCGCCGATTCAACAAACCCTTCGCGTTTCTCAACTCCGGCGACCCCTCGGCGTTCCGTCAACATCGACCCCCTTCACAGCGACCCCTTCAATGACAACGATGGCCTCCGCTCCGTTCTATGCCTCCGAGATCCCTGCGGTAAGTCTATTCCTTCAAAACCCACATTATTGCTTTCTCCGCCGATTTTTCCAAGTTAGGGTTTTTATTCTCTGCCCCCCGGGTCTTATATTTTCATCGTCATTCTCATGATCTAGGTCTTCAAAAACCAAATCTTGATCCCCACCGACGACAAATCCTATCGCTTTCTGCTAGGCCCCATGGGTTATCACGACCCAACTTGGCTAATCAATGCCGAGACGGACAGAATCCCCTTTAGGCAAGCCAAGCCCAATGTTTCTTCCTAGAAACATACCTTCAGGTCCTGGCCATCAAAGCTTAACGGATGCAGAACCTGGTATAAGAGGATTGCTGCTGCCAAACAAGTCCACTGGGACGAGATTGAGATCGGCCAATGCATCGCTTTGTCCCTGGCCGATACCAAAAAGAACGAACCACTCATGTCGGCCGTCAGCTACTTCTGGTCCAGTACCTTGAACGCCTTTATGTTCAAACAAGGTCCGATGACCCCTACTCTGATCGACGTCAAGATACTAACAGGGTTGGACATTGATTCCGAGATCAACCCCTTCAGCCTCCTGATACATAGCAGCCACAAGTTGAAGACCAATAGGATTGGAGGTTGGTCTGGGTACATCTCTGAACACATGGAACAGGGATCGGTCTCAGAACGAGAACATGTGGCCTTCCTGACATTGTGGTTGGAGAGATTTGTCTTTTGCGGATCGACCTGCGGCCCCACTACAAACTGTCAACACTTGGCTCAGGCTTTGGTCGACAAGAAACAAATCCCCTTGGGCCGATACCTTTTGGGAGCTGTCTATCGGCTGCTTCATGCCTCCACACAAGATTTGATATTAAAACAAACTGTGGCCCATGGAGGACCATGGTGGTTTGTTCAGCTCTGGCTCACCATCCACACCAAACCCATAGTCAATCGGCCTCCGTTATCGGACTCCCAAATCTCGACGATTGTGACCAATTGCATCTGAGCGCCTTTGTTCATATTAGTTTTCAGACATGGTGGCAAGGGTGGGCTGCTCATATTTTCCACCAATCGGCCAGATTCTATGTGACGGACCTTATCAAAAACATCAGCCCTCAGGTCCCCGATGGTCCGATTCCGGCTGTGAGCAACAGTGGGCGAGAAATCTTTTATCATCAAGCCCTAGCCCCGTTAGGATCAACTGTCATGGAGTTAATCATCGGCCAAACCGCCCCAAAGCTGGTGTCACTTCTCCAAGGTCCGATGCCCAAAGAAAACCCCAAGAGGAAAGCGCCGGCCAAAAGCAAATCGCAGAAAGCCAGCAAGAAGGCTAGAACCGATGACCAGGCCGATGCCGAAGGGCTAGACCCCTCCTTGGAAGAATTCCTTGATGAACAAATGATGGAGGAGGAAGTTGATGCGGCGGCGGCCGATGCACATGAAGAAGAGAACCCATCGGCCGAAATTACCAAGGAGCCATCGGCCGAAGCTACTGAGATCCCGCCAGCCGATGGCCAAGGCGATGCCCCCCAACCAAAGAGGACCAGACATGCAGTTCGCAAGGTCAATATAATCCCTTCTTTGCATTTGCATAATCCCCTTGTAATGTCATACTTTAACTTCATATCCTCTTCAGGCTGCGGCGTCGTCTATGTTGAAGGAGAGAACTCGATCGGCCCCTTTACCCAGAACCAAGAAAGCCACCCTACAACGGCGCGAACGAGCCAAGGCACGATTGAGGACTCCTTCTCCTTCTCCACCACCCTCTCCGACTGTCTCGGTAAGAGTTGATTTTCGCATTATCTTGCTATTCTCATAACCCTATTTACCAATTTCCTGCTTTTTCAGCCTAGGGCTCCATCACCTTCACCACATCGGCCAACCCCCTCGCCTACTGCTTCAACACAGCAAAGGGAGGCCGATGCAAGCACCACCAAGGCTCCAACACAGGTAACCACGATTACTCTGATCCCCTTTCTGCCGGTTCCTGTTTAACGAGGCTAACCTTGACCCATATTGATATTTGCAGAACCTAGCCGATATGTTTTCTTTTGATATCGACCAGTTTCTTGATGATGAGGACAAGGAGCCACCCACCACAGCCAGGGCGTCAATTTCTGATGATATGAAGAATCGGCTGACCGACATCGCCAATCGGCTGGAGTCCTCGTTGGAGTACTTGGTGGAAGATTGCACCCCCATCAGGGTTAGGGTACACGAAATTCAGGATGAACTGCCCGAAGACCTGATGGAGATTCTAACACCGGCCATCTTCTTGGAGCAATACCGATTCAAGCTTAACAAGGCAAAAGAGAGACTCGCAGAGCGACAAGAGCGTGAGCAACTGGAATCGGCCCTGTCCGCTAGCAGGGCTCAAGTTAATGCTGACAAGACCAAGTTGGACGAGCTAGCGGTGGAGCCGATTGTCTTGAAGCACAGACTTGAAGAACTCCGTCGTCTCGAAGCAGAGCTAGAATCGAAGCTGGAAGCCACGCGCCACGAAATCCAAAAAGTTGAAGCCGGGATAGCTGCATCACCCAAGGCTATCGAAGACCAGACGGCAAAGCTCAAGGTATCGGCCAAGTATCTTGCCACCCTGAGTAAGTCATTGAAGCCAATCCTAGGGTCGACGGCCGATGACGCCCAAGCTATAGAAGACATTGAACAAATTCGCCGTAGATCCATTGCAGCTATTGCAGACTTCATAGGGTGATGTAACCTATTTTTTTTTTACCGTGTAAATACAAACCTTATCGGCTACGCAGCCGAATGTGATATGAAAATTCCAGTGTGAAAATTGCTTCTGAAATCCATCCTACGAACAGATATCCCTTTACTAACCAATCTCATCGGCCAGAAAGCCGAATTCGATCTTACTCTGAAGAAGAAAATTCCTTGAAAAATTCCGCGCTTGTATATATATATGCCCCCCAAATTTTAGAAGATGAGGGCTTATGTTGTAAAATTTGAACTAAGGACGATAGTATATATCGGCCATCTAAAGACGAAGCATAGCACATCGGCTGTAATCATAAATCGGCTGGAGGGCCGATCATGAATCGATCCATAGGCTTGGATAATATCTCTTTAAGTACTTGCCGTTGAGAGCTCTGCCATAAACCTCTCCATCTAATCCTTTGAGCAGATAAGCATTATGGGGAACACATCGATGAATCTGAAAAGGACCTTCCCAATTAGGTGACCACTTGCCGAATTTGTTATCTCGAGAACCAATCGGCATTATTAATTTCCAAACAAGATCCCCTTCCTCAAACGACTTGGCAACAACTTTTTTATTATAATGACGAGCAACTCGATCCTTATCATGCTTTATTTTCTCCAATGCCTGCAGTCGGACATGTGCCAAGTCATCCAGCTCATCAACCATAAGATTATGATACTCATCGGCTGTCAAGTCGTCTTGCAAGGCAATCCTCCTTGAGCCAATGTTGGTCTCCCATGGCAGCACAGCTTCATGTCCATAAACCAACTGATAGGGTGGCACTTGAGTTGCACCATGACAAGCCATCCGATACGCCCAAAGGGAATCGGCCAGCGTGGTATGCCACCGTCTCAGCTGTTCGTCAATTTTTCTTTTGATCAACTTGATTAAAGTCTTGTTAGAAGCTTCTGCCTGCCCATTAGCTTGCGCATAATATGAAGAAGAATTCAACAGCTTAATACCCATGCTCTCAGCAAACTGCACAAACTCATCGGACACGAAGATTGATCCCTGATCTGTAGTCAATGTTTGAGGTAATCCAAACCTATATATAATGTGCTCTCTGACAAACTGAATGACATCATTGGAATCAAACTTTTTGAGAGGAACGGCCTCAACCCATTTTGTGAAGTAATCTGTAGCCACCAGGATATATTTGTGTCCCTTGCTTGATGGCGGATTTATCTGGCCGATCATATCTATTCCCTATCCCCGAAACGGCCACGGCTTTATGATTGGATGCATAGCCGATGCCGGTGCTCTCTGAATTGCTCCAAATTTCTGACAATCCTGACATCCTTTATAATACCTGAAATAATCCTCTAGCATGGTTGGCCAAAAATATCCGACGCGCTTCAACAGCCATCTCATTTTATGGGCCGATTGATGGGTTCCACAAATCCCTTCTTGTACTTTGCTCATAACAATTTTGGCCTCCTCGGGACCTAGGCACTTGAGTAAGACACCATCAATCGTCCGATAATACAGGTCATCGTCCAGTAAGACATAATGTAAAACTTCCAGTCATCGGCATGCACGAGAGCAATCTGAATCTGAACATCTTTAGCCATCGGCCTGTATCCCGATGCCCCCTGAGCTAAATCATTGGCCTCGAAGTTCTGCTTCCTGGGTATATGCCTCATCGTCACAATCTTGAAACCTTGTAGCAACTCCTTGCACTCCTCGTTGTAGACTCTGAGAATATCATTCTTGCATTCATACGTCTCAGAAAGTTGATTAATTACCAGTTGTGAATCACCAATGATTTCTACGGAATCGGCCTCGACTTCTCGTAATAACTGCAAGCCTTTAAGCACCGCTTCGTACTCTGCTTGATTGTTAGTATAATAAGGCTTGATAGTAAAAGCAAACTCAAAACTTGCCCCCCGAGGGGATATGATGACTAGGCCGATACCGCATCCATGTCTGCAGACGGATCCATCAAAATACAATGTCCATGACACAATATCTGCATATGCAATTGACTCATCTCTGTATTGAACAATGAAATCGGCCAGGGCTTGTCCTTTCATTGCTTTGGCCGATTCATATCTGAGGTCAAACTCTGTTAGGGCAAAAATCCACTTCCCAATTCTTGCTTTTAACACAGGGGCCGATAACATGTATTTCATCACATCGGCCTTACTTACCACAATGCACTCGTTGGAAAGTAAATAGTGCCTCAATTTAGTACATGAAAAATATAAGCACAAACATAATTTATCCACCGGCGTGTACCTTGTCTCGGCGTCTAACATCCTCCTGCTGAGATACAAAATAGCTTTCTTTACCATCAATATTTTGAACCAAGACTGAGCCGATGGATTTCTCATCGGGCGATAGGTACAGCCTGAACGGAACCCCTTTCTGTGGAGGGATTAGAACTGGGGGAGAGGTTAAATACTCCTTGATATCGTCCAGCGCCTTCTGTTGCTTATCACCCCATACGAACTCTTGATCGTCCTTTATCTTCAACAGTAGAGTGAATAGCTCTACTCTGCCTGATAGATTTGATATAAAACGCCGGACAAAGTTGATCCTCTCGAGCAGAGATTGTAACTTGGTATTGTTTCTGGAGGCTTGATTTTCTGGATGGCATCAATACTCTTCTGTGTAATTTCAATTCTCCTCTCATGGACCAAGAAACCCAAAAACTGACCGGCCGATACGCCAAAGGCACACTTGTTAGGGTTCAACTTTAAACCATATTTCCTTGCCCTTTCTAGTACCTTGCGTAAATCGGCCAAGTGCATATCATACTCTTTTGACTTCACGACGACATCATCTATATAAACCTCAATCAAAGAACCGATAAGATCATGAAAAATATAATTCATGGCCCTCTGATAAGTAGCTCCAGCATTTTTCAAACCAAAGGTCATGACAACCCACTCGTACAGGCCGATTGCCCCTGGGTATCTGAAAGCTGTCTTGTGAATGTCTTCCTTAGCCATAAAGATCTGATTGTAGCCTGCGTTTCCATCCATAAAACTGATAATCTTATGCCCAGATGCAGCGTCGACTAGCAAATCGGCCAATGGCATGGGGTACTCGTCCTTTGGCGTTGCCTTATTTAGATCTCTGAAATCGATACATACCCTTAGCTTGCCGTTCCTCTTCAACACTGGAACTATGTTGGAGACCCACTCCGCGTATCGGCAGGGTCTGATAAAGTTGGCGTCGTAAAGCCTTGTGATCTCTGCTTTGATAGCTTCATACATATCGGCGTTAAATCTCCTAGGAGATTGTTTAAATGGCCGATAGCCTGGTTTGATAGGTAGCCGATGTTCTACGATCGATCGGCTTAATCTTGGCATCTCATGGTATTCTCATGTAAAACAATCCATGAACTCTTTCAGAAGATTTATCAGATTATTCTTATATTCCTTTGGCAGGCTAGCACTTACATACGTCGGCCTAGGCCTATCACCTATTCCTATATCAACCTCTTCAAGTTCATCGGCTGACGTGAAGCCTTGTCCCAGTTTGCCCTCTAACTCATCCACTACATCATCTGTGTAGGGACTAGCTTGTTCATCTTGGGCAGTGGATGGCACACTTTTGTTAAAGCAACTGCTTGTCTTGATCTTTAATCGTCTCGATATCACAATCAGTTACTTTGAGGAAATCGGTGTCCCAGACTCGCCCGGACAAGCAGTCGATTCCCTCCATCTCCCAAACTGCGAGATCGGCATTGGCCACATGTACTGACCGATCGGCCTGCACGATCTCGACCTGGTCCCCTTGCCATTGTATAAGGCATTGGTGCATTGTTGAAGGGACGCAACAGTTTGCGTGGATCCAATCCCGTCCCAACAACAGGCTGTAGGAACCCTTTCCATCGAAAACGAAGAAGGTGGTGGGTATCGTCTTATTTCCCACGGTGAGCTCCACATTCAACACCCCCTTCACCCCAGATGCGTTGCCACCGAAGTCTTTGAGCACCATGTTGGTCTTGATGAGGTCCTCCGGCACTTTTCCAAGCTTCCTGAAGGTTGTATACGGCATTAAGTTCACTGCCGCATCGCCATCGACCAACATCTTCGTCATCGGCCGCTCGTTGATGAATCCCTTGATGTATAACGGCCGTAGGTGCCTGTGGCTGCTATCAGCTGGCTTGTCGAATATGGCTTGATCAGGTGACAACTGTAGCCTAGCCGAGGACTGCTCATCGTCGGCTACTGCTTCATCGGCCGCCTGCACGCTGTACTCTGCTGGCAATATAAAAAACTATAATAACAGACGCCGATGCTATGCTTTTACCTTTTGCGGCCGCAGAAACTCGAGCTGTATTGGAGGTGCCTTCATCGGCCTTAACCACCGTGGATTTTATCCTCCATTCTTTTTTAGTTCTGGTGGGTCGATGGGCTGTTATTGCTTGCTGCTCCTGGACCTGCTCTTTCTTCCTCAGCCTTTGTACCCATCGTTTTTGGGTCTTGGTGAACACGTCGCTTGGGCACCACTGAGGATTTTGGGGTTGATCGTCGTCCTTGTCGTGACGATCTTGGAGCATCGGCCCTAGCCTTTCATGCACAGATTTTCTTTGCTTGGCCGGCCGATGCGCTTGCCTGCTTGAACTACCCTGATAAGTGTCTTCTGAGTCATTGCACGCAGGGCACTCCTGGATGGATGGCAACCTCATCCTCTCAGTCCAACAGAACCGGAAAAACTCGCACTCCCAATGTGGGTCGTAAGAGTTATCTTGATCGGCGTAGTCTTGAGCTTGTTCTTCCTGCCTCCGCTGGTACTTTCTGATTAGGCCCTCAGAGGTCTGATAAGGTCGCTTGCCGGTCCGATGGCCACTGCCGTCGGCCCTGTCTGCCCGCACCATGTTGATTGGGAACGGGTGTCCTTCTATCTTCATCGGCTTCTTGGCGTCATCGATCTTAATTCTGCCTTGTTCGATGGCCGATTGGATCTGTTGTCTGAAGATCTTGCATTCATTGGTATGGTATGAATAAGAGTTATGCCACTTGCAATATCTTCTCTTCTTGATTTCTTCGGCCGATGGCAATACGTGACCCACTGGCAGCTGAATTTGCTTTTCTTGCAACAGTAGATCAAATATCTTATCGGCCTTGTTGATATCGAAGTCAAACTTGTCTTCTTTGTCACCCTTTTTTGCCCACTGACATGTCGGCTTCCTCATCCGGGCCCACTCGGCCAGGTCGACATCGACATCTTCCTCATCATCATCGTCGGAGGCATACTGATAGATCGTATTAATCTTCTTCGCGAATTTCTTCGCCTCCTGGAATCTTTGTTCATGGGCCGATACCCTCTGTGCTAGCTGAGCTAGGCTGTCAAATTCCTGCGAGGAGAACCTCTCTCGTATCGGCCCCAGCAATCCTTGAAACGCCAAATCGGCCAATTGAGAATCGGTCAAGCTGAGGCTGTAACACCTATTCCTTATGTCCCTAAACCTTTGGATATACTCTGGGACTGATTCATCCACTCGTTGCCTAATGGCAGTTAGATCGGACAGTTTCATCTCTTGTACGCCATTGTAGAAATACCTGTGAAACTGTTTCTCCAGATCCATCCATCCTCTGATGGAATTGCAGGGTAAAGATGAAAACCACGTGAATGCAGACCCTGATAAGGATAGAGGGAAAAACCTCACCCTCAACGCCTCGATAGCCGATGCCTCTCCGCACTGTGCTAGGAATCGGCTGACATGCTCGTACGTCGAGACGTTGTCCTACCCCGAAAACTTAGAGAAGTCTGGGATCTTGTATCGGCCTAGCAATGACACTTTGTCAAATTCCTCGGGATACGGGTGCCGATACACTGTAGAGTTTTCCTTGGGCTTCAAGCCGAACTGATCTCGCATCACTTCAGCTATCATATCGGCCCAGTATCCCGCGGGCCGATGTGGGAGGTCTTGCTGGTATGATTGCTGCAAGCCCTCTACCTGATACTGCCTCGGGGAGTACGGCTGGTAGTGGTGATCAAGATTCTGCGCGCCATACTGCCCTGCGGTGTGCTGCTGGTAGCCTTGTGGCACATTGTATGCAGCTTGAGGTGGAGGATTGTTGAACACCGGGGCTTGTGGCTGTCCGGCCGATGGCTGGTGAACAGGCACTTGCTGCATCGGCTCGATGACTGGTTGCTTCCCCTTGGTCCATTGAGCATATTGCTCCTCCGTAATGTGCTGAGGGCTCCCCCATGTCTGATTGGTGAGGACCAGTGGCAGTGTTGTTGTTGGCTGCGCCGATGGGGGTGGCATCAGCGCTGTCGGCTGAGCCGTGCTCAGGTTGTTCCTCAGGGTCCGATAGATAGGGAACTTATTTTCTGGTAAGAAAATCGGCCCCTGAGGCTTGTACTGGTGAATCGACCCATCTAGGATCGATTTGACCGTATTGGTCAATGTGTTCACCAAGATCCCTGATTGGTTGACTAGCGCAGAATGAACTGCGGAGTCAATCCTGTCTTGCAACGTCGGCGCTGCAGTATCTTCAGTCTTGACGGTGTGGTCGTGCACCGCCGCCGACGTGCCAGCTCCATCTCTAGGACTCGGCATAACTACCTTGTATTTTTGAATCAAGGTGCCTTGCCGAGTCCTAGAATATGTTTGCAGGTACATATTCTGGAACTGATTGACCAGATTTTCCATCTCAGCCTTCTGCTCTGCATTGAGCTGGTCGGCGGTCACAGGGACGATGTTCTCCTCGGAAATCTCGACCTGCTTCGACATCTTGAGGAGATTTGTTGCTGTTGCAGAGTTTGCGTTCTTTGTCCCACCGGGCGTGCCAAAAGCGTGTTATCGAAACACAGCTTTTGGCGAACGGTGGAGCGTGGTCTCTCTGGAAGTGAAGTTGAAAATCGAAGTCCCACCGGGCGTGCCAAAAGCGTGTTATCGAAACACAGCTTTTGGCGAACGGTGGAGCGTGGTCTCTCTGGAAGTGAAGTTGAAAATCGAAGTCCCACCGGGCGTGCCAAAAGCGTGTTGGCGCAGAATTTGGACCCGTCCAGCAACCAAACGGGTTCCGCGTTACCACGGCGGCCTGGGAGATCTGCTTAACTCCAGTGCAGGTCCAAATTGGCTTGCCTAGTCGTGCGCAGAGCGTGCCAGTTGATTTGATCTGCAATCAACAAGAAACAAGTAAACCATATCAGAAAACAATGGTCGATCGGCCGATAGGCCGATGTCACATTGTTATAGCCCAGCCGATAGGGCAAAGCTGTATCGGCTTACTTGATATAATAAGCAAATTGAAGAGATCTAATCTCATCGGCCTATGCTAAAAGCGTGTGACAGATTAATAAAATTAGCCGATGAGGGTTTCATGAGGATAACTACACTAGCTATTACTCTAGTGTAAACTTATACAAGTCAATCGGCTAACATAAATACACCAACCACAAAGAAGTCTTTAAAAAACACTCTGTGACCGATATGTTTATATTCGTCGATCCACATGTATAAGTGGCAAACACATGCAAAAACATAAATAATCACATGCATTAGATAAGACCGGCTGAAACCCCGGCGCTATCCTTAATTACAATCGAAAACAGGCTTCGTGTTAGATCTCGAAACAGGACTAAGGTCGATAGCAACTCAAAGTGTGAATCGAGACTTAACACCAAGAAAATCAAGCCGTCGATTGCTTTTGGGGATGGTAAATGCCTTAGATAATCTAAACGAGCAAACTGATTCGACCGACGTCAACAATAAACCCTAAAGCGAGTTAACTGCCGGCGAGACAGAATCAGAAAACCACATCAAGATTAGCTAACACACGATAACGACGATCACATCATCAGGGCTTAACGTGCCTAAAGCGACACGCTAGCCCCGACGATGCAAATCGTCGGGTACGAGTTCTTACCTTGCTCTAGGGAAGCAAGAACTCGTCAGGAGTCAACCTCTTGCGAGGGTTGGCGATGCGCCGAAAGTAGATTAATTTGATTGTATGATTGATTGAGAGAGAGCCTCTATGTACAAACTATCGGGATATTTATACCCGAGGTTACAACAGAACCCTTGTAGGGCACGATCTTATCTACAACTAACAAACAAGTCCTTGCGGCAGACTTAAGCCACAGATTAGATCTAAACTACTTAATTTACAAGATACAATTGCCTAAAACCGAGCTTTATCTCTATTTGGCAACTTCCTTGAAGCTTATCTCGAGCCCAGACCAAGCCCACGTTAACACTGTCAACTCACAACCCGTATCGGCCCACGTTAACATCGAATCCGTATCGGCCGATACGCTCTCTATGGCAACACCTCCCCAGTCCGATACGGTTACCGGGTCCGATACGAAGCCTGGTCCGACTCCAACTTAATCCTTCCTCTCTGCTTCGGTTTCCTCTTTTTTTTCTAAGTCGATTACCAAAATCCGTCGTTAACACACACCGAATCAACACGTGAATTTTAGTAATCAATAATGTTCTAATGTATACTTAAATTAAACTCTAATTTATATGTTGCAGCATGCTGTAGTCATTTTATATTAAACTTACGTCTAAATTGCTTACAGAATCATTTTAGTTTATTAGTTGATGCATGAGTGGATTTAATAACTGTATGTGTTTTCTATTGTTTCTATCATTTACATATGATTGATGGGTAAATAGGTATACCAGCAAGCACGTGACACCCATGAGTAATGGATATACCGGTGGGTACAAAATCATCTCATGGGTATATCCTTATGAACTGGTCGTGTTCGCTGTGTCCTCATTGCCATCCCTATCCTTTACTCATCTAATTAAAGGATTTTGCTTCATTATACAACACTAAAGTTAGTAAATATGAAAAAAAATCCAAAAAGTTTATTAATCCAAATAAAGGATTTTTGCCATCCTTATCTTTAGTTTCTTATACCTACTTTTTACCCTCAACCAATCACAACCAATATTTTACCCTCAACCAATCACAACCAACAGTTAGTTAATTAGAGAAGGTCCAAATAGCGCCCTACAAGTCAACAGTCTTTTCAACCTCCCCGTACAACTTAATTTCGTGCGAAACACTTTCCACGAGTCTATTTTGTCTTTCAACTTCCTACATATGTCTAGTTTTTGGTGATCTCTTGTTGTGCTCTGTAATTTCTCGTATCCTGTGGATCTCTAGCATGGTGAGCAAAGTTGTCCCCTATGTCTTCTCTCGTGGGCATGAGATTTAATACACCACTCTATAGGATATATGTGTTTGTCGTCGTGGTTTTACCGTCGTATCGCTGGTAGAATTAAAGTGTGCAAAAGCATAAGATGAAAAGAGGCCGAAATACATAAACATTTGGTGTCAAGGGACAATTTCGCTCGCCACAATGAAGACCTATGGGACGTGAGAAATTGGTGAAAACTAGATAGAGGTAGGAAGTCGGAACAGAAAATAAAACTTGTGGAGAGTGTTTTGTACCGAATTAAGTTGTAGAAAAAAGATTGAAAAGATCAAGAACTTGTAAGGAGTATTTGGATTTTTTGCTATATTATTACTCTCATTAATCTATGTGAAAACTCAATAAGCGCTTATATTTCCTGATTTGTTAGTTAAACTAGCATGGGATTTGTAATTCACTGGTGATGACGTGATATGATTTTGGTAGTGATGGCTCAACCGATCAAAGACTCTTGAGTGCGACAGTGAGCATTTAACGCCGCAGCCTGCTGCCATCGTGGCCTCTTTTCAGTTGCACGAACGTGAAAATGACGAGGGATTGTTGCAACGTTAGTGTATTTCCCGTTTCAAAAAATCTACTATTCCTATTCCTAGGTAATTGTCCTCATTAGCTGATATTCTAGCTAGTCACATCATCTTATTTATTTCAGTCAATAAATCACTATCAAACTTCAATAAAAACAAAGAGATCCTTTGTTTTCTCTTGTCCTATGTCACCACATGTCTGCATCCGTTTGAAATAGTTAGCCATAAAAGCTACCATCACAACAAATTTTATACTAAAAATTGCCCTCTAACAATGATTAGACAATTGGTTGTGGTTAATCCCATTAACTTTCTCATAAGAAGAGTCATTGGATTATTTTCATGGTTAATCACAACCATTCATTTTGTAGATATTATTTCTCATTAATTAGTATATAAATTAGCATTGAGTGATTAACGTAGAATGTTATTGCCATAAGAAGTTACACCATTACCATTTTTAACACCATTGGATAATATTTTTATAGTTCATATCAACCTATATTTAACTTTTCTCATATCTATTTAAAATTTTGCAACTATTGCACACACCAATATCCCGCTGCACCGCGTAGAATGTCATCTAGTTTCTCTTATAATTAGGACAATCCTCTCACACAATTGGTATCCTCCATCTTGAGAGGTGGTGTATTGCCATCATCCTTTCTTGATTGATGCTAGTCACAGGTCAGCCATCATTTATTTCCTAAAGTGCTTTAATTTTGTCGATTATCTATAGCATATATTTGCTTTCATGAATAATACTTGATAGTAACTCATTCTACTTGTCCACTATACTTAATTTTTGCAAGGTTATATCAGATGGTTTTTTAGTTAGGGATATGCTTATGTGAAGGTATGTTCAAATTTCGATTATTTGAAGCTATTCTATATTTGCGTAACTTCTAATATGTTTATAGTGAAACTGAGAAAGTTTCTGTACATTGGATTTTATTTTATTTACCCACACATAAATATTTTTGTCTAGCTATATACACATGTAAAATCCAAACACTATATGACATAATAATATAAAGAGCCTAGCCTCTCATGTTTTTAAATATAACTAGAGTTACATGATCATATGCATTGTTTTCTTTAAAATTTTCAACCTAGGCACTCTCAAAGAGAAACAATGATCATGGTAATAAAGGAAGTGTTTGAGAGAAGGAGAAAAAAGAAGATTGAAAAGATATGTAAAACGAGGTGAGTCATTAGCATATGATTCATTAATTATTAATTATTTTAAACTTAAAAAATGGATTAATATGATTTTTTAAAGTAACTTTCGTATATAAATTTTTTTACAAAAAACACACCGTTTAGTACTTTGGGAAGCGTGTGCGTGGAAAACGGGAGAAATCTCCTCTTTTTTTCAGCTGCCGAACACAGCCAAAAGAACAATTGTCATCATACTATTCAATCTTTCCTATTTTACACCTTCGCATACGACTCTTAATCTTCTTTTATAAAAATGCCCGTCGCAATGCGTAAGGGCATAATTTAGTATAAGTTATAATCTATATATTTTAAAAGAGAACAATAGTGGTTGCATTGAATTTACCAGCACCACCCCCCTCCCTCCCTGACGTGTGGGCCCATAGGTTTGACACCCCTCAAATTAGCTCTATTTGTTGACTCGAAGAATGAAGCACTGATTGTTTGTCTCTAGTTCTTTTTTTAAGTTTATGCCTGACAATAGATTGATCATATTGCGATATTAAATCTAACACTAGGTAGGCATTATATGCCAAATAGATTTATTGTGCTAAAAACATGTAACTTTTGTGTTTATCTTTTAAAATATCTGTTTTAACGTATGGATATTTTGCTAGTTATCTTAAAATAAATTCACTTCTTTTCCTTTAAAAATCAAGAAATTTTATTCATTCAATACTTTTTACGTACCTACTCGTCAATAATATTTTTCTATTAATATTTATCACATTGTTTTTTAATTGTTAACTTAAATCTCAATAGCTAAAAATAAAATTATTTTGGAGCGGAGATATTACCATCCTACTCCAGTAAATAGCAGCATCCTAGCACGGGAAGACTCCTTGCTAATGACATGATGTGATTCTGGGGTAGTAGATCATGGCCTCATGTCATGGGCATGATGGTGAGCGTTAACGCTGCAACCAGCCGTCGTATGCTTGAGGTCCTCCCTCTGTTCGGTTGCAGGAACGTGAAAATGACGATACAAGGTGTCGCATAGTATGGGTGTGTACCATCCTACTCCCGTATATAGGTAGATATATAGCACCATCCGAGTAACCTCGAGTAACACGGCACGGCTTCTTTGTTCTCAATGGCGCTATCTTGTCCTCTTCTCCACGTTACAGTCGAACCCCTCACGGAGGGTTTGGTAACTTTAGGGAAGTGTGTTGGGAGTTTAGAGGAGGGGTTGTAGGGACTAATCGTGAGAGTTTTATTTGTACTCAATTTCCCTTGTTTGATACTTTCAGAGTAGCAGAGAAGAGAATCATGGGAAGTTCTGTTGACAATTAGATTTTAAGTGATGATATATGGCTAAAATTTATCTTGTCATATTAAGGGTGGGAATTTTCTCCTAATTAACACCTGACCCATGTCTCTACTACTGTAAAAGTAGAGTCCTCCTTCTACCCTCATCTTGCACTGCTTGCATAATCACCAAATCCAACGTTAATTTCTCAATCACCCTTCTAGCCATCTCTAATTATATGTGTCTAACCCGTTACAACGTACGAGCATATTACTATATTGAAAAGATGGCTCTCCCAAGTCCCAACCAATCCCTCTTAAATTTTTATGTCTTCCAACCGAACTCGAGACCTAAACTCCCATTCCCTGCTTAGCTGCTAGGAACTCCCTCAACCAACCAAGCCGTGAGGAGAGTGATATGTTTTTATCGACTGACAAAACATGCCTGAGGTAGAGCCTGCAGTTGCAACGAAAAGCCCACAGCAACAGCAGCAACATCTCCAATAGTCCAAGGATACATAAATGGAATAAGTTCACTTTAGGTCTCTGAATTTGTCGTCGAGTTTAAAATTCATCCTTGAACCATAATACCAGATACGGCCCATCCCGAAACTCTCAAAACCATGTCAACTTTCATCCCAGGGCAGTATGGCTTTCGGTTTCGTTCAACGTGATGCTTTGACCTCAGCCAGCTGTGCCGAGTCAACATGGGACCCACACGAGCCCCACATGTCAGTAGCCAACTCCCCTCCTTCTCCCATCTCCTCTCCCTAGTTGGTGGTGAGGAGATGGTGCTTGGTGGTGAGGAGATGGTGCGCGACGAGGACAAGGGATCTGAGCGGGAGCGAGATGGAGCCGAGAAAGGCGAGGCCAGCAGCGGAAACGCCCGTTGGCGTGGATGAGGCGGCTGGTGCGGCCGTTGGTGGCAGGGAGATGGCGCGCGGCGAGGATGAGGGAACTGAGCTGAGCAGGCCACTGTCGAGGAAGGTGAGGCGAGCGGTGGGGAAGCCCGTCGGCGCGAACGAGGCGGCTGGTGCGGTCGTTGGCGGCAGGGAGATGGTGTGCAGCGAGGATGAGGGAGCTGAGCGGGAGTGGGCCAAAGTTGAGGAAAGCGAGGCGACGCTCGTCGGCGCGGACGACACGTCTAGCGAGGTTGTTGGCGGCAGAGATATGGCGCACGACGAGGACGAGGGAGCTTAGCGGGAGCGGGCTGGAGCCGAGGAAGGCAAGGTAGGAGGCCACCGGGTCGAGGAAAGCTCGAGTTGGCCCTCGACGTGCGCACAGAAACGTAGGCCGTCACCCCTGTCCCCGTCGCCCGTCGGATGCATCAGTGATCGGGCTCGCCTCGCGCAGGTCTCGTGGGCTTGCTACCGGTGCCGTTGCTAAGGAGAATGCGCACAGGGGATCGTGGGCTCACTGCCAGCGCTTGTGCCATGGTACGCTGGACGTCGGCGGCGCTACGGAGGGCAGCGAGGGCGGCATGGCAAGCACCCAGGCGGAGTCGGCGAAATTGAGGCATGCGACACGGTGGCACCGTCTGTTCTCTACTTAAGGACCTCGAACATCACCTCTAGCTCGTGTTGCGTCGAGCAGAGCACATCGACGCAAGACAAGCCTGCCGTCTTGCGTGTTACGTCGAAGTAGTGCGGGTAGTCGCTCTGCGACATGCGCACCACTCTCGGTCTGCTGAATAGGTTGTGCAGCCCACCGAGGGCCTCATATTAGGGACCGCCGAGGCGCCGAGGAACATTCTGAGGTAGTAGCCACGAGTGCCATGGACGGGGAGCTCGTGTAGAGCAGGTTGTGCCTCCCACTGATGAAGTGCTCGACCTTTCTGTCGTTGTCACATGTGAGGTCAGAGAGGACGCCGTAGTTGACAAAAAATCCATGTCTAGCCAATAGTGCCAAATCTGTGTTGACACGAATCGTGTCGAAACACACGAAGGCTTGAAATATCTGCTTAGCTTCAGTGCAAGTCCTAAAATATTGATGGAATGCGGGTGTGCAGTCAGTTTGATCCTACAACTGACAAGATATATAAATTGATGATCAAATAGCCGATCGGCTGACAAGCCGATGGAGCAATACTAGCCGATGTCGAGATACTAGCCGATGACGATAGGAATTTGAGCAATCGGCTATATGTCCGATGTAGATTCTGACACTAGGATAAATAATATAAAAGCAATAAGAACTTGTAATAATACAACAATATAATCTAATAGAAATCAATTGGCCAATAATGATATGATAGAATAAATGCCGATCCGATAGTTAAAGCATACATCGGCTTGAGATCCGATGTTGTTAAATCTAAATGATTAAACAATCAATCAAGCATTTGCTGTCATCGGTTAAAACCAACTTGTATGTAATCCTTATAAACCGATGCAATACTGTGCAGATAATTCATCGGCTGAAACCCCGATGCTACCCTTATCGGCAATCAAAAAGCAAGTTAGTTGATAAACCCTGAACTCCACTCAATACGCTCAGGGATCTGATTGGACCGATCTTTCGGTGAGTTGATGATAACTACGATTTGGGACAAACGTTGACGATCCGACTACAACCGTACGAGACGTTGTTGTGTTGTGCCTTAGCGATCGATACACCTCTCCGTGGGTTGTTGATCTTGCCGGTGCAGATCAACCTTATTCGTGCAAGCAAATTGAAGAAACAAGCAAAAACGAGATAAAAGTAATATGATTGCAAATAAGAATTGAAACAAAATGATAAGTTGGAGTTCTGTAACGAGCAAACTGGCGATCTAACTGATCACGGGATTACACGGCAAAGTAGTTGTCACGCCTAGAAATTCGTTAACCCGAATTCCAAGCAGGATGTGTATTAAATCCCCGTCCAGGACTGGCCAGGGTACACAAACGACAATGTTGACATACAGATCCACGTCTTACAAACACCATAGAAATCTCTTACATAAATGCAGAGGAAAAAGAAAAACAAGCTATTCTAGTTAACTAGACGCTCGCAGCATGGCAACTCCATTCCACGGGCATCCTTGACGGCAACCACAAGCCTACTCCTCGGAGTAGCCTCCATCTGACACGTACTCCAACTCTGATGTGGGGGAAAAATGAAGCAAAACTGAGTACTACCCACTATACTCAACAAGTCATACCGGAAAGGGAGTAATGATGCAAGTAGAATAAAGGAGGCTGAAGGGGTTTATTTGCATGAAATTCGCATTTAAAGACAATAGTTGAATGCGGTAAAATAGTTGAGTGAATTAATCAAAATTGAACCATCACTGCCCAACGCTACACCATGTTGCGACAGGCCCAAACCACCACCTGAACTACACCAGTTCCATTAAGTCAGGTTATTAGAAGTGTAACTAATCACAGTGAATCTGGTTGATCGCCCATAACCGCAGGCACGACTATTCGAATAGTTCTACTCTGATCAGAGGTGTACAACTGTACCCACAAGACACAGCCCCACGACACGTTATCGTGCGTCAGCATACCACCACGGTACACCGGAAAGGAACTACGACAGTACCCTTCGCACAACCCTTCCTAGCCAAGCGCACCACACCATAGGTTTCGCCCCCACCTTTAAACCAAGGCAGGCAGCCCCCTCTCGTGCCTAGGTGAATTCGGCAGCTGATCAACGAGTAACCCCCCGCCGACCCAACTCCATCACGCCCACTCTTGCCTAGATGCGTCGGCTAGGAAAAGCCATACTACAAGCCCAGCCATTACCCATGCTGGCTTGTGGAAAGTACGGTAATTCTTCCAGGGTTTCCCGCGAACCGGTCCTTAATTGTCATGAGCATGACCATCAAAACCATGTGCTCACAACCCACCATTATTCAGGTTTTAGTTGGACCAATTATTTAATCATTCACGTTTAACCATCGTGAGCTAACATTAAATAACCATCATTAAGTAATAGTGAGGCATTAGTTATCCCAATAATGTGCTAATGTTTCTAAGCAGGGCTAAGCATGTTCTAACCTAGCGACTACTTAAATCATTTCCCAAGCTACCAAAGGAACAAGATAATTGGAACATAAGACCATAAATGACATTATAAAATCATGCAATATTTAGAGAAAATAAGACATTCGTAATTTAGGTACAATATGTTCAAGTGAATAAGCATGATTTGCCTTCCTCCTGCGCTGGATCGACCTCTGCAACAACCTCGAAGTAAACCGGAGAGTCGGAATTACCAGAATCTAAACGAAAAACAAAGCACACAAGCAAACAGGCTATAAGTCTACTGAAACAGAGAACAAAACCATTTTAATGGATTCTAGACATTTTTATGAATTTTTTGCAACTTGAACGGACTCAAACGGAGTCCGGATTAATTAGTTATGAATTTTTGAAGATTAACTATGTTTTTACTATAAACAGAAAAGTCCTTATTCAATTATTGCGCAATAAATCCTAGGGCTGACGGTCAGTGGAAGGGCGCGGCGCCGACAGGTGGGCCCCACCTGTCGGTGGCTCGGGATCCCGGTCCACGGTGGATTCGGTCCACCAGCCGGCGAGCGGGTGGGGCACCACGTGGCGCCGACGAGGCACCGACGCGGCGGCCATGCGGCGGGTGCAGAGGGGCGGCGCGACGCCACGCGGTGGCCACGCAGCGGCCAGCCACGACCACGGCGCAGCCATGGCGCGGCGGCCGGACGCGGCGTGGCGGGCGCGCGCGAGCCGCGACCGAGCGCAGGCGGCTTGCTAGCGGCACCAAGAGGAGAGAGAGAGAGGGCGGGGACGGGTGCTCACCGGAGAGGAGGAAGATGATGGCGGCGGCGGCGCTAGGGTGCACGGGAGGTGACGGAGTTAGGGGAAAAAGAAAGAGGGGAGCGCGGGGAGAAAGATTTATAGGGGTCCGGGGGCTAGGGTTTGGCCGACGGCTTCGGATTTCTCGTCGGAGTTCGGAGGGGAGAGAGGAGAGAGGGTTGGGATTCGGTTGTGAATCCCGGGCTCTACGACGCGGGGGAGAGAGCGCGGAGTGGGGGAACGGGTGCGGGCGGCGCGGGTGTCTCGGGGAGGTGGGTGGCGGCGCGGGAGATGTGAGCGGCGTGGGCGGCAGCGGCCGGCTGCAGGGGAGACGGCCCGAGCGTGCGGCCCCACCTGTCAGCGGCCCGGGAGGGAGAGGGAGGCGGGGTGGACTTCGCGGCGGCTCGGGCCGCGGCCTTGGGCCGACCCGGGAGAGAGAGGAGGGGGCGGCGGGGCGGTGCGGGGGGCCTTGGGTCGGCCCGGGAGGGGGAGGAAGATGGGTCGATAGCCCAAAAAGGGAAAAAAGAAAAAAAGGAAAAATAATTTTCCAGGGATTTAATTATTGCAGTGAAGGTTTTTAATTGATTAAAATTATTTCTAGGGCTCCGAAAATTCCACTAAAAATCCTGCTAATGTATTTTAACATGGAAAACTCATGAAAAATCCCACCATGCCAATTCCACTTGATTAAATATATTTTTAAATTAGAATTTTGCTCTAGGTTAAAAGAAAATTTTATTTTAAGCGATTTATTTCACGAATTTTAACCTGAAAGCAAACTTCAGGGTGTGACAGTAGCGAAGCTAAACTTTAATCTAAACAAAACCCAAGAAACCCTGGAGGGGTACCTAGATATTTAAGAAGGTGGGAGGACGACCAAGGGGGTTCCTAGGTCGTGCTCCACCAGGTTGGGGCGTACCCCACATGGACCCCACTCTAAGCCCATTATAGGTGACGCAGCACATTGTTTATTCAATTGCGGATGACTAAGATGAAATTTGGAGATGAGGTTGGATCCATTGGAAAGAGCACTCTAAGAACTTTCCATCAAGTACTCACGGGTCAAAAACGGAGCTCGTATGCACATTTGGCGGTTGTTTGAAGTCAACGCTGTTGCAGGTGGCCGAATTGGATCCCAGAATTTCTGTGGCTTGATCTTGACATGTTCCAATTGACCTATGATGTGATCGACGGTTGTATCCATAGTAGCCATGGTCATATCATCCTCCCCTCCTTCAAAAAAAACCGTCCTCGATTTTACCATATGGTGCTCTTCGTGTAGTCCATTTAAAACAACCTGTTTTTTCCAATCAAAACTAGAGAAACTCGAAGTAGCATGTTTAGCAATAACATGTCTCTCTAGCTTGCAATTTTTATCCACATCTACAGGAGGTTCTAAATCTGAATAAATGTAAACTCTGTGCACCAAATATATTCCGCTATCATTATATTCACCAAATATATAAAAATTAGCATTAGTTGGACATGGCAAACCAAATTTAGCAAATAATTTCTCCTTCAAATTTCTAAGCTCACAAAAGTCATCAAACAGAATATAGCCCAAAGTATTTAAAGAAGATAGCAATTCGTGTTCCTCAACTTCAATAACAATATGAACAACATGCTTAAAATCAGCACATAAAGAACTAACACTAGAAATGACATGTTCATTCACTAGTTGTGGCATTGATATAAGTGAAGCATTATCACACAACTCTTCTTTATCACAAGGAATAGCAAACAAATCAACTTGTGACAAATTAATCTTAGCAATTGATTCCACTAATGGTTGATCTACTATAGCATGAAAAGTGGACATATGTAGCTCAGCTTGAGAATACTCACATTCATTTATTTCAACACCATTTAATTTACCTTCCAAACTTACTTCAGACGTCGCAGGTGCTTCATGTTTCTCCTCTTTCTTCTCAAAAACATCATTCTCCTTCTTTTGTTAAATGTTCTGAACTCCCTGCAAAACGTTAATAACAGGAGACACAAAAAGATTGCTCCTCCAATGTTTACACATCATCATTGCACAAGGATATAGGATATTCAGAAACAGAAGCTAAATCACATTGTTCATGCTTTCTCGCATTTGATATGATTTGACTCTCAATGCTACGAGCAAGCATGAATAGATGTCCAATATGATTATATGTCTCATTAGCAAGTATAACCTGAATTTCAGAATTAAGCCCCTTGAAAAATCTACGCATTGTATTCTCATTGCATTCTTTTAGACCATTTTAGATGATACAAACTTTAAATTCATAGATATACTCTCTAACAGTTCTATCACCTTATTTCAGTTGTTCTAATTTCTCAAGAAGAATACATTTGTAATAAGAACTCACAAAACGTTTTCTCATCATGGTTTTGCACTTACCCTAAGTTTCAGGTTTATTACTAACATGACTCCACCAAAAGAATGCAGAAGAGGTAAACTTACTACTAGCAGCCTTAATCATTTGAGCATCAGAAAAATCATATTTATCAAATTCGTTGTCTACTGCTAGCTCCCAATCAACATAAGCAACAAAATCGTAGTTACCATCGTAGAATGGTAATTTAGATTCAACTTGTGCAAAATTATAGTCAGGTACCTCATATGCATCAGGTAGAGAAGTCGTCACATTTCGTCGAAGGTGAAGAAATTGATATTGATTAGAACCATCTTGTATCCCCTTGCGTAACCCTGTCATGGTTAGTAGGCAACAAGAAACATACATAGGAATATGCACGCTCCTATCAACTACTAGGTAGTGGAGGCTCAAATGTCACACACACACACAAGCTTTTAACCAAGCTCTTACAAGATCTTATCAAAGCAAGCGGAATGGTGACCACACCGACTCAACCTAGACCCAATGGAGGTTGGATGTATCAATGCCTTGGCAAACACTTGCTGTACGGCTGCAATCAAATCTGTAGAGCTTTGGGTAGGCTTAAATATGTAGCAAAGGAGTACCAATGCTCAAATCAGAGAATGCAAAGTTGAATAATTGTTCAAAGTCAGTACCGTACTGGTCCTAGGTTATAACGTACTAGAGATGCGAGCCTAGACACAAATGATATCACAAGATAGCATTAGGATCAACTCAAGCACAACTTTGATATACAAAAGCAAACTCAAAGAGAACAGCGAATTTTCTCTTTTCTTTCTTTCTTTTTTTTGTGCGGCTTTTGTTTTCTTTTTTTAGCACCTTTCAGCCTTTTTTTCTTTTTTTTTGATTTTTTCAGCAAAAACAACTCAAGGACGTGAATGCAAGATTACAGGGACTCAAATGTTAATATGAAAATTATAGGGACTCAAATGTAAAAGTCCAAACCCTAAAATTAAAATTATACAAAAATGAAATGCTCTCGTCCCACAGGTTCCATTTTTGCAAACGGAACTCGAATCCGCCACAAAAGTATTTAACACAACTCGAAAGGATGTGAGAGGGAGGGAGTCGGACTCAGCCCGTGATGGGGAGGGAGTCGGCCACGAATCCACCCAATGTGGTGGGACTCGGTCAAGTAACTATTTTCAGCCAATCCAATCTACTATTTCTTTCCAAATTAAACTTGACTGCTTCCAAAAACAGATCTGGTAATTCTTCTTCTCCCTTCTCTGCACGACACAAACACAGGAAGCATGGGCAGGTCTAGGCAAACCTTAGATGCAACTCCAAAACAAACTGCCAAAAACTTCTGAAAATTACAAAAATTAAACCCTAAGGGCGAGACAATTCCGTTTTCGAAGGTTCTAACAACAACAAAGACACGACGGCGATGGCGACAACGACAGTGGTACTAAACGTGACCAGAACTCGAAACTCTAAACGGACTAGACGCTAAGACCAGCAACACGACTCGACAATGCAACGCAAAACTCAACAAAGCAAAAACTGAAAAGAACAATGTAGCGGCACAAAGATGGCTAGGTAATGGATGCAAATTTTTTTTGTATGGCTATTTTCTGGTTATAGGTAGATAAAAACTCACCGAGCAACGAAAGCTCTAATACCACTTAATAAACCCTGAACTCCACTTGATACGCTCAGAGATCTGATTGGCTCAATCTTTCGGAGAGTTGATGATAACTACGATTTGGGAGAAACGTTGACAACCCGACTACAACCATATGAGACGTTGTTGTATTGCGCCTTAACAATTGATACACCTCTCCGTGGGTTGTTGATCTTGCCGGTGCAGATTAACCTTATTCCTACAAGCAAATTGAAGAAACAAGCAAGAACAAGATAAAAGGAACCTGAATTACAAATAGAAATTGAAAACAAATGATAAGTTGGAGTTCTGTAACGAGCAAACTGGTGATCTAACCGATCAGGAGATTACACAGCAAAGTAGCGAAGCTAAACTTTAATCTAAACAAAACCCAAGAAACCTTTGAGGGGTACCTAGCTATTTAAGTAGGTGGGAGGACGACCAAGGGGGTTCCTAGGTCGTGTTCCATCAGGTTGGGGCGCACCCACATGGGCCTCACCTGTGAGGGGGTCTCAGATGAAGTTACAACCCCATAGGCCCATTATAGGTGATGCAGCACTTTGTTTCTTCAACTGCGGATGACTGAGATAGAATTTGGAGATGAGGCTGGATCCATTAGAAAGAGAACTCTAAGAGCTTTCCATCAAGTACTCACGGGTCAAAAACAGAGCTCGTATGCACATTTGGCGGCTGTTTGAAGTCAACGCTACTACAAGTGGCCGAATTGGATCCTATAACTTCTGTGGCTTGATCTTGACATGTTCCAGTTGACCTATGATGTGATCAACGGTTGTATCTATAGTAGCCATGGTCACATCATTAGTTTTTATAATTTCAAGCACGACTTAGTAGGTCAATCCGAATTGATGCGGCACTAAGCATGAAAGGAAGTATAAGGTCTAAGTCTTTGATTGATTTTCAGGGTGGTCATAAATTAAATTTAACCAACAGAGTAAAACTATCAAAGAGAAATTTAACACACCGGATAAGATCGATTAACCCTCTGATGAAACATTAGTATGAACCTATCAGCTTAACAAGACATATTATCAACAACAATCTAGTAGGTTGAACCTAACCGATGCAGCACGAGATTGTATATAATAATCTAATACTTGATGAGCCGATAAATCTGTCTAATGTGATGGATATAACAAATCTATCTAAAGCATCATTGTGATTGTAGAGATATATCGATTAAGTCAGAATATCAGACCTAACCAAGACAGTCCCAGCTAGACCGATGCATCTCTAAACACAATGCTATTAAAGATAGAATCGAAATATCAAAAAGGCAAATATATCAACCGAACCAGAGTAATTCAAGAGGTCGAAACAATGCAGCCTTGAACAACACCAATGTAGTCGATATATTCACGGGGCTGACGCAATGTAGGGCTTACCCCTTCGCCGGAGATCGAAGTCGATGCAGCCCCGCGTCAGGTGCCAAGTTCCGCCAGTGATAAATAAAAACCTCGGAAAAGAGGGTGGCGATGCGTCGAGAATAGTTGTATCGATTGAGAGATAGATTATAAAGACCCCGGGTGTACATATTTATACCCTCAGGCTGATATGAGTCCTAATAGGACATGACACAAACTTTCCTAAAGATAAAAAGAAAAGAAAAAATTCTCTGCGTATCCCTGAAAATTCATCCAATCCCTTCTATATCCCTGAAATTTGCTCATTCCCTTACATACTCCTGAATTTTAGTTTGAATCCCTTCCATACCCCTTCCGTTAGTTGATGATTAGTTGACCGTTAAATTCCTATCATAAAGTCCATTTTCCCCTTTGGTATGAAGAAAATATAAATTTATGAAGTATATTGATGGAGTGTATAAATTTATTATATGAGACTATTATATTTATGAGTTTGTTTTGTGAGATATTATTTAACAAAAAATATGTTTATTTATGAAAGAAATTATTTTTAGATCTAACAAAAAATTAATATTTTTCACCATTAAAAATTGTGTATATATATATAACATATTTTGTTATAGTGGTACGACATTTTTTTAAGATAAGTCTATTTATGTGCTACATAAACAATTTTTAATATCTAATAAATAACTTTTATTTTTTATGTCCTATATAAAAATAAAATTATCATAAATATTATCTTGCATAACAAAATCATAAATATAATAGTTTCATACAACAAATTTTTACACTCCAACAATATACTCCATAAATTTATATGTTCCTTCATACCGAGGCGCAAAATAGACTTTTTGATAAGAATTTAACGGTCAACTCACGGTCAACTAACGAAAATGGTATGGAAGGGATCCAAACTAAAATTCGAGGGTATGAAAAGAAATGAGCAAAACTCAAGGGCATAAAAGAGATTGGGCAAACTTTCAGGGGTACATAGAGGATTTTCTCAAAAGAAAAACATAAGTCATGATCGGACACTAAACACACTTTCCTAAAAATAAAAGGAAACTAACTGACTTTTCTTAATTAATAGATAAATTGCCACGCTGTATCCCCTTCAAACTTGATATCTTCTAGATAAGTTTCCTTTAATTGATTAATTTCCTTAACTGAATCCACTGAGAATTCAACTGCTGGTGACTGATAATTCCCACTGGTCAATTCCAAGACTCTGAAGCCGATACTAACTTTAGGCCGATGACAATTTTGGGGTTTACCAAATTTTGACATTAACAACTGTCGATGACAGGTTGCTCACTGAGGCGTTGGATTGGGATGATAGCGAACATATGCCCGATAGGCGATAGCCCACATGTCTTGTAGAGAGGTGAACATGAACAAGTTGATGTGGTATGTGCGGCGCGGCTCGGCAGCGCCCAAGCCTGAGGCGACGATCTCGTAGAGGCTGTCCATCGTGGCGAGGTGCTCCAGCCCAAGGACACCCTCTTTGAATTGCTTAGTGCAGCGCCGCTTCAGCTGGTCGACGTAAAGAGCGCAGGTGTGTCGAAGTCGCCACGCAGCACAGCGGCCATGAGGTTGCAGTAGTCGGTGTGACAGTCGTCGATGAACTCGTTGAGCAGGTAGCCCGCCGCCAGGTCAATGCGGCCAGGCACCGAAGCATGTGGATCCCACTGCAATTTTTTTATTTTTAACCAAACATTCACTGTCATTTTGGTCCCATGGTTTTTTCTCACTTTAAGTGCCATGTCAACACCACTTAGGCTGAGTTCGACAGTGGTGTTACCAGCGCCGTACAGTACTTTTTTTCCCACACACGCTTTTCAAACTACTACACAGTGTATTTTTTTGCAAAAAGTTTCTATACAAAAGTTGCTTAAAAAATCAAATTAATCCATTTTTGAAAAAAAATAGCTAATACTTAATTAATCACGCGCTAATGGACCGCTCCGTTTTCCGTGCACACGTTTTGGTGTTGGGAACACTGAGTAACGAACTCAGCCTTAGACACCACGTCAGTCGAAACCACCGTTCAAACTATCTTGGGACCTTATTTGTACTAGTTTTGATAGTTGAGAGATGCGTCATATCTGGTATTATGTTCAGGAGGAATTATAAACTCGGCGACAAATTGAAGCACCCAAATGAACTTATTCCTACAGAAATAGGCCTAACGGCCCGCCGAGAAGAAAAAAAAAGAACGAAATAGACCCAACTCAAATGGAGTACAGTAGGCCTAACAAACGCGTTGGCAGTTTCAGCTTTGGCAGCCCGGCATGTACGTACACCCCACCTGATGGATGTGCCGTAGTTCTCTCTCTTTCTACCAGCGGGCGGCACCCATGGCGATTGACGAATTGGCGAGTATCCAGGCACATGAGAAGCAGTGAAGTGGCCCCCTTGCGCTGCACCCATGGCGATAGATGAAGCTGTTTGACACTTTGATTGATGGGACAACCGATTGGTTACCAACCTGTATTCGTTCTGGCGGTTTCAGCTTACGACTAGTCGACGATCTCTGGCGTTACCCCACTTCAGATTGGCTGTTCAATGCAACTGGATTTTGTTGTTTGCGTGTGATATTCGTGTATGATTGGTTGGTTCCTAGGATACGTAGTATTGTAGTATATTTTGCACTCACTGTCCATTTTCACTCGGGAGTACTGTATACTACAGCTTCACGCGAGTTTTCTGCATTGACTACTCATTGCTTTGTGTGCGTGTGTCATTGTTAGGCTGTGGCTCGCATGTACTGCTGCGAAATCGACTTGCCTTATACTGTATTGTCCTTTTACCGTGTTCTTAAGCATGTTGTTGACATGACGCAGGCTGGGTAATCCAATGAAGCGGGGTACTACTACACTACTAACCAAGTGGAGTAACCGGTAATCCAGTTAGTTGATCGCGGCCGGCAGGGTAGGGTAATTAAGTACAGGGTTGACATGTCGTTATCTGACTCGCTGACTGATCACCGAGTGGGCAGAGGCCCTACGAGTTTGTGGGATGAGAACAGGGAACAGCTGCAAGTTGTGCGAAAACACACGGCCTTTCCTCGGCAAAAAAGCGAAGTCGTTGTTGCTGACACACTGACCACACAGCCCTCTTGGCTTGGCTATGTCGATTGCATGACACATCACCACAATATCCTGATCCTATAATCTGGGTATAGTACTAGTACTAATAGCTGTAGGAGTGTGTCACTAGCTACTGAATGTTTGTTAAGTACATGTCTTATAATAAGACATGGATACCTCTATATTGTTGATCCCTCTGTCCTAAAATAAATAAGCCAAGGCAACACCGTACCGACGGCGAGAAGGCCAAGACAAGCTGCTCCTCGTTCAAGTCGGTCACGCCGAAGATCAAGGATCCAACCCTCCAACCTCATGTGCCAATATCGGTTGTCAATCTTAGGGCATGGACCGTGGCGGTGGCGCCACCTCTCATCGCCCCCGCCACTCCATCTCCTCTCACCACCCAACCCAACGCTGGTGGAAAAGCTGAGAAGGCGGTGATCGAGTAGGGATTGAAGGCCAGCACAACGACGAGCTTTGCAACAACAAGGAGACGGAGCAACGAGCACCCCCAAGCCGCGGTAATGAGCTCTCCAAGCATCACCACTTGTCCTCTCTTCTCCAGCGCAAATCGAAGCCCTTTACTCACTGGCCTTGCTCGACTAGTGCGACGGCTGTTGGCATCGGCAAGCTACTCCAAGTATGTCCCTCTGGATTTGGCCAACCTTGCTCCCATCCTCTTCACTGCCATGCTTTCCTTGTCGAGGCATCGGAGCTGGGTTGAGGGTGGGGGGGGGGTGATGATGAGGGACAATGTGAGGGCCATGAGCCATGAACACGACCTCCACAATACGGTTGCACAACAGTGCCCCCATGCTAGATGGTCCTATGCAAGTCTTCGCAGGGAATGAGGAACTTCATGAAGACATGACTTGCATGAATATGGAGGGGAATCTCCTATGTGATAGCTTAGGATTGAATGTCATCTATAGACGCATTGTCAATGGCTTTACAATATAGTCTTGGAAGAAGCCGAGCTGGACGAAGTTAGTGCTGGTCTACAAAATACGGTTCATGAATGTAAAACCATGTCGTACGTATGACGTAGAGGCATCTATGCTGCCTGGTAAAGCAGCAAAGCCAGCAGGCTATATAATCTAGGTAATAGTAGCAGTGAACAAAATGGCCTCACTGTTGATGATGTTTTAGCTGTAGCGACGAATCTTCGGAAATAGATCATTTGACTTACTGTTCTCTGATTTTAAGTGGTTGATATGTGAGTTTCAGCTCATAAACTCATATATCACGAAGCACGTCCGAGAATAATAAATCAGAGGAGTCTCATCCACGGATCTCCACATGCGCTCAATCCGGTGTGCTGCCGAGCCAGTGGTGAACAGAACGGCCTCGTTGTGGGCAATGTAGTCTAGCACCATTTGTCACTCTTCCTGCCGTCCGGCCGACATTTCACAACCCGGCTACCGAAAGATCCCTTATTGCTCCTTATCCCGGCCGACACGTCTGTGAAAAAACAGTTACGCCAACTTGGTGAACAGAGCAGATGCCAGTGTGATCGATCGGCTACTGACCTTGGCCCATCGCAAAACCACCTCTCTATTCTCCCTGCACAATATCCCCTCACTCCCTCCCAGCCAGCTGATTGACAGACATTGGCGACTTTTACATACCACCAAAGTCCAAACAGCTACAAGCTTCACATGTGGCAAAAAACTTACACCAGCTACAGTCAAAGCTTAGCCTACAGTGCTCTACCATTGGAGCCAAATAGCCAACCACCAGCAGAGAATCATCACCGCCAACACAGTGACACAGGAAAGAGAGGACGGTAAAAATCGAGGAGATGCTCTCCTCGGGCCCACCGCTCAGGAGGAAACAGTGGCGGGGATGTCGACGTGTGCAGCAGCCGGTAGCCGGCCGGCCGGCCGGCGGCCGAGGCGACGGGCGGCGACTGGTCCTGGAGAGGGAGCATGCCTCCCCCGTGCCGTCACGTGCGCATGCTGTCCGGCAAAGGCCGGCCCAGGTGGGCCTCCCGGGCCGACGTGCATGCGTCTCGTTCCGGTGACGGTGACCCCGTGGGGGCCCACCCGTCCTGCTTCCACTGTCATGCGGGCCAGCGCACCACGGCGAGCATCGTCGAGTTGGCACTCGAGATTTTTTTCCCCTTTTCCACGATACCGGAATTATTGTATCTTTATGTTGAACGTAGCAGTGGATGAATAGTCTTCTTGCACAGCTCGAAGGAAAGGGGCAAGAGAGGTGTGGAGCATTTTGGGTGGCTGCAGATGCCTTGGGGATAAGAGGAGAGGCTGAAGAATCTTGGTTGCTAAAGTCACAGCGCATGCAGCATCTGTTCTACTACTACCAAAAAAGCTTTGTAGTGAGGTATAAGTACAAAAGGTAACAGGCTCTTGAGTGAGAATCTTGAAGAGAAGAGCTGAAATCAGTAGGTCGCCATCGTTGGTTCGTCGTCATATATGGAGTACTTGATCAAGTGAGAAGCGAGGAAGCTATACCTTGCTTGGTTATCTGACGAACAAGCAAACTCTCGTTGGAGGAGTATGGTGGAGCTTCCTGTCGGGACACAAGTTGCAGCGTACAGCTGATCTCCGTTTGTATACTCTCTCAGCAATCAACATGCACGGTCGTAAAGTATCGTTGCTGTGCTGATGTTTCTGCCTGTCGCCACCTTGCAGTCGTAGCAGAAGACGTACTCCAGAGCTAGCTGCACAGCTTAGCACAGTACCTACCCATGTCTCCTTCTCCATGGTGTTTCTCTCTACGGCCAGCCGCTAGATTTTCCGTCTGCTCGTGAACGCCAGTGTGGGAGGAGCTAATATCTGAACATCTGATACATGGACAGCAGTACTAGTACTTGGACAAGTTCAGAGCTTCTCAGATACTCGTCCCGTTGCCGACCATGTATGATCGCCGTTCGTGTGCGAGGACGTCTGGACCAAGATGGCAGGGCATCTCATCTGCGCGCGCAAAACACCGGGCAAACTGGAGAGCGTCCTGCGTGTTTTACCTCGTAAAGAAGGTTGAAGTAGCCAGAAAGCTTTGGGGAAAAGATGTTCGGATTTTCTTTGCCCTGAAACCCAACACACAGTCATACTTGCCAGCCTGCCAGTCTAGCTGGTTTTCAATCATGCATGTAACTTATGTCCCTTTGAGTTAGTTAGCCTTGTCACTTCGCTTCTCCTTTTGCCTTTTTGATCTCCCTTAGCTAGCTGTCACCTTTCTTGACCAAGCTCTGTGGGGGTCAAAGACAAGAGTTGCCACCACTAGGCATTACTGTAGCTGCCCGAAGAAATTCAATCAAACCAGGTTGATTTCCAAGATGTACATGAGCTGTTAGCCGGGCTCCTCCGGCCACTGGGTAGCTAGCCTGCCGGATACCCAGTGGTGTGGGTATAACGGTTTTATTCGTCATTTCGTCAAACTGATGCAGAAATAAGATAATTTTTACAGTGTTTACGAGATACGTAGAAAATACATAGAGGTATTAGAAGGTGAAGCAACGTGAACTGTTAATTATGACAGAGGCAAGGTATGAAATAAATTATCGTAATTGATGGCATTATAGTAATTAACTAAGTAAATTATGGACATTTGTAATTAGATCAATACTTTTACGGTACTGCATGGTAGAGTAAAAAACGATCGATCCAATCAATCTTTCCTTTATCGCTCTTCTCCTTGTTCTTTCACTTTGCTTGTTCTTCTTTCTCCTTCTTTTTCTTCTTCTACCTACCTAGAGTTTGATGTGTTCTGTCGGAAGGATGCATGGTAGAGGGAGAAGCACCGCCTTGTGTCAGGCGGTAAATTTTGTCATGATTAATGATGTAGTTGTCACTCATTTACGTGGTAAAAAAACTATTTATTAGTGTCGATAAGGGTGAGTTTTTTACCCAACTTTTCCAACTCACATCTCTCCTTTTTCGCGCGCACGTTTTTCAAACTGCTAAACGATGTATTTTTTGCAAAAAGTTTCTATACGAAAGTTGTTTTAAAAAATCATATTAATCCATTTTTTTAAAAAAATTAGTAAATACTTAATTAATCATGTGCTAATGAGTCGTTCCGTTTTCCGTGCGGAGGGAATATTTTTTCAAAGTTCCCAAACGAACACAGCCTAAGAGTCTAATTCAGGACGGGTCTTTTTCTTAGGACCAATGATATTTTAATTAATGATGATCTTCAAAGCAAAATATCGGTGATATCTTTACTGATGATGCTCTTGAAACGTAAATAATGTAATGGACGAGATAATTAAATGAGATAACAGACGAAACTAAGTTTTAGGCTCTTCTTGAAACATAATGTAAATAAAGAAAAATCATGTAAATTATGCCAGTAGAGAAAATCACGTCAAAAAAATCGCAACTGGGAGTTGTGCCGACGCGGTACTGATGCTAATGCTATTTTTAAGACTATTATACACTTTTTCCTCCCACCTAATTTATCATTTTATCTTTTTCGCCTAAATACCTATAACAATACTTAAGTACACCTTTCAAGAGAAATACCTTTTGTGATAGAGTGGTAGATCTTTGCTATTTTTGAATGCAAACACTGTAAAAGACCACCAGAAGAAATAATAGTAGGAGTCGTTGCAGTTGCAGTTCAACACTGGCCACGCTGGTTGATAATTTACCGCAGTGTTGATCTTGGCGGTTGAATTGGATGGGAAAGGGTTACTGCTATCCAGCAATATAATTGAGAGGTTACCTTAAAAAACCGAAAGATTACCATACGAAGATACAATGGTTAAATATCCTAATCCGGATTGTAGTATCTTATTATAAAATGCTACGATTTCGATATTGCGATCCGGCCAAGCTGAAACAATGCCGAACCTACTACGTATTTTTTTCACGTTTCACGGTATCTTGATCATATATAAAAATGCCACGAGACCGACGGGATCTTACATAGGAACCCGATCATATGTAAGCATTTTTTAAATTAAGGTGGATTTAAAATAATGTAAATAAGTCCACTCAAAATTTTAAAAAAATCAATCTAATTTATCAAAATCAATGTTATAGACTTTAGGACCACTTTAAATCGTAGGAATGAAAAAATGGAGGAATAGGAAAAACATAGAATTCTAACAGGAATATAAGTGTAAAACAGAAAATTGCAAAACACAGAAAAAACGCAAAAATGATCGTTTGATTGGATCGCAGAAAAAACGCAGGAATCGAATGAGAGAGATAGACTCAAAGGAATTTTTTCAAGAGAACAGAACCCTTGCTAAATTTTTTCCAAAACCTACATAGAATTAGTCATTCCATAGAAATTTTATAGGATTTGGAAAACTTCAATCCTTTGAATAAAAGGGTCATATGAAATTTTTCTATAGGATTTCAATCCTATGAAATTTCTCCATAAATCCTTTGATTCAAAGGGGCCTTAATTTGTACAATGTATTACAAATCTTATATAATTTTTTTGAGTTAATTTCGCAAAACTATAGATACTTTGAGCAAATTATTACAAATCTACATATTTAAGATAATATATCATAAAATTACATATTTAACAATAAATTTATCACAAACTACAGGTTTACGAATAAGTATCGTAAAACTACAGATTTAATAATAAAATTATAACAAAACTATAGGTTTAACGTCAATTTAATCACAAAACTTAAACATTGAAAACTCAAACATAACATTAGTGTTAAGGATTTAAACCACAAAATATGTAGTTTGAAAGTGCATCTTGTCCTCTAAGTGGGTTTTGGTGATTAGTGACAAAATGGTTAAGGGATTAATGCGTTTTATGGAGATAAATACATGTGTTTTAGTCCTAAGGTGTTTAGGTGTGTGATATGATGCTTGGAGACCCCCAACAACAAATTTAAAAGCGGCGAGAAAACTCGGAGCCTTTTTAGAATAGCTAATTCTTCACTCTTGAGTTTAAGAAAAACTGTACGATTAAGAGGGGTTTCAAGTGACGTCCTGAGGTGATCTAAGTGCTCTTAGTCATATTCCGCTGAAGAAATATTTTTAAGAGCTATTTTTGAAAATGGCTTCTTTCAAGACAGCAAGTGTCGATCGGAAGTTCCTGGCACTTTGAGCAAAGTGCCAGGAACTTCCAGGAACTAGAAAGTCAAGAATTTTTCGTAAGTATTGGCCGAAAGTTCTTGGCGTTCTGGACCGAAACTTTCGGGCACCTTTCCAGTTTAAAATTGTGAGTAACGGTTACATGATGTCATCTAGCCATTATATATACCCAACTCAATTCCAGCTCACTCTTTTGGCCATTCCACTCTTGTTTTCCTGTTCCCTAGCTCTTTCTAGCATCTCTCATGTTGTTCTTGCTTCCTCCACCCAAATTTTGAGTCTTTCTTGAGTGATTAAGTGAGTTTGAGGGTGGTGGTGAAGTTTGGAGATGGAGTTGAAGGCTAGAATGGCTTGAGCACTTGGTGAACCTTGTTGGACTGTCGGTTGATGCTTATTACTCTTGGAAGGTGACCTCCTAGATGGTTACGCATCGTCCGCGAGTATCCGTTAAGTTGTGGATTGACCCGAAAGAGTTTGTAAAGGTTTTCCTCACCTCCGCAAGAAAACGACGTAAGTGAGTAAAGATCTGTGCTGAGCTCTCAGAGGTTGTCTTGGTAGAGCAATTCTCGCTTGTGGTTTTCTCTAGGAATTCAAGTTAGGATCTTTGGGGTCACTTGAGTTCTAGAGAATGACTTAGGGGTTTTGGATTGAAGGCCATGGACTTTTTCCGGAGGCTTTACTCGGTGAGGCAAGGGGTTAATCGAGACCCAGCTCTTCGGAGTTACTCAACGGAGAGTAGAATCCGTGTGATCCAAACTTTGGGAAAAAATCCTCTTGTCTCTATTGTGAATGTTTTGTACTTGCCCTTGTGCTTTTCAATACTCTGCTAGGATTACTGTGTGTTATGCTGATTGTATAGGCCTAAAGTTTCATCAGATTTGAAGTAAAAATTCAAATTTGCTTGAACACCGAAAGTTCCTGTCAAAGAACTCCGGAAGTTCCGGGTTGCCTAAGCTGCCAGAAAGTTTCGAGCCCTGTTGAATTTGACCGCTGCGATTATTTTTAGTGATTTTTAAGAACGTCTATTCACCCCCTCTAGGCGACATCTACGAGCTTTCATAGTTTTGTGATAATTTTATTATTTTAGAAATGAACTCATTTCTCAGTGCCAATGACCTGGTGTTGAGGTTCAACCTCTTGGCACCATCAATGCTAGCACTGGTAAGCTCACCTCTCTATTAATCAAGATGTAGAGTGGTCGGTAACCGACACCAAATACGTATTTATAAAGTATTTTTTTGAAAAAGGTCAAATGTAAATATTTTTTTCTTATAAATAGATCCTCAACGTTAAAGAGGTTGGCACTGAGAGACTATTTGTAAGAAAAACATTCACATGTTATCCCTCTTTAGATTTTTTTACAAATAAAGAGATGAGCTTACCCGCGCTAGCATTGATGGTGCCGAGAGGTTGAACCTCAACACCAGGTCATTGGCGCTGAGAAATGAGTACATTTCTAAAATAAGTTTTTTAATAAATATATGTTTATAAAAAAATGTATTTTTAAAAAACTAAGGTGCCGTTTGGATCCAGAGACTTATTTTTAGTCCATGTCACATCAGATGTTTGAATACTAATTAAGAGTATTAAACATAGACCAATAATAAAACTAATTGCATAAATGACTGCTATTTCGTGAGACAAATCTAATGAGCCTAATTAATTCATAATTAGCACATGTTTACTATAGCATCACATCGGCTAATCATGGATTAATTAGGCTCATTAGATTCGTCTCGCAGAAAAGTCTAAGGTTATAAATGAGTTTTATTTTTAGTCTATATTTAATACTTCTAATTAGTGTACAAATATTCGATGTGACCGGGACTTAAAAAAATCCTGTAACCAAACAAAGAGAGTCTAAATATAATAAATCCAGACTGGTACTTCATGTGAACGAGCTTGGACCGTAAGCAATGGATCGATCGACGGGACCCGTCTTGGCCAGGGGGAAGAAAAGCCAAGTGCTCCTTTATATCTCTGCGGCGCATCGGCCCATCACGCAGCTAGCAGCTGCAGGTAGAGGTACTACTCTTCCCCTGAGGAAACACAGTGTCACGATGGATGGAGCAGAGAAAAGCGTAGGCATGCAGACACAGACGCAGCTATAGCTAGCGGGCGTGACGTGACATTGGCATCCTACTCCTACTAAAGCTAGCGCCTGCGCCCCCTACGCCCCCCGTAGCTGGGCTAATATAGGGAAGCATGCCTCCTCCCTCCCCGTCACGTGCACCACCTGTCCTGCAAAGCCCCAACCGATGCCATTGCCAACTCGACAAACAGCAAAGCAATAGATGCATGCGGCGTCAACGGCGACCTCGCCGTCGCCGAGCGGCTCGCTGCATGCAGCGGCGCATGCATGCGACACGGTTCCAACGCTTCGCTACCGTGCCCCTACACCGTTACTGCACTATTTACTGCTGCTGCTCCTCCGATCTCCGATCCGCTAGCTTCCGCTACTGTGCTGCTCCCTGCTCCGTCGATGGGTTTGATGATACCTTGCCTGCTCGGTGAAACGGCGCGAGGCGAGGCTGCGAGAGAGCTTTTGGCCGTCTGTGCATCACAGTGGTACAGTACTTAGATTTTTTTTCTTTTCGTGCGTGGGGTACTTTTCCCTTCCTCCCCTCTGCACAAAAGATATCTGGGTGGTGCCGAGCGATCCAGCTGGGTCGCATGCATGCGCTGTTGCTACCTGTTTCTTTTTGTTTAGTTTTTCCGTTTCCTCGTCAAAGCTGACACCAGCGAGGTCCTGGTAGGAACATACTAGGAGTACACGGGCAAGGCAGGCATGCAAATTCAACCCAAAATAATCTGGGCGTTGATGTTTTTTAGTCTCTGGTCCTTCATCTTCATGCAGTCCGGCGCTGCTCCTTCGTGCTGACGTCCGGTCTGCGATTCTGTGATCGCCCCAGAGTACAGCATGGGGAGCAAAAAAAAAATCCAGCTTCGTGTTCAGAGAAACGCACGTTTCCAAGAGAAAGAAAACGAGTTACTCCTACTCAATGCGGTGGAGCGGCGACTCTGGTCGTCGTCACGGCGACTCCCACATGGATTCGGCGAAAAAAGTCGCGCCGCTCGCGGTTCAGCGTGACGTCGTCGTCGACTCGTCGGCTCGTCTCCGTGGCCCGGCATCTCTACGGTGGAAGCATGTTACACGTAGGGAGTGTAGGAGTACTTCGTACGAGCTGGGCTACGCATTTTGGCATGTGACTTGGCATTGTCGCAGAAATATTATTGTAACATTGCCGTTGTGCCTGTCACTCAAGCTGGCGCCGGGGGGAAAAAACTAACGAACGCCTGCCTGCCAGAGGCCGGGGTAGCAGATACCCTTTGACCGAAGGGACAGTTACTAGGAGTCTAGCAGGAGTACGCTTTTGTATAGTAAGACCATTAACTGCCCATATAGAAACTTGAGAGCAGGGCAGCAAGTTGTCTGGCTAGTCTTTTCGCTCATTAATGAACCCAAATTCAACATTTTTCCAGGAGCACCTGGTAGTACTACTGGCTACTCACTGGAGTAGTACTCTCGGCCAGTTGAGCTCTTGCTCTTGCCCTTTGCAGGATGCGATCTTGGGCATGTGAGAAAAAACACAATGCGCATTGATGATAGGAGTGTTAATTATAACGGCTGGAACGTAACACAGCCTCCGATCGAACATAATTGTGACGAGTACCGGCCGATTGAGTTGTTATTGGGCTATTGGAGTACATACGATGATGTGAAGAAGAGAAGAAGAGAAATATAAGTCATGTATTTTCTCCGCCTCACAATATAAGAGATTTTCGATGGATGTGATATATCATAATACTACGATTTTGGACAGGCTGTCTGTTTAGATTCGTGGTATTAGAATGTGTCACATCCACCCAAAATTTCTTATATTTGGGACGAATAGAGTAGATTCATATGATGATGTGGAGGAGAGAAGAGATGAGAGAGAAGTCACCTCTTATACAAAAGACAACCTCCACACAAACTTTAAAAAATGAGAGAGAGAGAATAGTGGATTGGTGGAAAGTGCATTGGGAGTAATGTAAATAGATGTGTTAGTTCTAGATGATGTGAATAAATTAGAGGTGACCACTACCTCTATAATAAAACTTGTTTTTAGCACTGTTGTGTTATCCTTTAGTACTACTACTAGCCTAATATAGCAAGTTTTACAGTAGAAGTGATGATCACATTAATTTTATCCATATCATCTACTCATAAATTTAAAACTACCATTTACAATACATTGTCTTTAATACACTAACCCCAATACACTGCCACCGATCAACTTCTCCCTTCCTCTCTTATTTCTTGGATTAAGGTGGCTCCTCCTCTCTTTTTTCTATTTTCTCATCAAAATCACTATTTAAGCCTATATGGTATCTTGGGACTTGTGTTTAGAACCTTATTATACTTGCTGTAAGGAGGCTTTGTTTGTATGCTCATTCAGGGCTAGCTTTTGTCGCACGTAAAATGAGAAATACTATTAAAGTATAATTAATTAAATTTTAACTATTATAAACTTAATTATTGGTTTATTTGATTTTAAAAAAACTCTATATAAAAAGCTTTTCGAAAAACACTCCGTTGCTCATACTAAATGATAGAGTTGCAAAAGCTAAACAGAGCCTTAAAAAAGGAGGAAACCAAAGTTGACGATCCCAGTTGGCATCTCTAAATTTTATAGTGCTAAAATAAGTGACAAAATTTGGAATCGGCTCTTAAGACTTTATACATTGAAGTAGTTATCCACAATTTAACGGGGAAATGAATGTTTGGTCCCAAAAGTTTCGCTCCGGGTGAATGTAGCACTTGACATTTCATCCAGTCCAAACTTTTAATAAAAAACATGTCTTAAGGTCTAATACAGTCTTTCAACCCTGCACTAAAAACAATATCTTAACAATATCATCTTATCATCCTACTAGAGCGAGTACAATAAGATGATGTGAATGATCTGTATAAACTGTCACATCATATTTATGCTAATATGAAGGAGAGATGAAAGAAGAGAAAAAAAACGGGCTACAGAATTGTAGCCAGCTTCAGTACGGGCTCCAATAAACAATGTCAGAGTGATTGATTGATTAGATATTAATGATGCAGTATATATCTACCACTAACTATTACTATATGAGTAGGGGAGAAGGGGTTTTTAACCCCGGTTCGTAACACCCTCTAGTCCCGGTTATGCAACCAGGACTACGAATTCGGGACTAAAGATGCCAGGACTAAAGAGCCATCTTTAGTCCCAGTTGGTGTTACCAACCGGGACTAAAGATAGCAGAGCCACGTTGCTGGCGCAGCCATCTTTAGTCCCGATTGGTAACACCAACCGGGACTAATGATATTTTTTTAAACCAACCGAGACTAATGATATTTTTTAAAAAAAATAATTGCTAGTTCTGCCAGCTGCTTGTTTATATATTATGCATATTGACGGAGCGTGAAGCCCCTCACCGGGAGACCGCACAGGTCCCCCTTTGCCGGTTCGGCCGGGGGCGCAAGGTGAAATTCTTCGCCCTGATCTGTGGGATCCCAGCGAGAAAAACGCGTGGACGCAGGCGATTTAGACAGGTTCGGGCCGCTAAGGAGCGTAATACCCTACTCCTGTGTTCTGGTAGATCTGAGAGTATGATAGAATCCAGAGAGAGTCCCCCTTATCTCCTAGGCCTGGGCCTCCTTTTATATGGCAAGGGGCTATCACATGGGCCACGAGCTGCCTAAGAAAGAAAACATTCTTTTACATTTAGGGCTATCCTACCGTCGGAAGCAGCCTCTGACAGACGCCGCAGCACGCCTTCGCTCGGTCAGCCGACCCATCCGAAGGACGCCCATTTCACCCTTCATTAAATGGTGGATGACTTCCGTGTCCCGCTCACATTGGGAACGGGAAACATCTGACCGGAGCTAGGGTACCAACTCCGGCTGAGAGACGAGAGACAAAAGACTCTCATCATTCTGATGGGACGGGGCGAGGCGTGCAGCAGGCCGCCTGGCGCGCGTGCGGTGCACAGGCATCCTGGCACCACCTAACCCGCGATTTGACCGGTCTGCGACCGGTCACTCGCTGTGATTGGTCACGGACCGGATATGCACGCGCCACGCCGCATTAAATGCGACGTAGTGCGCCCGTCTGAACCGCTATAAATGCGGTTAGGTGAGTTTTGCCACGCTCACCTAACCCGCGCACGTGGCATCCAAGCCACAGGGGGTCGGGGCGCCCCAGGTCTCGGGGGAGAAACGGGAGCGGCCCGACCCTGGGGGAAACCGGGAGGGCAGTCGCCACGTCACCCTCGGGCCCGACCCCTCCGGGGGAACGGGCCACGTGGATCCATGTGGACGCCCTTCCCTTTGGTCTCGATACCCCCGGGCCCGTGTCACCGACAGTAGCCCCCGGCGTTACGCCCGGGTGGCCACACTCAGGAGGGGCACCCAGGCTTGACGCCACCCCTCGGGCCTGGTGACAAGTGGGACCGGCCCCCCGAGGGCGAGCAGGACTCCAACGGTCATGAGCCGCGCACAACAGAGAAAAACGCCAGTCGACATTAATGAGCGGTCTCCTTGTAACCGCAACATTACTCGAGGCGGCGCGCGGATCGGGACACGTCGGTCCGTTTCGCCTGGGGACGTAATGATGGCGCTTTTCGCGGTAACCGAGCGTGATTAATGCGCACACGATCTGCCCCTCCTCGATCGCTACGGTCGCACGACTGACGCGTGCGCCGGAAGCGGGCGAGTGGGGTTAGTGGAGGCGTGGGCGCGAGAAACGAGGGGGCAAGAAGATGGGCGCGGGAAACAAGGAGCCGAGCGCGGTGGAGGCAAGGGTATAAAGGGCGCCGAGGAAGGGATTCGTTTCCTTCCTCTCGCCACTTTTTCCTTGCCTCTGCCATCCGTGCCCTAGCTCTCTCGTTTCTCTCGCCTTCCTCTCGCCACACGCTCTCGTTCTCAAGCTCCCCCTCCGCCGGCGCCATGACGCGGAGCTCTGTGCCGCTTGTCGGCAGTGTTTTACCGCCTTCCCGCATCACCAGCGAGAGGCAGGCCGGGCTACCACGCCGGTTCATGCCGGAATCTGCCACCCGGGAGGTGGTCGTGCTGGGCGAGGGACGCCCGGCGCCGCACTACCCAGAGCGGTCCGTCTTTTTCCTCTCCTTCGCCATGGCGAGCTTGATTATGCCGTTCTCCACATTCTTCATGGCCGTTCTGGAGTTCTATGGCCTCCAGATGGCGCACCTCACCCCCAACGCGGTGATGACGCTGGCCATCTTCGCACACTTGTGCGAGATGTTCATTGGGGTGCGCCCATCCCTTCGGCTGTTTCGGTGGTTCTTTACCGTGCAGCCGGTATCGCCGCCGACGGTGGTCGGTGGCTGCTACTTCCAGCCGCGGGGGCAGGTGTTGAACCGCTACATCCCGTGCGTCCTTTGCAAGAAGTGGGACGACTGGAAGAGCGACTCGTTCTACACCACCCTCCCCGACGAAGCGCGCCTTCGACTCCCGAGCCAACCCCCAGCGCAGGCGCCAAGCTGGCGGGCGACGGTGGATCTGGGGGATGGCTACGACGCCGTCCTGGACCGCCTGGCGGGCCTGCGAGCCCAGGGGCTCACGGGGGCCATGGTGTTCGGCGATTACCTCCGCCGCCGGATCGCGCCGCTCCGGCGACACGCCCGGGGCGCCTGGGAATACGCCGGGACCGAGGACCCCCTGAGGACCCACCAGGGGCGTAAGTGGGATTGGGACCTCGAGGACTTCAGGATAGTGGTCCAATGGGTGCTAAACCTTAGCTCCGTGGCGTCATCCCTCATCCCTCGGGGGATCCTCCCCCTCTGCAGCGACCCGGAGCGCGCCAACATTCTGGCCATCATGCCGACGGTCGGGGCGTCGGGGGATCGGGCCCCCCGAGGCCATGATGGCGCGGGCAGCAGCCGCGGAGGGGACCAATCTACCCCCGGAGGGGGCCACGCTTTGAGGCCCCGCGGCGGGGGTTCGGGGGGCAGCCGCCCTGTCGACGCCAAGGGGAAGAGGAAGCAGGAGGCGACCCCTCCTCCATCTCCTCCCTGAGGGGGCAAGGCGGTGCGCGTCAGCGGCAGGCGCCCGGAGGACGCCGCACCGACACCCCAGCCCGAGGGGGAGCGGAAGAAGAAGCGGCTCCGCAAGTTGGGGGAGACCGAGCCGTGCAGGGGGAGCCTCATCACGCCCCCAAAGTGGTCGTTCAGCCGGCCACCCTGCAGGTTCGCCCTCTCTCCCACAGCGGCCGCACTCTCATTCCCAAACCCCCAGGGCTTATTTTTGTTTACCGCTTTCCTGTGGACGGCGCTTGAAGAATTCCCCCCCGGAACCGAGGCCAACGCGCGCGACCAAGTCCGGGATGCCGCCAGTCAAATCGTCCACGGCTTCGAGGGGACGGCCCCTCGGCTCGTCTTCGCTCTCGACTCCGATGAGGAGGAGGCCAACGACGATGGTGCCGACGACGACAGCGACGGCGAGGCCGGCGACCCGGGTTCGCGGGAGTGAGCCCCCGGGCCCCCGCGTATCTTAATTTTTGGTTCCTTCATCTTCTGAGGCCTTTGGGCCAACGCTTGTACAAACTGACTTCATCTTATCTGCAATCAAACAAAATTTTAACTTCTATGTTAGTTATGCTTGCTATATGCGCGTGATAAGGATGGTCTGTGTCGCGATCCCTTTGCATCTTTGGCTTGAGTGAGGGCTCGTGCTCGGGCCCCAGCCTCAAGCGGCGCGGGTCGGAGCTAGTGCCCTGGGGAGATCCGCATGTCGAGACTGGCCAGGCCGGGAGCGCGGTGACCGAGGGTTATGGGGACCCGATTGTGGGCCATTGCCAGTTCCCCCCCGGAGTTCACCGCGCCCCGGGGCACGGCTCGGTTCTGGGCCCCGTTTGGTAGTTTAGACGACCCGGGCTGCCGAGGACAAGGACGAGCACAAGCAGACTGACTCAAGTCAAGATTTTTCAAAAGGAAATGATAACACAGGCGCAGTCCTTAGGAAATTGAAAATGCTTGTTATTGAAATGCTAGGAAAAAAAATTAAACAAGTATGTGCATGTGGGAGCCCCCGGCCAACCCTGCGTGCCCGAGGGGGACGCGGGGTTGGCCCGAGCCCGAGGTACGACACCCGACCCCCTCATGGGTAGAAGCGGCGAAGATGCTCGATGTTTCACGGGTTAGGCAGTTCTGTGCCGTCGCCCGTGGCCAATCGAACCGAGCCCGGCCGGGGGACGCCGATCACTCTGTACGGACCCTCCCACATTGGTGAGAGTTTGCTCAGTCCAGCACGCGTTTGGACGTGGCGTAAGACGAGATCGTCGACGCAGAGTGATCGGGCCCGGACATGGCGCTGATGGTAGCACCGCAGGCTTTGCTGGTAGCACGCGGCTTGGAGGGCCGCGCGCCGCCTTCGCTCTTCCAGGTCAGCGGCAGGCACCCGGAGGACGCCGCACCAATGCCCCAACCCGAGGGGGAGCGGAAGAAGAAGCGGCTTCGCAAGATGGGGGAGACCGAGCCGTGCAGGGGGAGCCTCATCACGCCCCCAAAGTGGTCGTTCAGCCGGCCACCCCGCAGGTTCGACCTCTCACCCACAACGGCCACACTCTTATTCCCAAACCCCCAGGGCTTATCTCTTTCTGTTTCATGTTTTTCTTCTGCCTCAGCGAGATCCCGTCCCGCCCCACGCGTCGCTCCAAGGCCGGCCAGCCCGAGGCCGGGGAGGCGGCGACCGCAGAGGCTCGAAGGCGGGAGGCCGGCCTACAGGAAGCCGCAGGCCGTCTACGGGAAGCTCAAGAGGCTGCTCGGGAGGCGGCCCGAGTCCGCCAGGTCGAGGAGGCTGCTCGGGAGGCGGTCAGGGTCCGTCGGGCCGAGGAGCCTGCCCGGGAGGCAGAGGCGGCGCGCGCGCACAAGGCGCCGACGGCCGAGGTTGCCACCCAGGTCCCCGACCCGACTGCGCCCGAGGCGGAGGCCGCCACCGAGGTCGCCTGTGATGATGTCGAGGGGGCGCACCGGGGGCCCGACGCCCTAGGCGGCGCTCCGGATGAGCCGACCTTGGGAGAGGCCCCCGAGGCCAACGCACCGATCGGCGAGCCGAGTCGTGCTTCACCACCACCGAGGTGGCCTTCCCCCCTTTCTTCCGCCGCCCCGCTGAGCGCGGAGCCCCTCCTGCAGGCCTTGGCCACGGCCAACAGCACGGTGCTGGACGGGCTAAGCGCCCAAATGCAGGCCCTGCAGGCAGAGCGGGTAGAAATCGACGCGGCGTGGGCGTGCGTCGAGGAGGGACGACGCTCCGTGGAGGCCATGGTGGAGGCCGGCCGTAAGGCGCACAGCCTGCACACCTCGCAGCTCGAGGCTCGCCGCAGGACCCTGGCAAAAATCGCCCGGGAAGTGGAGGAGGAGCGGGAGTCTGCCCTCATCGTCACCGCCGTGCTCGACGGGGCGCGGGACGACATCCGTCTCGAATACGGGAGCTGGGTGGCGAAGCTGGAAGAGAAGCTCGACGCCGCCCGCGGAGTTCTCGACGCCGCCGCTGCCCGGGAGCGGCGGCGTCGAGAACTCCGCGGGCGGCGTCGAGCTTCTCCTCCAGCTTCGCCACCCAGCTCCGGGAGCGGCGGGCGGCAGAGATCGAGGCGGCAACCCGCCAGCGCGAGGAGGCCCTAGAGGCCCGCACTATGGCGCTGGAGGAGCACGTCACTACGCTCGGGGGACGGGCCTCGCGCTTGCTCGTGCAAGAGGCCGCCCCGCGCCGACGGGCCGAGGCCCTTGACCTCCGCGCCCGGGAGCTGGAGGCGCTGGAGGAGCGCGCCCGCGCCCTGAACGCGTAGGAGGCGGCGCTAGCGGCACGCGAGACCGCCGCTGCCACACGGGAGGCGACGCTGACGGCGCACGAGGCTGCCTCCGCCGAGCAGGAGTCCGCACTCTGCCTCCGCGAAGACACGCTCGCCGAGCGGGGGCGAGCCCTCGAGGAGGCCGAGGCCGCGGCGCAGCGACAGGCGGACAGTCTGCTCCTCCGCGAGCCGGCGCGGCAGGAGCAAGCACGCCGCAATGTGGAAAGCGCCCACGCCGAGAGGGACGCGCTAAACCAGCGGGCCTTTGAACTCGAGGCGCGGGCGAGGGAGATGGACGCGCAGGCGCGCAGCGGCGGGGCGGCCGCAGGCCACGGCGAACTGGCCGCCCGCCTCACAGCCGCCGAGCACACCATCGCCGAGCTGCAGGGCGTCCTGGACTCGTCCGCCGGGGAGGTTGAGGCCCTCCGGCTAGCGAACGAGGTGGGGCCCGACATGCTTCAGGACGCCGTCTCCCGCCTCGACCGCGCTGGGCGTTAGGCACGCATCTGGGGCGGGCGGTACGTAAAGTAAAAAGGATTCACACATCCTAAAATTTTCACAATCGACTCAAGTTGAATATTTTGCAGATCATTTTCAAATTGCCAACTTAGCTCTAGCCTACAGTTGACATTGCTCTGATACCAACCGCTGTGGGCACCCGGAAATCATACCGTCCAATGTAATTTGTGACCATCACATAATGTTGAATGAGTGGGATCCATACACGCATAAATAGCCACTCATATCTCAATGTGCCCATGATCACAAAATGACATCATTCGATATAAAATCCATAATGCCGAATAATGAGCAAAGGAGATATTGCTGGGACTCCGCATGCCAGTCAACTTCAGCCTGAGACATGCCCGTCAAACCACACGAAGGCGGTGACCAGATGTGTTACACATCTCAGGAGACTTGACTCAAAAAGCAAGAGCTCTACAACATCTCAAATGCTCAAAATTCATACTCGTGCTTAGCTAGTCCCCAGGAATGCGACTAGCCTCACACTTTCATCGCAAGCAATTAATCAACATAGCAAGTGCCATAAAAGGGTTAAAGTGCAGCGAGGTACATGACACATAATACGGTCCGAGGTCCCAACATACAACACATAAATATAGCAGCGGAAGTCTCAGATAGAGCTCATAAGCAAAAGATAAAACCGGTGGTGCCACAACCGCACTAGGGCAAACCAACCGGGCAAGAGCCAAGCTGCAAGAGATCACTCATCACCCTTGCTGCCCTCAGCAGAGCAATGACCACACAAGAAGCATAACTCATAACCGGTATCCTCACCTGAAACAGCGGCGCCGGGTTAAGTACAAGATTGTACTCGCAAGTCTTACCCAAAATTATATATACATAAGAGAGAGAGAAGTATGCAAGCTTTCTAGCCTATAGTGGGTCTCTAGGTTCAACATTTGCATAAAGCTAATTTTATTGAGCAATTAATGAGTAAAATAAGCAAGGACGAGCAAATCTAGCATCATTTTAATTTATGGACAGCAAGTATATAATTCTGAAATGTATAAGCAAATGAGCCCAAACGGCGCTCTCATCATCAACCATGGACTACCAAAGTCCATACCAACATGGCACAACATGCCAACACCACCATCAAACATAATCCCATCCATAATAATCCATATTTGATGCTAACATAACTGACTAACACATCAAGCATTGTCCATAACCGAGGACGCGGCTATTCGAATAGATTATACTCTGATCAGAGGTGTACAACTGGACCCACACGAAATGAACAAAGATCAAATGCTACACACCCCGTCGAGTGCGGTACACAAATGATTCAAGCTCATTACATGCCCTTTCTTAGCCCCACCCCAACCACCTATACCACGCTGGGGTTCCCGACGACTCAGTCACGTGTGTGCGTGATGTGACCAAGGCGGGCGCGCCACGCGGGAGGCACCCCCGGCCAAACCTAGGCACCCGAGGCCCTCCAAAGGCTACCTGCCTCACGACTCTCCAACGTGGTATAAATGATCACAGTAGAACTAGTAAAAACAAGCCAGTCCCAAATAAGGCATGTGGTAAGTACGTAGGGTGCTTAATTAGATGTCAAAATGTTCGGTCCTTAACGACCTAGACGGGGCTACTTGCATCAGGGGAAACCAACCTCCCATCATCGCCCTATCACCCGTCCAAGTCCAACATATTTCATCAACCATTATTTAGTGTAAGTGTTCAAGTTTTATGCCCAATAATGCAAGTTGTCTATATACCACAATTAATAGCACTGTCCATCCCTATAGTTCTCTTAGCACTAAGCATGGCTAAGCATTAATGAATAAGACATCCCAAGTGATCCAAACCAGTGGCAATAGGGTATAAGGACAGCAATATCACAAGAACTAAATGCATAAATAGGTTCTACCCATACACCATAAACCGACAATATTAATATCTAGGCAATGCATGCATATATATACGTATAGATTGCAACCAAATCATTTTTAGAGAAAGCATAGGTTCTATATGCTTAGGTGCTTGCCTTGCTGCTGAGGGTAGTCACTATCCTCCTCTGGATATGGCTCGTTACTCTCTGGAATCTCCGAATCTATCGAAAAGAAGCAATATGCGAATAAGAGCCAAATAAACATGCACATGCAAAATGATCAATAAATTATGAAATAAATACAGTGGGTAGATCATATTTTAACTTGAATTTAGGTGAAGGAATCACCAGATTATCACTTATGGTTTGGGAGATATGAAAATGACAAGCTCTCAGGTGCTGAAAATAGCAGTTATGTAAATATTAATGTTTCCTTTAGTACATTACGAGTAACATGCATTTCAAACCAAGATTTCATAATAATGATCACTTTTAGAGTAAATACATCACTCAAAGGTCCTAAGAAAAATTATTTCACAGCTATATGTGTTGTCATTATTTATATATGGGTTTTACAAGTTAAAATCATGGGAATGCTAATTAAACTTCTAAACAAGATTTAAGAGGTAGTTTTGCCAAAAACAACTTCACGACAGCAAAGAGTACTAAAATATAAGCTCAACAAAAATGGTTTCACAATTTTAGTTTTTACCAATAATTTCTTACGAATTTATTAAGAGCTAAACCACACAAGCGATACCTATAGCTATTTATATTTTTACTTGGAAAACCAGTACAAAAGTTGGTCAATTTTATTTTACAACATTGAAGAGCTCAGTTTTATGAATCTATAGGAATTTGGTTCACTGAATTCGGAGTTCATATGAATTAGTTATGGAATTTTAAAGTTCATACCTCTTTCAGCTCAATAGCTAGCTCAGAAATCGATTTCTATTTTCACTCCCCTTTTCTCCAACTTCCACCGGACTTCGCTCACATGGCAGCAACCTGGACGTAGGGTCGTGCGAGGCTAAGGCCTCAGGCTGATGGCAAGAGACGTAGCAAGGCCTCAGGCTGACGGCAAGAGACGTTGCCTAGGGCTGCTTCAACCGAAATCAAAAGAGATGAACTCGGGTGAGTTGCAGCCACCTTCTAGCTGCAGCAATGGAGTGGACAACCTATAGAATGTTGCTATAGATGTTCAACATGGAGGGAATTCAAAAGAGGCACCATGGATGAAAAGGAAGCTCACCAAACGGAGGAAAACAAAATGCTGCTGCTGCAGCCCTGCAGGCTGAACCACCACTCTCTTATTCCATCTCGATCTCTCTCAACTCTCCATGCATGTGCAAGATGTTGGGATGGATGGAAAGCTTGGATGATGGGGATTGTTGTGGTCTAACATGCAGGGATTGATCTTGGGCTATTGGATGGGATTTGGGGAGGAGAAGTGAGATGAGAGCTCAGCTTGAGGAAGAAAAGAAAGAACAAGTAGTGAAGATGAAAGGGGAGGAAGAAGAAGGGGTTTTCTCTGCCCCCCCCTTAAGTCCTGAGGTGGGAGCACGCCCATGGGTGTGTTGTGGGGCTAAAGAGGCACCCAAGGTCAGTGACAAGTGGGCCCAAGTCGTGGCTGTCTTTGAGGATGAGACAGGTGGTGAAAAACTAAGTATAGATTCATTCTTGCAATTTCCAGGATTTATTTTCTTTCCCTCTCTTGGTAAATTCGATTTGACTAGGTAAAACTTGTTCAACAATTCAGGAATTTGGTGTGGTGATAGGTGTTGGTTTATAGGTTCCATTTTTCAAAGTTTCACACATAAATTCCAAGTATTTTAAATCTGGTGAAAAGATGAAATTGGTTAGGCTGAAAGTTATATTGAAATTTCAGGAGGTCAAAACGGAGAGCTAAAATTCCACAAAATTTATTTTTGTTGGTGATAAATAAACTAGTATTTGAATAAATTATTAAACATGTATACTTCTGTTCAAGTTATTGTTCAAATAGAAGTGGTTTCAATTTTACCGATTAGAGTTAATTTTGTTATCGCATATGATCAATTTGCAATATAGTAAATATGCAATCTAAAGGACAACAATTGCACTTCTAAATACCTGGTTATGAGCCTAGGGCTGTTACACGGACCAATGTATGTAACTTTGCCCATGCCCTATGTACAGTTGGAAGCTATGATTAAATATCGGAGATCTACATAGTAGCAATAGCAGTGTTCATAATTAATGACAGTTGAATAGATGGCATTACCTGTCTATCACTTCAAATCTTGGTGAAAGTAGACTCTGGTTTATCCATTGAGTCATAGACATGGACTTTGCATAGTTCAAGGTCGAAGAGGAAAAGGACCCAATGAAATCTACAAATTGCGTCAGACGATATATATGTCACGGTATGAGTACGAGGAGGAAGTTGGTACAAATTCGAAAGACAGTTAAAACTCACTCTATGTTGTAGGGCAATAGTATATATGTCTTATAATACTACTGCACCAGGAAATGAACAATATTGTCCTCTTTATCTTTCTCAAAGTCCCGTATCATTACGTCATTGACTTTGCGGGGGTCCAAGAATCCAATATTGTAAATCCCCTGCCTACGGCACGATTGAATCTTCATTCTACAAAGTATAAAGGAATTTGCATCAGTCTTATCGGCACAGTGTAACCATTGAATGGTACATAGAAGGAGCTAAGGAACAAAATAAATTTTGCTAAAACGATACTTACAAAACCCAGCAGCTGAGAATGGAGACGTCGAGAGCGCCTAGTTGGTATACATCGAATATATTCTCGAAGTTGATCCACAGAACATCATCTCCTTGATAGTAATCTGTGTTTCTTATCCTCGCTCCAACCATCATTCTACCTTTGGACGAAAGCTCCATATACCATTGATGGAATCGGTGCATTTGTGTAGAGAGAGTGTTCACCTGACCAGACTTGACAAGCGGTTCACCGAGTTTAAATTTGTATTTCAAATCGGCTTCTGTCGCCATGGTTATTGGTCCGTCTCCCACCAGTTGCGCCCTGTTCAGACCCGTCTCTTTCATCCATTGCCTCAGTTCCTCTTCATCGGGTGGTAGCAACGGCTCAACCGATTGTTTTGGTTGCTTTTCGAGCTGAGGCACTTCTTTGGCCTTTCCTCTTTGTTTCTTAAACGACTTCGTCACCGACCGGTTATAATCCGACAGTAAAGCCCTCTTGACCAGTTCGCTCATCTTCTGAAAGAACTTCTTAGCAGCCGGATCTATAGGAATCTTCTTTGGTGATTTCTGTGCCTCGAAGAACGCCTTCACTTCTGCTCGTACGACCTCCTCATTCTCCTCGGGAGTGTGGTCATACGCCCTTTTCTTGAGAGCGGGGAGTTTTGGCTCATCAAGTCTTGGCTTCTTTCTTTGTGGTGTGGACTTTGACGGCACGGGACGAAGTGGGCACGACTTTTTAGGTCGTGAAGGCGGAGCAGACGATGACGGTGCAGGCGGAGGAGGCGGAGGTGGAGGAGCCGGTGTAGGCGAAGGAGATGTTGCAGGCGGAGGAGATTGTGGTGGAGGAGCCAGTGCAGGCGGAGGAGAGGGTGCAGGCGGAGGAGACGCAGGAGAAGACGCCGCGGCTCGCCCGGGAAACACGATGTACCGCTTGCACCATAGTATAATGGCGTGGGCTGTGTCTCCTAGTTTCGTCTCCCCGTCTCCTCTGGGGATGTCCAGCTCGAGATCCTCGAACCCTCGTTCCACCAATTCAGCCTCGACTTTTGAGTACCTAGGTTGAATCGGTCTGCAATGATATGTCCCTGAAGGATCCACTGGTATGGCCATGCCCGATGCCACCTTCATGAGAATCAAGGTTACTTAGTAACTAACAGATGCATGCATCACCTTTTGCAATTTACAAGACATATATCATAAAATTATGAGCATACCTTGAGTGATATGTTCGCAAGGTGTCCGCCGCGTGATTTCATCTACGGGGTACGATGGGTCGTCGTGAGCTGGCCCTGCTGCACCTTCTATGCTCTGTTCTCCTGCTTGCCCTGTAGAAGCACAACTGCTCCGATTGCCTGAGGGGCTCACCATGACTGGAGGGACATACGGCTGCACCGTCTACTGGCTCTGTCGTTCCGTCAGGCGTTGGTCCACCCGTCGTTCGACCTCCTCTTGCATCCTTATGTCCTGCAGGGCGACCCTCTCCTCGAGATATCTTAATTTTGCCTCGGTATCCCTCTTGCTCCTCATCCGACTCTTGTAAGTGTGGTTGTCCTCTTGAAATCCGTATTTCCAAGCAACCACGCCTTTTTCTCGTGTTCATCCTGGATGCTCGGGATTCTATAGTGCAAGCGTAAGCTCGTCCTTCTCCTTGTCAGGCTGGAATGTTCCCTGAGCAGACGCCTCCACTGCTTCCGTAGGTTGGCTAGCTGCTTCGCGGATCGCATCGCCGAATACAAGGGAGCCATCGGTGGGATCGAGCGTTCCACCATGAGCATAGTACCAATTTCTTGAACGTTCAGGTCAGTTCGTTGTGGCCGGCTCAATACCCTTTTCTATCAACCCGGCTTCCAGTTTATCCTACTTGGGAATTGCCTTCTTATAGACACCTGACCCTAGCCAGTGATGGTACTGCTTCTTAGCGGCATTGGCTTTATTCTTTGCTATTTGCATTTGCCCGTGCTCGGAGGTCTTGTATGCAACCCCAATGATCCCTCAGCTTGGTTAATTTGTCGAAATCAGGTGTCAGACCCTTCAGGACGTATTTCTTGTACAGAGCTGACTTGTACTTCTGGAACTGTTCAGCCATTTTCTTCATCGTCCATTCTTTCAATCTTGGCTGAGCTACCTCAGGGACCGTGAAGGTCTCGAGCATGGTGGTCCACGGCATAGCTTTCTCTGTATCTCAAAGATAACTTTCATCATCCTCGGCTGACCTTGATTGACGCAAGTGCACTGTGCTAATGGGCACGTGATCCCTCACGACCCAACCACTATGTCCCACAAACTTCCGTAGTATACCAGTTGGGGCTACTGGTTCACCGTCTAGGGCCACTTCACTAATAACGTGCATGCCCTCTAGATTCCTCGCAGCACCTCGTTGTCCGCGTGCCCTCTTCTCTCCAACGGCCGGTTGCCTTTCACTTTTCTCTTGGTGTGTGCCCTCGTTTCCCTCCTCGTTTAGGTATTGGTTGGGGTCCTCTGGCTCCTCATCCGCCCAATATTGGCTGCTGCCCTCTACGATCTCGTCCATGAGGATCTGTTCATCATCGCGATCTGCCGTCTGTTTGTAACATTAACTAGTACACATCAACTAAGAGTATATTGTTATACATCTATTGACATTGTTGAGAAATACATACGATGACCAGTTAATTAATTGTTATACATACAACCCACGTGCATATGTCATATATATATATATACACACCAGGGAATTAATGAAACTTGCCTTAGTTTTGCTTGGAGTTATTGGGGCCACTTAAACTTGAGCGACGACGACGGTCAGCAGCTATTAGAAAAAAATTAAAAAAAATTAAATCACTATTGGAAAATGTAAAAAGATGTGCAATATAATATCCAGTGTATCCACGTGAAAACATGAAAACTATTACAAACAAAACGGAGGTTAGATTATATCATTAACAATGTACATTGAAAACACAACTATGATTAATCTGGTACATCTATGATTGAAAACACAACTATGATTAATCTGTTGCAAATAATTTGGTTCATCTATGATTAATCTACACATCATGCTTGCATATTTGCATTGAAAACATATATGCATACCTGCATATCTCGGTCACGTTCCATCGTTCGGTCATATTCGATTAGAGACATTGGTTTCGTGTGATATGGGTGATCTATAGTGATCTATGTGTGATATGGGTGATCTAAAGAACTATTACTGCAATAAATGTATTTTATTTGAACCATTAAGTTAGTCCTCCTTTTAGTTGGTTCACATTGATACAATTTGATACATACATACATATGAATGAATAAAGACAAAGGAAATATACACATGGTTGTGGAGAATATGGGTACCGGGTACCCACATGGCCTCCACATTCTATCGTTCGGTCGTTCGTTCGTTCGTTCGGTCATTCGTTCTAGCGTTCCTTCATTCGTTCATTCTATCGTTCTATCGTTCGTTCGGTCGTTCGTTCTATCGTTCGTTCGGTCATTCGTTCTATCGTTCGGTCATGTTCATTCTATCGTTCTATATATCATTCACGTTCGTTCACGTTGTATCGATCTATCGTTCGCATTCGTTCACGTTCTACCGCTCACGTAGCGCAGGGTGACAGATGCGCCGTGGAGTGCGGTGGCGCGGGGTGGCGGCCGTGGTGGCGCGGGGTGGAGGCAGCGGGGGGACGGCGGCCGTGGTGGCGCGGGGTGGTGGCGGCGGGGTGGCGACGACCGTGGTGGTGACCGTGGTGGCGGCCATGGTGGCTTAAATACTATTTAAATAGTATTAAACTATCCAATAACATATGACCTATTTAAATAGTTTAAAATTGCTATTACATTTAATATATATATATAATTAACATATGATCAATTTAGATAGTTTATATCTTCTATTACATTTCAATAATGATATATAATTAAAATATAACCAATTTAAATACTATTTAAATAGTATTAAACTATCTAATAACATATAACCTATTTAAATAGTTTAAAATTGCTATTACATTCAAAATATATATAATTAACAGATGACCAATTTAGATAGTTTAAATCTTCTATTACATTTCAATAATGATATCTAATTAAAATATAATCAATTTAAATAGTATTAAATTATCTAATAACATATGACCTATTTCAATAGTTTAAAATAGCTATTACATTTTAAATATATATATATAATTACCATATGACCAATTTAGATAGTTTAAATCTTCTATTACATTTAAATAATGATATATAATTAAAATATAACCAATTTAAATACTATTTAAATAGTATTAAACTACCTTATAACATATGACATATTTAAATAGTTTAAAATTGCTATTACATATATAATTGTATTAGTAAAAAACACAAACATTGCATGGCCTTCAATACATTATAAATAATTTGCATCATTCATACAACAACATATGTCACTGTTTTCCTTATATAATTTTATTAATAAAAAACACAAACATTGCATGGCCTTCAATACATTATAAATAATTTGCATCGTCCATACAACAACCTATGTCACTGTTTTCCTTATATAATTGTATTAGTAAAAAACATAAACATTCATGGCCTTCAATACATTATAAATAATTTGCATCGTCCATACAACAACCTATGTCACTGTTTTCCTCACGTACTTTCTTCTCACTAATGTTCCTTCGTTATGATCATTGCGTGAGTAAGGGGTGTCCTCCTTTGATAGGAGGATGCTCGGGTCAACCGTCACCGCGAACGGAGGTTACCCATCAAATTGATCGTAATCTTGGTCAGTCTTTTCCTCGACTCCAACGATTTTCCTTTTGCCTGGGAGAACCACGTGGCGCTTTGGCTCGTTGGGTCCTTTACCCTTCTTTGGTTTGCTAGACATGTCCTTCACGTAGAAAACTTGTGTTACATCATTGATTAGGACGAATGGTTCGTCTGAGTATCCAACCTTGCTTAGGTCAATCGTTGTCATCCCACTGTCATCAATCGTTACACCTCCACCAGTGAGCCTAACCCATTGGCATCGAAACAGAGGTACCTTCAGGGGTCCGTAGTCTAGTTCCCATATGTCCTCGATGACATCGTAATACGTGCTAGTTGCACCATCGTATCTCATGGCGTCGATACGAATAGCAGAGTTCTGGTTTGGGCTCTTTCTGTCTTGGGCTCTTGTGTAAAATGTATACCCATTGATTTCATATCCTTGGAATGTCGATATCGAGCAAGAAGACCCCCTCACCAAGAAGGCTAGTTGTCAGTCAAAGGTTTCGGTACCCATTAGATGTCGTCGTAGCCAAGCGGGGAAAGTATCGATGTGATGGTGTGTAATCCATGCATCGAACTTCCGATGTTTTTTGACCGAACAATCGCCAGGTGCTCCTCGATGTAAGGAGCCACCAATGAAGATTGTTGCAAAACCGTGAAATGTGCTTTACGGAATAAATCGTTGTCCACAGTCATTATTGCTTTCCTTCCAAAAGTCCCCTTTCCCCGTAGTCTCCCCTCATGGCTTGATTCAAGTACCCCGATTGGACGAAAGTCTTCAATAAATTCTACGCAGAACTCAATGACCTCCTCTGTTCCATAACCCTTAGCGATGCTTGCTTCCGGACGAGAACGGTTACGAACGTATTTCTTTAGAACGCCCATGTACCTCTCGAAAGGAAACATGTTGTGTAGGTACACAGGACCGAGAATACTGACCTCTTTCACAAGGTGACATAGAAGATGCGTCATTATATTGAAGAATGATGGTGAAAAGATCATCTTAAAGCCGACAAGACATTGGGCCACGTCATCTTGAAGGGTTGTTAAACTGTCTGGATCGATGATCTTGTGCGAAATTGCGTTCATGAAAGCACATAGCTTTGTTATTGTTCCCCGAACATTATCAGGAAGGATACCACAAATTATAACAGGAAGCAATTGTGTCATCAACACGTGACAGTCATGAGACTTTAGGTTTGTCAACTTCTTTTCCTTCATGCTTATTATTCTCTTTATATTCGAAGAGTATCCAGACGATACCTTGATGCTCTCCAGGCATTCAAACATACTTTCCTTCTCTTCCTTGCTTAGGGTGTAGCTTGCAGGACTCAAGCAATGGCTTCCTTTATCCTTCGGTTCCGGGTGAAAGTCCTCGCGTTGTTGCATATGCTTGAGATCATTACGTGCTTCAAGTGTATCTTTTGACTTGCCATATACACCTAGGAAGCCTAACAGGTTGACGCAAAGGTTCTTACTGAGGTGTATCACGTCGATTGTGTGCCGGACGTCTAAGACTTCCCAATAGGGTAACTCCCAAAAAATAGACTTCTTCTTTCACATCGCCGCGTGACCATCTTCGCTCTTTAAAGGTTGGCTGCCAGGTTCCTTTCCAAATACTACTTTCAGATCTTTCACCAAAGCAAACACGGCTTTTCCATTGCGATGTTTAGGCTTAGTACGGTGGTCTACCTTCTGTTCGAAATGCTTGCCTTTTTTCGTACAGGATGGGTTGCAACAAAGAATCGACGATGACCCATGTAAACAACCTTCCTGCAGTGTTTCAGATACGTACTTTAAGTTTCATCCATACAATGGGAGCAAGCCTTGTACCCCTTGTTTGACTGTTTGGATAGGTTGCTAAGTGCAGGCCAATCGTTAATGGTCACGAACAACAACGCTCATAGGTTAAATTGCTCCTGTTTATCCTCGTCCCACACAGGGACACCTTTTTGTTCCACAGCAGAAGTAGATCCTCAACCAATGGTCTTAGGTACACATCAATGTCGTTACCAGGTTGCTTTGGGCCTTGAATGATAATTGGCATCATGATGTACTTTCGCTTCATACATAGCCAAGGGGGGAGGTTGTAGATACACATGGTAACAGGCCAAGTGCTATGGCCGCTGCTCATCTCTCCAAATGGATTCATGCCATCTGTACTTAAACCGAACCTTACGTTTCGAGCATCCTCTCCAAAGTCTGAAAATGTTCTGTCAATGTTTCGCCACTACGACCCATCGGCAAGGTGTCTCAGCATCCCCTCTTGTTGACGTTATTCTGCGTGCCAACGCATCATGCTAGCATGCTCTTTGTTACTGAACAAATGCCTGAGCAGTGGTATTATAGGGAAATACCACATCACCTTAGCAGGAACTCTCTTCTTCGAAGGTTGTCCATCCAAATCACCTGGATCATCTCATCTAATCTTGTATCGTAGTGCTTTACAAACCGGGCATGCTTCTAGGTTCTCGTACTCCACACCGCGATAGAGGATACAATCGTTCGGACATGCGTGTATCTTATGTACTTCTAGTCCTAGAGGGCATACCACCTTTTTAGCTTCGTACATTGTTTCGGGCAATTCGCTTCCCTCCGGAAGAATGTTCTTGATGAGTTTCAATAACTCGCCAAATGTCTTGTCACTCACACCATTTTTGGCCTTCCATTGCAAGAATTCTAGCGTCGTACCCAACTTTTTGTGCCCCTGTTTGCAACCTGGGTACAACGAAGTTTTGTGGTCCGCTAACATGCGGTCCAATTTTTGGACCTCCTTCTCACTTTCGCAGCCGTCCTTTACGTCCCGCAACATTTGACCAAGATCATCTACAGCTTCGTTATCTTGAACAGCTCCGTCCGCCTCGCCTCCCGGATTTTCTTCAAATCCACCGTATTCATGAGCCCAGTCCGGAATATTCTCGTCTTCCACTTTATCTTCTTTCATTGTAACCCCTAGCTCTCCGTGCGAGGTCCAACAATTATATCCAGGCGTGAATCCAGACTCAAACAAGTGCGCCTGAATAGTTCTTGATGATGAATACTCCTTCTGGTTACTACACTCTTTGCATGGACAACACATGCAACCCTTGTACTTGTTAGCATTGGCCACATTCAAAAAATAATGCACGCCTTCAATAAACTCTTTCAATAATTACGTATTTTTCAATTACCTTTGTTTTCTACTTTTTTTACAAATAATCATACAATAATTTTACAATAGTCCCACATATTATTCTTTTTTATGGTTTGTAAAGTTGAAAACATATCTTTAACGATTTATACTTTTTTCTAACTATTTTATTAAACTAACTTAGTTTTCAATTCTTTTATCTTAGTTTTCTATATTTTCCCTTGGTCATCTCTTTTATAACATATGTATCCAAATTTTCTAATTTCAAAATCAACCTAATTTTGCCTACACATATTTTCTCTCTCATCATTTTGCATAAACCTTATTGGAGACAATATTTTATATAAACAAAGGTATAAATGTAATATGCTAAGCATACATTATTAGAGAATGAATTTGCTAACCTTTTCGATCTCTCCGATTTGTATATTATCACCAAAACAATTTTATCAAAAATTTTGGCAACACCTCCCTTCTTTCTCCTCCTCTTGGCAGCAATAGCTCGTGCTGGAGGAGGACGAAGATGTATAAAAAGGTAGATCACTTTAGTCCCGGTTAATAACACCAACCGGGACTAAAAATCTAAATCATCTTTAGTCCCGGTTTGTGTTACCAACCAGGACTAAAGTGAGGATCTATAGTCCCGGTTGGTGACATCAACCGGGACTAAAGATCCCCGTCCCCCTGACACCAGCCTGACACGGCCGGTGAAAGTGTGAACCGGGACTAAAGATGATCTTTAGTCACGGTTGGTAATACCAACCGGGATTAAAGATCATCGCAAACCGTTACACTTTTTAACCGGGGCTAAAGATAATCTTTAGTCCCGGTTCCTATTCGAACTGGGACTATTCCGGTTTTTTTGATACCTACCAAAGATCAGTTCTCCAGTAGTGTTAGTTATATTTGATGATTTAATTTTTGGAGCTAACAGTTGGTTATATTATTAACGGTTATAAAACTTGCTCTTATACAAAATCTATATTAGAACGTATAATTTATCCTTACTAATACCATAAAAAAATTGTCATACATACTTCGCTTGCAAATACTCAAAATATATTAGTACTTATTTAGTCATCAAATGAAAATAACAGAATCAAATTTATGTACATATCGATTCCTTTGATCAGGATAAAAAGCATAGAAAATTTGTTATCATTTTTTATGTGGTATAACTGTATAAGTATAGACAAGCTAGACACTTTTCACTATATATCTCACATAAGATTATGATATGGGCATATGTCTGAATGGGCCTTGATGTCGCTTAGAGGGAGGTGAATAGGCATTTCTGAAATTTACATTAAATCGCAGCAGTAAAAATCAGGGCCCAAAAATTCCTGCATAAGTAATAAAAGATTTAGTATCAAAACTTAGTGGTACGAGTTTTATACTAATCATTTCCACTAATTTTGGCACATCTATGTATGTAGGTCATTTGAGGAGAAAATACAGTCGCCATACGACGAAAATGAACCTCCGATCAGTCACGTGCAAGTACAAGGATTGGAGGGCCCATAAGTCAGTTGAAACCGACTTAAAGTGAGGGCCAAACCACCCTCAACCGCCTTAGGGGCCCACATGACAGCCTCTAAAGAAAGGCGGTGGAGAGAGATGGGGCCCAGGGGTCGGCCGAACCGCCATTGGCTCCCCTCATCTCCACCTTCCACGTGGACGATCTTGATAGCTTCCCAATGACGGTTACAGGGTACCAACCTTCCAAACCAACCTACAACCGTCATACTCAAGATATAAAAGGAGGAGGCTTCTCACACTTCAACACACACAAACTTGGATCAAATAGAATATGACTCATTTGTGAGCTTCATTTTTAGTATGTTGGTTTAGTAGAGAGTGAGGGGAAGCTCCGGAAGGAGTGCTTCGAAATATCAGAGTTGCTCGAGAATTTTACGGAGGAGTGCCGGACTATCGACATTCTTCAACGGAGTTCCGGAGAGAAGCCGAGATTGTCGGACTTCTTCTCTCGCTTGTACCTCGACGGATGCTTTTTTTTATAAAGTAAGTATTCGAGTTTCCTTATGTTATTTAATTAATTTATTTAAGTGAGATATATCCTCATTGGTGTCGATTCGTCGATTAGTGCGCAGCTAAGTGCTGTAGTACTAGGACTCTGGATAAAGAAGGAAGTCTCTGCGCAAGGCTAGAGTAGTAATTAATAACTTAGACGTGGTGTCTAGGTTATAAATTACCTTCGTTTGTTGTGTGCTCCACGGAAAGTGAGATAACTGCTAGGTGCTGAGAGCCCTGTCCGTCTTTTGTATTCCTCTACGTTCGGGTACATCATACAGCTCAAGCCCGGACTCAGCCTGTTTGACCCTGGGGGAGGGCCGGTGCCCGAAGCATATGATAGAGTTTTACCTTTAACTTAACTTAATTAATTAAAAGACATAGGAATCCTCTCTAGCCAACTATAGGTTGTTGTGTTCTTGGGTTGAATTCTAGTTAGTAGATATACACACACGTTACTTGTGTTCGATACCCTTTGGTCACCCTAAGGGCAAATGCTCTAAGGTATATGTGCGCTTGCGAATTTATCTGTGAACGTAAGAAATACCAACAAAAATCTGCCCGGAACTTCCGAGGTTCTTACTAGGAACTTCTGGGCAGTTGTGAGTTGCTCTTTCAAGCACCTCACAACAAGTAAATTGATTCATAAGGAAGCCTAAACCATAGAGAGATACAACATGAATCAAACAAGAGTAATATACACGAAAATACACAAGATAGCACAAGTGATCATACAAGAGGAGACAAGATAGCACAACTAGGCAAACAAGGGTATAAGCATCACAATCACAAAGATAAAGAGAGGGAGAGGAGACAAACGATTTGTTTCCCGAAGTTCGGATTCTCCACCGAGAATCCTACATCTCCGTTGAGGTGCTCCGAGGAGCTGGGTCTCAATTAACCCATGGTGTCACCAAGCAAAAGCCTAGAAAGAGGTCTTCGGTCTTCAAGCCAACACCCCTAGATATTTCTCTTTGGTTTCAAGTGACCACTAAGATTCCCAACTTGAACACCAAGAGAACACCACAAGTGAGGCTTGCTCTATCAAGACAACCTCCTAACCCTCAGCTAGGAATCCACTCACTAGGTATTCCATTTCCTTTCGAAGGTGAAATAACTCCTCACAAATTTCTCACGACTCACCACAAGCTTGGGAGCTCGTCGGGCGACGCCTAGCTGTCTAGGAGGCTTAACCACCGAGAGTAATAAACACAAATGATGATTTGCTTGCTATGAACTCAAGTGCTCAAAGGATGGAGTGGCTCTCTCAAGCTCTTAACCTTGTAACCTCTCAATCTCACAAATCTCTTCCTAAATCTCATTCACAAAGATCTACCACTAAGATAGGAGGTTTGGGAGGGGCTAGTTCGCTTTGTGTATAATCTTGCCCAAACTCAGCAGCAAACAAAGGAGGGGTGGAGGGGTTTAAAAACCCAAGCCCCCAAAACTAGCCGTTACTCACATAAAAGCGGTCCGGAACTTCCTAGCCTGAGGCCCGAAACTTCCTGGCAACCTCCTCGGCCAAACAAAGAATTCGGGTCGAAACTTCCTGGCTCAGGACCCGGAATTTCCGACCTTCCCTGACAGTACTTCAAAAAAAGGTCATAACTCCTTGCTCTGGAGTCCCTTTTTGATAAACTTGGGCTCTACGTAAAGCTTATTGAGAGGGCTACCCAACCCAACCAGAAACAAGCTCTAAAACCACTTATAGGTCAGGATAAGGCTTTGGTTTCTCTCAAGGTAGCACTTGCATAGGTCACTTTGAGTACCGAGGCATAAACAAACACATCGACATTGCATCCCTATTAATAGTACGACAATCCTATACTCAAATTCAAATAGAGAAGTTATAACACTAGGAACACCTTGCCATCTTCTTGTTTCACCTTGAAGGTTGACAACGTCAACGTCATCTCACCACCGGGAAATTCTCACCTACAACTCCTTAAGCACATTAGTCCCAAATCAATTATACCTTTGCCTTAATCAATGCCCACTTTGGCTCTTGGCTTGATGTTCATCAACGAATCGCATCCTCTTGATCTTCGGCACACCATCTTGCGCTCTCCTTATAATGGATGCGGATTACTCATAGCTTCACATGGCCTCGTACGGTCCGTCACGACAAAGCCTTCAGTTGCTCTTTATCACCGGATTCGGTCCATCGGTGCCAAGCCTCTCGCTTGCCCTTCACCCCCGCATGGTCCATCATAGATAGCCACTTCATACTTCGTATCGCCAATGTCTTCACTTGCTCCTCATCAAGCTATAATGTTCATCTTCTAACTTTAATCTTTTAACTTGATGCCGAAACTCAACCTAATCTCACCAACTCATGAAAATAGTTAGTTCCAACAATGGGTTATCATTAATCACCAAAATAATCACCGCACTCTTAGGGTCATAGATCTTCCAATCTCCCCACACAAGGCAACTCTAGAGCATAGATCTTTCAATGTCCACACGTCACTTTCGTTGGGCCTAAGAACAATATTGAACTGTATGATCCACAAACCTAAAGGATATGTCTGAACAAAATGAAACTAAGGGACTAGTAAATTGACCTTGGAATAAACTTTAGGGACTGTCGTTGGTATTCTCCCTAATAAAATCAAATGATTTTGGATAGCCTAGATTACCTAAAGACGTGTGTAAACCTATCTAAACTTCTGATCGATTTCTTCTTCTTCGATTATAATCTCAGCAACTGTGTGTTGTCCAAACCATGGGATCTCTTCTTCCTCTATGAAGTGCAGCCATTAACCCCATTAATTACCGTCGTCTCATTGCCTTTGCATCTACATCTCACGCTAATCTTTACCATGTTTTCGTTTTTCCACTCATCTATATATATGTCTCGACTTAGCCCACATTCCCCCCATCCAGCAATCGTCCTATGCATGGACATTAGGGGCCATTTGGATTGAAGCAAAAACGTGCTCTATTTGTATTTTGGTAGCCTGAATATGTAGATATGGTTGTTTTGGTTTGAAGACAAATAGTTACCATTACCAATGTCCAATTTGACACTTTCTAGATTCTAATCAAAGTTTTGGCTTCTAATCTATTATCTTATTAAAGTAATAAAAAAGAATTCAAGTTTGTTCTCATGGTCTACAAATTCTCACATTAATCAGAGAAAAACGAAAAGTAGAGTTCATATAAAAATACAATTTAAAAATCACAAAAATTAGAAACTAAAAATGAGAAATATTGAAAAAGGAGACAGGAGTCCATACAGGTATACAATTTACAACTAATTAAAATTTGTATCTCCATGTTAGCTTTTATGGCCTAGAAATTCTCACATTAATCGAAGAAAAATAAAAAATAGAGTTCATATAGAAATACAATTTTAAAATAACAAAAATTAAGAATTATAACATAAGGAATATTGAAAGAAAATTTTAGAGTCCATATAGAAATACAATTAAAAATATCAGAAATTCACAATTTTAAAAAATAATGGAAAAGAGTCTAGAGTCCACATAGGAATTTAGAACAAACTAAAAGTCAAATTAAAAAAATAATAAAATTAAAAGTATACTTTAGAATCCATACAAAAATACAATTTAGAAATAACTAACATTCAAAATAAAAAAAAAGCAAGATTAGAAGAAGAGTCTAGAGTTCATATAGGAATACAATTTATAAATAACTAAAATTCGAAATTAAAAAATAAGAAATATTAGAAAAAAATCTAGGGTCCATATAGGAATACAATTTATAAATAACTAAAATTCGAAATTAAAAAAAGTAAAGTATTAAAAAATAAATTTAGAGTTCATCATAAAAATATAATTAGCAGTAACAGATTTGGAATTTAAAAATAGAAATATTAAAAGAAAAGTCTAAAGTCTATACAGGAATTTAGAACTAATTGAAAGTCAGAATTAAAAAATACGAAAATAAAAGTAGAGTTTAGAGTCATACAAAAATACAATTTAGAAAAAATAAAAATTTAAAATTTAAAAAATAAGCAAGACCAGGAGAAGAGTCTAGCGTTCTTATAGGAATACAATTTATAAATAACTGAAATTTGGAATTAACCAATAAGGATTATTAAAAAAATCTAATGTCCATATAGGAATACAATTTATAAATAACTAAAATTAAAAATTAAAAATTAAAAATATTGAAAAAATGTCTAGAGTTCGTGTAGGAATACAATTTACAAGTAACAAAAATTCAATATTAAAATTTAATGAATATTGAAAGAAGAGTTTAAAGTCCGTATAAAAATACAATTTACAAATAACTAAAATTCGAAATTAAGAAAAATGAATATTGGAATAGGAGTCTAGAGTCCATATAGGAATAAAATTTATAAATAACAAAAATTAGATATTAGAAAATAAAAAATATTGAAAGAACAGTCTAGAGTACATATAGAAACAACTAAAATTTGAAATTAATAACTATTACATATATACAATACAATATGAATATCACGCAATGGTTAGTTTGATCAAGTTAGTATAAAATTTAAAATTATGTTGTCATATTAATATATTTTAATAATAAAATATGAAAATATTTAAGCCGTTATATGAGAAAAATATAACGATGCTAATCGTGTGATCTGCACGGCTACCATGCTAGTTAGTATCAAACTAAATAAACTTTACCCTATCAAAGATTTGGTAGTGCCAAAACTTACCTAGATTTTGGGACTATCTATATAACATTTCACTAAAAATTATTCTAAAAATCTGTCAAATATAACTACAATATAATTACAATGTAATTTTAATAATTACAGTATATTTATACTATAGTTACATATGTAACTGACATTACAATGTAATTTTAATAATTACAGTATATTTATACTATAGTTACATATGTAACTGACATGTAATGTAATTATAGTAGAAATAGGATATAATTTCTAGTCAGTACTATAGTTACATATATAGCTAACATGTAATTACTACATTATAGAATGAATAGAATGTAATTTTTCTGTACTGATGGTTTTCTCTTTTTTTTTGAAAAACGGGTCTTGATTTGTATCCAACGGCTAACACAAATCTTGAACACATGCATCCAACGGTTTAGAAAGTGAAAGATTTAACCATTAATTTTTTGTCAACAAACAGTTAGCAATTCCGTAGATTTTAGCACTCCATAGGTTCCAAAGCAAACATGTCCTAGGATATTCTTTACGAACAAGAGAACCATGCCCTGCCTTTTCTATCAGTCTATACCCATACACTGTTTGAAGGTAAAACAAATCGGCCAAAATGATAAATGCGTCAATGGACATGAGTCTCCATGCAGTTCGACCACTAATAAACTGGTCAAATGGTTGAACATACTAGGTCTAATTAATAATTTGCTTGCTGGCTTGTCGGCTATAACTAAAATTTAAGTTTTGAAACTTATAGTGTTTATTTTAAGTTTTCTTTCAATCGTAGTTTTTCTTGCAGCCTTGGTTTTAAAACCACTAATATTATAGATATAAAATTTTTATTTTGTGATTTACTTTTTAGATTTATCAACCGCAGTTAATCCGATCTCAGTCCTTGGAAAATGTTACTGTAAGACCTAAAACCAGATAACCCACATCAAATAATAAAAAAATTCTGCATGTGCATTACAGTTCGTCAATCCACCACTGCACATGTTACTGATCTTGTGATACTGTAGTAGTAATAGTATACTAGTACACTGTTTTAAGGTATTCCAACGTCGAATAAGACAGAGAAGTACCACACCGTTATTGTGAACTCGAAACCTGGTGGTGATTAATTGGCTCATGCCAAGCAAACTGAAACATACTACGGCTACTCAGTTTTATATTGATCATCATATAACTTTAGTTAGAATTTTCAAATGATATCTTATAATCTGATAACGTTGTTTAACGTACAACACTATTACATCTATGCATATAATTTGAGTCTGCAGACATTTGAGATAGTTAAGCACTTGTTTCTTAAGATTTAAAGTTTCTTGTTTCGTAGGATTTTTAGCATGAGGTAATGCATCTTGAAAAAAAATTCTAAGAACTGGAGTTCATGTGACTATTTAATTCTTTACTTTTCCTATTCCTATGATCCAAAAATCCTATAAATTAAATAATCTATTCAAAGAAAATCAAAACCACGAGGCTTGAGCTTATGTTTGAATTCTCTAAAAAATGATGGAAAGGAAGGATTCATATGAAATTTTTTCTATCAATTCCTTTGGTTTAAAGGACTCAACAGAAAAAAAAATCCTACAGAATTTCAATCCTACAAAAATTCAATTGAAAACGCTTTATTCCAAAATAGCCTTAGACATGAATTCAAAATAAAATTACCATGCATACGACTAAATTGCCGGACTCACGTACGACTGAGTTTGACCAATGACAATCGTGTGCTGAACATATACTTCTTTCACTGATCTATGGTTGCATGTGTCCTATGATACATATAAGTAGTATATAAACTAGTCGTACGTATAGCAGTATTGAATTCAAACCTCTCTCATGTTTTATTTTCCCTCAAGATGTCCGATGCAACACGCTCTCTATAGACGCAGGAATTGAAGTTGGAGCAGCAGATTAGCAGTAGCAAAAAAATGGCAGGTCGAAAAGCAAATTGAGACGGTTGCTCCGTCATCCTCTCATCGCCTTTTTATTGCTCCGGCGTTGGGAACCGCAACAAAGGAACAGCCCAAATCGACAGTCCCCGCCCCCATTATTTCTCTCTCCACGCAATACTTGTCACTACTCACGCTACCGACTACAGCGTCTCTGCATGTATATCCATCCATTCCCCATTTTCCAAATAAAAATACAGCACACCAAACACAAACGCAGCCTCGCACTGTACTCAGAAGAAAAATCTGTGCTGTACGTACGCCACGAGATAACGAGAGGGGGAGAGAGAGTGAAAGGAGAAAATGAAACGAATTGCTACTGCTCGTACCATGCCGCTACGTCTGCTAGGTCGACAGGCCCGGGGGATGCAGGTGTTTGTCGTCTAGCTCGGGTCGGAGCGCTCACACACCGCGTCCCCCCTCTCGTGTCGGGCTCGACGTCCGCGACGCCTCACCCCTCTGGCCTCTGGTCGAGAGCTCTCGCGACTCAGGCGCAGCCGCAGAGGGAGGGAGAGAGACAAGCCGCGCAATAAAGGCGCGCGCGCGAGCGAGCGAGAGAGAAGCAAAGCACATTACTGGTACTACTAGTGCTCGTTAAAGACCGCGGCCGGTGGATCGAAGCCGCGGCGTGCGCTTGCGTTGCGCGCGAGAGGTAGTGAGAGAGAGGGAAGGGATGGCGATGCCGTATGCCTCCCTGTCTCCGGCGACCGACCACCGCTCGTCCCCGGCGGCCGCGACCGCCTCCCTCCTCCCCTTCTGCCGCTCCACCCCGCTCTCCGCGTAAGCAAGCGAACCCGGCTATAAGCCATTTTCTTGGCTCCAGTGCATGTGACACGGTGAGATGTTGTGTGTGTGTGGGTGGGTGCAGGGGCAGTGGTGGCGTCGCGATGGGGGAGGACGCGCCGATGACCGCGAGGTGGCCGGCGGCGGCGAGGCTGCCGCCGTTCACCGCGGCGCAGTACGAGGAGCTGGAGCAGCAGGCGCTCATATACAAGTACCTGGTGGCCGGTGTGCCCGTCCCGCCGGATCTCGTGCTCCCCATCCGCCGGGGACTCGACTCCCTCGCCGCCCGCTTTTACAACCATCCCGCCCGTATGTTCCATTCCTCTTCTTGCCTCCACCATCGCCGCATTGCTTTGGGATGCTTGTTTAGTGTCGGCTTCTTTGTTTATTCCGGTCAGGTGTACTTTGCTTCCATTTGTTAATTGGCTCCGGTCATTTGTTAATCCGGATTACGCGATTCAAGAAACATGCGTGTGTGTTTTTATGCTATCCCCCGGATTTGGTACTAAAAAGGCGTGTTTTTTAATCCAAACTCGTGCTCGCTTCACGATTAGCACATCATTTGGGGGAGTTTGCCCATCATTCTGTCTCTGTTTGATCCGATAGAGGACTCGCACACGCTCTTGTCCAAAATAAAATCTTTTGTTTATCAGTATGTCCATGGGATAAGCCATTTTCTCTGTGAACCAACACCCTGGCAAACTGTTTTCTTGCTCACCATTTTTGAGCATTGCTGCATATGGATCGGATATAGACGTATCAAATATTCAAATGCCATTCTATTAGGAACTCAAAATGCACACCAAGTTACCAACAAATGCATTCTGTGTGTCACAAGGATGATACGATCTGTATGTTTTTGTACAGTTGGATATGGTCCGTACTTCGGCAAGAAGCTGGACCCAGAGCCAGGCCGTTGCCGGCGTACGGACGGCAAGAAATGGCGGTGCTCAAAGGAGGCCGCGCCGGACTCCAAGTACTGCGAGCGCCACATGCACCGCGGCCGCAACCGTTCAAGAAAGCCTGTGGAAACGCAGCTCGTCGCCCAGTCCCAACCGCCCTCGGCTGTTGTCGCTTCCGCGGCGGCGCCCCTTGCTGCTGTCTCAAACGGCAGCAGCTTCCAAAACCACTCTCTTTACCCTGCCATCGCCGGCAACAATGGCGGGGGCGGGGGCAGAAACATGCCCAGCTCCTTTGGCTCGGCGTTGGGTTCTCAGCTGCACATGGATAATGCTGCCCCTTATACAGTTGTTGGTGGTGGAACATGCAAAGATCTCAGGTGATTGTTCATTTCTTTTCTTTAATCAAACGCCATATTTACTTGTTTAGCACTGTCTTGAATCATGATATGTATCCTTCCGTTGTCTAAAAAAAAGGTGTCACGCTCTAACTGATTGGTGTCAGATGGATGCAGTCATGCCTCTGTATTTTTCTTTGTGATCGGTTAATAACTGTGCCCCATTTGTTTGTATTGGTGGCAATCAAACCAGCTGTCCATGCTGAGTAGTACTTCGATTTGATGCTGCCATGCGCAATCACTGAAAGTCTGAAACTTTACTCTCTGCACTGCAAAAAATTATGTTTAGGTTTCCAGAGTGCTGCCTCTTTGCCCTTCCCATACTTTCTGGTATCAGTTTTCAGCCCCAGAAGCCGGGGACAGTCTCCATTAGAGATTTCTGCTCAGGTGAAACTGGGGTGCAGGGTCTTAACATGGCTTTGGCCCAGTAGTTTGAAACATGTACTGTCCATAAAGATGATACTACTACATATTTGTGTCTGCCCTCGCAGGCTTGTGCCTGCTGGTAGCTGATCATGGTTTCCCTTGGCATTTACTCCACTTCTTTATTCCTCCACAGAATCCAGTTGTTTCTGTCTCTGCTCTTCAGGGACGCAGTCAATTATTTGGCCCCTGCAAAATACTTTGTCTCTGAAGATGTCTCACCGATCACCACTACCCCTGAAACATTTTGCAGTGGCCAGCATGAGCTGCATGATGCTCAAAGTCCACTCTATACTCATCAAATGTCGATGATTAGTTTTTAACAATGCAACTCTTTCATTTATCTTCCCTGCAAAAAAAAAACTCTTTGATTTATCTTCGGTGAATCTCACTCTGGCCTTAGTACCTTGCCTCATTGTTTACTTCACCAAATGCATAACTCTACAGTGCTTGTTCGTGTTGATTTGGTTTAGTTATCGAACCATTTGGTCACCTTAGTCTATGGTTGTTTCTTTCTTTCTGCTCTTGTCATCAACTGTTTAGGTTTCAGCTGACTTGCTGCTGCAACTAAATTGTGTTCTGGTTTTACTGCAAAAATAGAATGTTTCTTGGGCCATGATTTGCTACTATATATGACTACTTAAACCATGGTTCTACCTTTGCCTACATGGATTCATGACAAGAATACTAACTTTTGGAAAAGGTACTTTTATTTTATTTTATATGATAATGCTTGGAATTCTTTATAGCTTATTCGTCGGACTTAAGTTAACTAACATTGTTTCCTCGGGTACATGGATTTATTTCATTCTTACAATTAAGCCCTTGTGAATATTTTCTTCCTAATTCTATTCTAAGAAGTTGAATTGACATATTTTTCGATAAGTACATGCCTAGCACTTGCATTCATGTTCCCTACTAATTTGGCAACAATAACTGTATCTTCTCAAATTCAGGTATACTGCTTATGGCACAAGATCTTTGGCGGATGAGCACAGTCAACTCATTACTGAAGCTATCAACACATCTATTGAAAATCCATGGCGGCTGCTGCCATCTCAGAACTCGCCATTTCCCCTTCCAAGCTATTCTCAGCTTGGGGCACTAAATGACATTGGTCAGAACACCCCCAGCGCACTTTCGAAGGTTCAGAGGCAGCCGCTTTCGTTCTTCGGGAACGACTACGCGGCTGTCGATTCTGTGAAGCAAGAGAACCAGACGCTGCGTCCCTTCTTTGATGAGTGGCCAAAGGGAAGGGACTCATGGTCAGATCTCGCTGATGAGAATGCTAATCTTTCCTCATTCTCAGGCACCCAACTGTCGATCTCCATACCAATGGCATCCTCTGACTTCTCCGCGGCCAGTTCTCGATCAACTAATGGTACGGCTACTTGATCTCCCCCAATTACTGCCTACGTGATTATGTCTGTATCCTGCACTGTCTGAAGATCACTTGCTAAAAAAATGTCATCTGGTCTGTGTGCAGGTGACTGAATGTTGTATGGATGATCCTGCTGCCCAGTGAAGTCATACTGGTCTGGTTGCTGTCTTGCTCTGCGATTTTCTGCCTGCTCGCCCCCACCGTGCAGTAGTAGCAAAACATTCTATGCTTCTGTAATTTACTAGTGTTCCCTTGTCAGATTTGCGTGTGAAATCGATCAAACTCCGTGGTCTCCTTTGGACGAAGGGAGATGTCAACGTTTTCCTTGATGTTTACTACTAGTAACATCTTATTACTTCCCAAATGCTGAAGCCTGCTTGCTATGCTCGCATGGTTGTCGACTCAACAGTGCTGTCAACATCAGTGCAGCAACGTGAGGCTCATGCTTTTTAAGGTCATTTTCCCGATGATGACAGTGTCGTACTAACCAGTTCCTTTTGCAAGTGGAGGCTTTGCTTGCAGTGGCCGATAGATAGACAGGTTTCATCTCGGAACGAGCCGATGAGCGAGCAGCGCGCGCAAAACGGACGAGATGGCCCCCATGGCTCTTTTTCGCCAAACACGATCGGGGTAGCAGGATCCGTTTGCTTTTGTCAACTGGAGCCCGTGACAAGTAATGTTCGTTGCCCCAGCTACCCACGGCCCTGCATGCCATGGGCTCCACCCCTCCGCCCCCTCGCACACCCGCTCTCCCTTTTATCATTGCGAGATAGTGTTGATGGTACGTACACTGGTGCTACTAACCGACGACGGCGACATGGCCATGATACGCACTAACTCGCTGATATTACCAAGGGTTCGAAGCGCATTCGCGACGTACCTGCCGGCGAGGCGAGGCTTGCTCGGTACACGGCTCGGTGGCCGGCATGCGGCGCTTTGCGCGGGCGGGGCGGGGCATGTGGAGGAGTTGGCGGTGCATGTGACCGCGGATTTGTTTTGTGGCGGAAGGACGAGGCCGCTTTTAAGCGGAAAGGGCTCGGCGTCGGCTCGGTGGTTTCGCATCTTCCGGCAAAATTTGATGGTGAGCATGACCGAGTCCGTGCGTGTTGCGGCAACAGCTGTACCGTGTTCAGTGTGCCCCGGGGGGGTGGGGACCGCGGTTGGTTTGGATTGGGTTGGCCTTTGGCTTTGAGTTCGGTCCGTGTCTGGGTTTTTGGAGGGCGTGGTGGATAGAACGAATCCGTCGTGTTGCGCGATGGGTGGCTTGCAAGCTAATCCGTATCATGTGTTAGTGGTAGTGTGCTTGCCTTTACCATTTCACGGATCAAGCATTGGAGTTCGATCTGGCTGGAACTTAAGGTGCAAGGGAAAGGGGGACGGGAAGTGCCGCTGCCTTCCTATACCTTTGTCACGTCGGTGGCTCCCAGATGGGCGCTAGGAACAGACACGTTTAGGCCACCTGCGGAATAAACGGATTTTTGGTCATACGTTTTTTTAAGGAATTAAATTGTTCGATGTGAAAATCTTAATTTAATATAATTTTGGAGTTTCATTTTGACTAGATGGAAAACATACATTACAACGCATGCACGCCACATACACTAATAAATGTGGTCCCTTAACACATTTAAGAAAAAGTAAATTACATGTTGGACTATCTTTTAAACATTGTTGAAACTTAGACCGGGATTTAACCACATTTTTTACCACCTTCAGTTTGGACTTATTTCTTGTGCCTCTAGCTTCCTCCCTCCTTTCTCTCATACGTAAGTACATGGCAGATGGGTTCCTAACTGATAATTTGCATGTCAAGCATAACAGCTCAACAACATCTCAAGATTCTCTCCTCATCTTGAGTTATCGCAGTATCAAGCTGCATGGCAAGCGGATATTATAGGAACAATCATTGTCATGTGCTGCTGCTGTGTATGCTCCTGTACGTGTTGGTAGCAGTTGATCCCCGACGGCATTGGTGCTCCACACTCAATCTTGACATCCCCAGTAAAAATGGGAACATTTTTAGTGCTTTTCTTATTTTTTCCAAAGCTGAAGCACGAACCGGTTGGGGAGATTGAACTCTATTGTATTTATCTGAAAGACAGGAGATTTTTGGGATAAAACATAACGGGGGCGTTAGTTGGTTTGAGGACCTATGCGATATTTCATGCAAATACGAGATTTTTTTCAAAATAGCCAACCACGTATAAATCTCTAAGAGGAGCCAAAAAATATTCCAAAAACAGAGAAAACTGGTGGGGAAAGGGTTGTTATGAGCTTGTGATGTCAAGCATTCTACGTTGCGAATACCAGCTTGAACCGCTCACCGGTGGTTGCTCTCACGCCGGAGAGAGGGAGAGGGGGCTAAAGGTAGAAAAATAGGTCCAATTTAAAACCAAATTTAAAAATAGGTGGACCAAAGTGAAAAGATATGTTTACCCGTAACCAAAATTCCAACACCGATAAGAAACAGTACCTCAACATGCAATTTATTGCTAAAGAAAAGGTGAAAAATCAGTACGTAGTAGATCTCTAAACTCAATACTCAACAAATTTCTCTTGAAAGCACACCCAAGGTGTATAATATTTGTGAGCATCATGCTTTAAAACCCTACTAGGTCTACTCTCCACCGCACCACCCGCACTTTCCTAATAATCCAAAATTTAGAATCAATAAATACATGGAATATCAAAATCAGTTGTGCTCTTTAAACTATTGTAAAACCAGTTGGTTTTCTCGAGGAATTTTACAAGGGGTTAGATAAAAGTAGAATTTAATATATATATATATATATATATATGTAATTTTTATCTTCTATTCCGTAAATATGATTATGATTTATATATCATACATTTTAAAAAACTGAATTGGGTTCCATATTGTTGATGCCGAATCCGTACCGCCGATGAAGATCCGGCGTGCGGACACACGAAGGCCTAGGAGATCTGCTTAGCTCCAGTGCAGGTCCTAAAATTGATGAAGCGCGGGCGTGCCAGTCAATTTGATCCTGCCACTGACAAGATATGCAAAACAGCAGAACATATAACGTATCGGCCTGTCGGCCGATAGCAAAAAACAGCCTATCGACCGATAAGCCGATAGGGCAAAAATAGCCGATCGGCCAATGAGCCGATGGCGTGGTTCCAGCCGACGCCGATACCAGCCGATGCAGTTGGGGTTTCGAACCATCGGCCGTGTACTGAGCAAACATCTATATAAAAACGATCGGCCGATGATAACATGATAATATAGCGATGTGATATAACATAACCCAAATATAAAATAAACACTGATCTGAAGACTAAAACACACATCGGCCAGAGGTCTGATGGCATGAACTCTCAATAAGCAGATAAACAGTAAATACCCCGTTATCATCGGCCAGATCCAACCTATATGTAAAACTCTTGGGCCGATGCAACGTCCAGATAACTCACCGGCTGAAACCCCGGTAAAACCCTTATTGGCAATCGACAGGCAGGCTAGAGATTATGGTTCTAATCACGACTTAGCGGCACTAAGTATGAAAAGAAACGCAAGATCTAGACAATCAAGCCCTTGACTGATTTTCGGAGTGGTAGATACCTTAGCCAATCTAATCTAGCAAGGCGATTTAGTCGATACCGGCGTAAACCCTAAAGCGAATCTCGGCCGATAAGACTAAATCGAGAAGCCGAACCAGATTGACTAAGATATATGATAATAGGTGCTTACGTTGACGAGATCAGAACATCGAAGTCCTAGCCCCGACAGCGCAGGCAGCCATAACGAGACTTACCCCTCATAGGAAGGGCATGAACTCGCCGAAGAAAATGAAAGTAAAAAGGTGGCGATGCACCGAAGTTGTATTGATCGTGAGATAAAAATTACATGAACCTCGGGCTTACATATTTATACCCATAGGCTAATAAAGATCTTAATAGAATACGACTCAAACTTTACTAAAGATAAAAGGAAACAGATAAAGTCCTTATTGGACACTAAACACATTTTCCTAAAGATAAAAAAAACTAAGAAATTCTTTCTAATTAATAGATACAAGCCACATCCTCCTCAAACTCGGTCTTCTCTGGCTAAGATCTTTTCGAATCTAACAAGAATCCGACTGCTGTTGGTGATTGGTTTAAGAAAACCCCCATCGGCCGATATAAGACTCTAGGCCGATACCAACCTTGAGCCGATATGGATCCTGGGTTAATGAGGACTCCGGAGCTTACCAAATTCTGGTGTTAACACATATACAACTCATGAGCGTGTCATGTTAGATCAACGCGGTGTGATTGGTGTCCAACTTTGCAACAAAAGGCTGACGTGATATGTATGTATCAAGATAACAAGATGAGTGGCTTTTAGGCAACTAGGAGGGTAGCCTGTGCATTCACATGGACTTGTATTATAGGTTACGTTTGAAAAACTTATATAGACAGAATATCAATCGGATGACACCTGTAATGTTTCAAAATAACTATTTCTCCAAATTTTCTTCATCGGAATTGCTTAAATAATTTTTCCAAACTATATGTTACCTTTTAAAATATATAATATTTAATACATCCCTACAATTATCTATGATCTCCTCGTTGTGGAGTTAAATTTAGTTTGTTTGGAAAACGTGTCCAACAAATTAAGTGTAAATTAAAAGTAAGGTATTTTGTCTTGTTTAATTAAACGTTTAGCGGCTTTTTTAACAAATCCTAAAGAGTGTTATTGTTAATAAACATGTTTTATTTGTACCATCAAGTTAGTCCTCTTTCTAGTTGATTTAGAATGATGCAAGTTGTTACATACTTACATATAAATTAACAAAGACATATCGTAGACCTTGCTTCCTTCTTATATGCGTGATCTATACTATCTTTTTTACAAGAAAATACCTAGTTAATATGAATCCAAAAATTTATATTTAACAGTAACAAATATAACTTTTCAACCAACCATATATTGCTACCCGTGTGTGGCTTATATATGCAATAATATGAGGAGAAACTCATAATGTTACGGTATATGACAGATGTAAGTAAGGCCATTAATATCTAAGCATTTAAAAATTGTTATGAAAATAAAACATGTAATGGTTGGTCCAACTTTAGTGAAAAGTTAAATTTACGAACTTATTACATTTTCTCAAAATAGTTAAATTTAGTCCCTATTGACATTTTCTATTTCCTATTTTATTTTATACCAGTTCAAACTATAGACGTTATGGATCTTTAAATTATTGGTTAAATTATAAGTACAACAATAGTTAGATTAGAAATTAGATGTGTAGATTAAAAATTATGCATGTTTTAAAAAAAATTTATTAATTCTTGCTATAAAAAGCAGGGAAGGGTAGAGTGTACAGCTCAAGCCGAGAGGGGAGGGGACATGTAGTGTAGTGTTGTGCGCATGTGTGGAGAAGCGAAGTGAAGGATTTAAGTGAAAACCGATGATCCATTTTTTTTCTCAGAATGTTTAATATCCTCTTTTCTAATTTTTAAGACGTAACACATGACGGCTTAAGAATTTTCTAAAAATATATCAATTGGTTAAAAAAATGGATCCATCTATTTAAGTGGAAACTGATGGTCAGATGTTTTATCTTATAATTTCTATGTTTTTTTATTTAAGAAATAACACGTGACATCTTAAGTGCGCTATAGAGGATATACAATGATTAAAGTTGATATAATACTTATTGTCATTCTCTATAATGGTATATTCTTTTTGCTATTTGGTTACCTGGTAAAGACTTGGTGTCCATATTCAACTGACATATTTTTATTTTTTACAGTAAAATATGGGTAATATGGATCTTGAATTATTTATTTAATTATAAATAAAACAAAATTTTAAATAAACTAGAAATCAGATATAACTTAAAAATTATAATCATTTAGCTTTCTAATTATTGATTACTTTTGTTAATTAGTTAAATTTTATAAGATAAAAGAATTGAATGAGAGAGGAGAGGAAGACAGAGTCGAAGGGAAGAGAGTATGCATGCATATAATTATAATATTGTTTTATAGGTTATAGTGTTTTAGTTGCTATTACTTTATTAACTAAAAATAAAAGAAAAGCTTTGTTGATCGATTAAAATCTATCTTTTTTACTCGTATGAACACTATAAATATAATAATGTTATTTTGACTTATTATAGTATTAGAATCGAGGAAGTATTTTTTTAACATTACTCAAAGCTAGGTTCATTTTACTTTTATCATGATAGATCTAATTTAATTATTATCAAGTTATATACGATGATAATATATATATATATATATATATATATATATAATTATTTTTGTATGATTTTATAACTGTTTGAATGACACGTGAAAGTCAAAAATATAGCCTAAAGTATCATATTTCTTTTCAAAGTTAAATTACAGTGAATATGAGTCTTTAAATGTAAAATAATCTAAAGACATAAGCGGATCAAATATTAGTTGTATGATTTAGATGTTATAGGTGCTTAATTATTTAATTCAGTTTTTTGCTTTTCTAATTAATAAAGCATGAAAATAGAAGAAGAAATACATAGAAAAGAGGAGAAAGAATTGAGGGAGGAGGGGGCGCAAACGTAACGTACGTACGACCTTGCTTAAAGGCCCAGGTAGGCCCAGGTTTGGGAGATTAATTTTTTTAAAATAAATCTAATGGTAGTAAATAATGGATCCATCAAATTTAATGAAAATCAACAGTTAGATATTTTACTTTTTTTTCTCAGAATTTTTAAGAATTTTTTTAATTTATTAGAGTATCATGTGATGGCTTATGAGCGTTTGTAGGATGCTACGTGACGGCTTAGAAGTATTTGGTGGAAGTTTAATAAACTTTTTGTATATAATAGATTTTAGAATAAGTGGTTAAAATTACACTAACCTTATAAATTGAGGTACCACTGACGAATTTTATGTCCAACAGACCATGACCAAAAAAAAAAAGAAACTGTCTTTCCACGCACAAAAGAAAAAGAAAGAAAGAAACCGTCAAAAATGATATAGCGTGAGCTTTTGGTTGATGGCGTTGTGACAAAAGGAATTGCTGAGCCCATATATAGACCATGTCCTCATGGGCTTAAGTACTTGTATGAGTCTTCACGCGATTACTCCTAGAACCCAGCAACAGCAGTCTAGCCTAGTAACGCCACTACACCAGGCCAGAAGTTACAGAGTAGCTCCCTTTTATAGCAGGTATTTTCTGTTTCGGCCTCGTTTCAGTACTTCTAGTTATGCATTCATTCGTTACAGTACTACTGTCAGATCGGCACCACTTTGTACCACATCAGCTGTGTAGGAGTACACCATACTCCTACTCACTGAAAACACTGGCAGACTGAGAAATGACATACCTAGGAGTACGTCACCATACTCCCAGGTGTGTCTGCTTTGTTCCTCCCACCATTCAAGCTCAAAGGTGCGAGCACTCGCACCTAGGAGTACGTCACCATACTCCTGTCCAGTGTTAACGGTTGTCATTTGTCAGAATCTGGCTGTTTATTTATTACATATTTTTGAATGTGGTCAGTCCTTGTAGCAGCAGCAGCAACAACAACAACAAATATGCACAGAGAATGTTGTTTGGTGATATGGCAAATAATATGTTTACATAATTGCACTGTTTCCGTTACTTGGGCGTGATCAAAACCATGGTACAGAAGGACAGACTTAGTAGTAGTACAGTGACTAGCTGGCAGCCTGGTACATTGGCGACCGACTAAAGGTCCACACTTGTGCAGTGCTACGAGTATGACAAGTGGACTAAATTTATTAGACCGACGAAAATGCAACAATCTGAAATGATGATCTAAAATTGTTACAAACTGATGGTTTTAATTAACCTTCACTGTGCTAAACTTGTAAAATTTGTTGGAAAGCTTATATTCATATATTAAACCAAAATTATCTTAAATCTTAGAAATTTCCAAAGAAAAAGACTATCATATTTTGTATATATACGTTTTCTAATTATTTTCCTTTGATTCTACTTGACTGATTTTATCCCTCTCTAGATATGGGCTGCTCTCTCTCAATATAGGCTGCTTAAAGGTCAGGAAGACTCAGGAGGTTTCAGCTCGAGCTCTTCTGAAGGCTCTCACTCATAGAACTTGATTTGTTGCCTAGGAGTCTAGAACTGTCCATGTATCCAACGGTTCTAGAAGTGTCCATGTATCCATTTATCCAACGGTTTGTATCGTTTCTTTTATCTTATCCAATGGTCCCTATAGTTTATTACGTGGCCCAATAAGAGAGCATGAAAACATCCTGTTTTCACTACTTTAGATTAGATTAGTGGATCCTCGTCCATGTACGCGTATGTGCGCCTGCATACTAGGCGACCGATCAAAGGCAAAGCATGGCCGCGTGCTAATCCCTCAGAAATGCCGATTTGACACGCGCAAGCAAACTCGACTTCTGGTCACCCAAAGACAGCCGAGGACAGCTACAAAGGCAGTCAACCTGTCGCGGTTGCAGAGTTAATTGTGTACGAAACTGATATGGTAAAGACGAGGCTGAAGCAGAGTTTTGTATTGCTTTCGGCTCAACTTCTTATCGTTTGTCGACGGGATTGTCGTTTGTCAAATCAGTTGGGGCTTTGTTATGCTTTCATGGGCCGAGATGGGCTAGGCTTTCTGTCGGACAGCACGGCCCCATTGCCAGTGCTTTACTGCTCTCGAGCTCAGCTCGCTCGAGATAAATCAGAAATACTCTTCCTCACACAGCATCGGGGAGAACTCGGCCGGAGGGACATTTTCACCGGAAACGATTCGCTAGCGGCACCGCCTCGCGAAGTCGCTCACACATCGGGTGGGCAAAGCTGCCCATAACCGATTGACCGAACCGAAACACCGAGACCAAGATCAAGAACTTTGGTCATAAATTCAGTTGTACCCTCGGCTAACCAAATTTAGTTTGATCAATTTGATAATATACCTCAGATAACCAGATTGACTGAATTGACCAAAATTTAGGTCATGTTCAGATTGTTGCCACTTGAAGCCCTATCGTACTTTAGCTAATATAACCCTATCAAGATTACTTCCAATACAACCAAATTTCGGTAAGGCTTCAAACCAAATACATGCAACTCTTACGAAATTTGGTAGTACCAAAGTATATTAAAATTTTGCATTACCAAATAATGCTATGGTTGATTCCGGCAACAATCTAAACAAGCCCCTAGCCCAATAGCCCTATGCAATAAACCCTAAATCCCTAGTCGACTAGTCCTGCCATATATCCTACCTGACAACCCACCCACATGACTCATCCATGTCGTCACATTTTCCCTATCGTCCGCCGCATCCGCAATGTATACGTCTTTTTTGCAGACCTATTTGAAGCTCTCAGTTATTTACATGACAGTCGAATATCGAACCAAGCTACAAAACCAAATTAATTAGTATCGGTAATTTTTCGGCTATGAAAAGGAGCCGTGGGAATTCATGAAGAATGGTGGGCATGACATGCGACTAGATTGGCTGAGCCGCTATCTGAGGCGTCATTTGATCTTAATTGAAATAACTTTTAGAGGGATGTAGCATTTTACTCTAATGATTTGGTATCTGTAGGGACATGTTTTAAACTACAACAATCATGATTGATATTTATTCTCTCTGTCTCATAATATAAAGGATTTTGGTTGGATGACACACATCTTAATACTACGAATCTGAACAAGTTCTCTATTTATATTTGTAGTAATCTCATCCAACCAAAATCTCTTATATTTTACGGATGAAGTACTAAACTTTTTTCATCTTGATAAAATCTACTCGAGTCATCTATCGGTGGCCCGACAAAAAAAAACAACATGATTTGATCTTCAGTTTTGGATAACCTAATTTACCAAAATACCAAAGACGGAAAACAAATTCTTCGGCTAAACCATATTCCCACTCCACACACGCTGCCGTGCCATCCCATGCCAACCGGGCCGGCTTTAACTGTGCCGAGCTAGCCGGCTGCGCTTTGCCTTTCTCCTCCTTTCGTGAAAGATTTGCTGCTGCTTTCTCAGGAACACCTCGATCTGTCCGCTGCAAGAGCCTGTGGTTCGCCCGGTCACTTTCGCCGGCTCCAGCCCAGCGGCGTTGCTGCTCGAGAAACCCAAGCGTACAAGTGAACTTGCTGTACTACTGCAAGCACTGCTCGATCAAGGCAACCAAAAGCAGCCATGAGACCAAGCGGTTTAAGGCTGCACGCGCCGTACAACACACTGACGCGTTCGATGTGCCACTTTGACCGCTCTCCGTGGGGATGCGTGTGGTAACAAAGGAGGCACACGGGTTTAAAACGACGTGATCACTGTGTCACGGTGTACCGTTGCGCCCCCCTGGCCCCTGCATTAAAATTCGCGCGCCAGAAAATTCGAGAGAGAGAGAGGAGAGGAGGATGTGATTCGTCTCGGGATCAGAAACCCAGCAGTTGGGCTCGCTGCCAGGCGGTTGCCACACAGAACAATAGTGCCACTTGCTCGATACCTGCATGGCTTGATCCAACACTACTACTACTACTACTACTACTACTACTACTCCTACGAGCAAGTATTACGATCGACGGCAAGCGGGCGGGGAGGGAGTCCACGTCACCAGAAAACTGTCACGTTAGGAAAGAGATTATGGAGCGAGCGCTATTCTCTTCGCCCGGCTGTAGCACACCGCACGAGACCAAAACGTCGTCTTCCAGCCCGATGCGAGCAAGAAGCCGACGCTTCATCCTCCCGTCGCTCCCCTTGACGATCCCGTGCTCCGCTTCCCCTTCCCAGCGCGAAATCGCCATGCTGTTCTCGCCAAATCAGTACCTCACGCGCCAAATTGATTCCTCACGTGCCAAATCGAAGGATTTAAGACGCAAATCTTCCCCAATCGCCACTTCCCCCAAACCCTAGCCGCCATACCCAGCAGCCATCACTTGGGCGAGATGAGTCGGAGGTGTAGGAGAACATCTGCACCAACGCCCATGGAGATTCCGCCGCCGGTAGCTCAGTCTGGTCAGCCCGCAACGACTCCCGCTCCTTCCCCATCCATCCCTTCCATGTTCGGACCTGCTGTCCGGTGTCCGCCTCGCCCGTTGCCATCCATGCCTCCCTCCTCCGCATCATGCTGGCCAACCAGCGTACAGCAACTAGGCCTGGCAAGCTCGGCGGCTCAAGGCCCTTGGTGGGCACCTGCTGGCGTTGGCGCTTCATCATATCCTTGGTCTGCAGCTAATAATCTTGAGGAGTTCGATGTCCAACAATGGTATGTTTTTACTGTAGTGATGATGATTAATATTTCTGTGCAAGTATCTCATTTATCTATTTGTGAAATTTATGTGAGACTAATGCAGTATTTGTGATGCTTCTTATCTAGTTACACATGAATTTTGTTAACTGTAGATTTCTAGTTCTAAGTTGTTATTTATTTATACCTAGTTCTAGAATATAAATTTTGATTTAGGGTACATTTTTTTGCCAGGGGATTAGATTCTCACCCTCCTGGTGGTTTCCTAAATATTCTAAACAGCACACCAAAAGTTGGTGTGAGCAACGGGAGTTCATCACAAGCAATACATATTGATATTGATGATGATAACAATGATGGCTCTAGGACTGAAAGACGCTTGACATGGACAAAACCAGAGGATCTTTCATTGGTAATTTTTTTAATTAATTAATGGGCTCCATGAGTTACATTGCTAGCACATCAGTTAACTGACAATTTAACAATATTTTAGGTCAGTGCTTGGTTGCATAATTCAAATGATCCAATCCAAGCCAATTTTAAGAAGAATGATCAGTACTGGAAAGGTGTTGCTGATGTATTTAATAGAACCGTCCCAAAAAATAGGTTCAGGACAGCCAAGCAAATAAAGGATCACTTTGGACGAATGAAGAAAAGGGTTGCTTGGTTTTGTGGTAACTGGAAGGAGGCCAATGCTATGTGGGGTAGTGGTGAATCTGAAGAGGATGTAATCCAGAAGGCACTGCAAAGTTACGAAGAAGACCACAAAAAAGATGGGCCATTCATGTTTAGGCATTGTTGGGAAGTTCTTTCTAAGGAACCAAAATGGGAAGCCTATTTGAAACGCCTAGAAGACCTCGAGCCGGATAAAAGAAAGTTCTATGAAGAGGAAGATGTGGGGAAATGTTTCTCTTTAGATGATGATGCTGATGAGCGGCCAATAGGAGGGAAGCAAGCTAAGGAGCAGCGCAAGAAAAAGAAAAAGGGCCAGCCCTGTATAATAGATCTTGAAGACGAGCTTAACAACTTTTTAATGCTCAGAAAACAGCAAACGAAGGGCGCAAAGAGTTGTTAGAGACGCAAAGACGTGTGTCCAGTGAGAATCTTGAAGCTCGAAGGCTTGCACATCTTGCAGCAAAAGAGCACAAGGAGTCAGTCATGCATGAAACATATCGAGCACTATTGTTGAAAGAGACAACAAGTATGCCTGAAGATGTGAGATCTGAGCATGTGTTGGCGCTAAAGTGTTTGCGGGAGAAGCTATTTAATAAAAATGACTAAGGTATTGAAGCTTAGATTTTTTGGTTATATGAATGATCATAACTGTGGTGTGAATGAATAATTGATGCCTTTCATGTCACCATGCAGGAAAGCATAGCTGGAAAATTTTGCCGTGCTTCAAAGTAAATCAGGTATAAGTTATTGTATAAATTACTGCTCAAATGAATTGTTAGTCTATTTACTATACTGAAAATATGGACGTTATTGTATTCTGGTGCATTTAGTCCGGCCTTACTGAAAATTAGGACCTAAATACAATGCAGTCAACGGTCCATGCATGAATGCTGAAGTTTACTATGCTAAAAAGTAGGACCTAATTACAATGCAGTCAATAATCAATGCATGAATGCTAAAATTTACTCTGCTGAAAATTAGGACCTAATTACAATGCAGTGTCGAACTACAGTGTAGATCAGAACACTATATAATCCTCCCATACCCATCAGAACACTCTCATCTTCCTTCTCATGCTCTCTCATCTTCCTACTCAGCCGAAACCATGTCGGACTCATCTTCATACTCATATGATTCCGATGAACTAGCCCCTACCAAAATCATTGAAGAGTATGTTGGTGAGCAGAGCGTCCTTGACTCCTTTGCTAGGAAGCTCGCAACGAAGATCAAGGCTGCCTTCTCGGCTGGAGTACCTCCGCGACGATATGGTCCTAGAAAGAGCATCCGGAGGGGTCCTAGAAAGAGCATCCGGAGGGATCATGGAGGTGCCCACGAGCGTCTAGTAGAGGACTACTTTGCTGCAGAACCACTCTACCCCGAGAGTATGTTCCGTACTAGATTCCGTATGAATAGGCATCTCTTCCTACGCATTGTGGAAGCCCTTGGCCAGTGGTCTCCCTATTTTACTTATAGGGAAGATTGTGCCAGTCGAATAGGGCTCTCACCACTGCAGAAGTGTACAGCAGCCATGCGCATGTTGGCTTATGGCAGTCCTGCAGATGCTCTTGATGAGTACTTGAAGATTGGGAAGTCCACTGCATTAGTGTGCTTGGACAAATTTGCACAAGGGGTGATTGAGGTGTTTGGTGGCGAGTACTTGCGGCGCCCCACATGTGAGGATGTTGAGCGTATACTCCGAGTTAATGAGTCTCGTGGTTTCCCTGGAATGCTAGGTAGCATAGATTGCATGCATTGGCGCTGGGAGAAGTGTCCTTTAGCATGGAGGGGGCAATTCACCCGTGGCGATTATAGAGTTCCAACTATAATCCTAGAAGCTGTTGCTTTCCAGGACCTTCATATTTGGCATGCTTTCTTTGGAGTCGCTGGGTCAAACAATGACCTTAATGTGCTCAACCAATCCCCACTTTTTTTTATGCCTTAAAAGGAGAAGCCCCTCAAGTTCAGTTTTCAGTCAATGGTAATGACTATAGCACTGGTTATTACCTTGCTGATGGTATATACTCAGAATGGGCAGCCTTCATAAAGAGTATAACACTTCCTCAAACAGAGAAGCATAAGTTGTTTGCCGAGTATCAAGAAGGCGCAAGGAAAGATGTGGAGCGTGCTTTTGGGGTACTGCAGTCACGTTTTGCCATTGTTCGTAGGCCTGCACGTCTATGGAAGAGAAAGAGTGTTGGAAGGATCATGCTAGCTTGTGTGATTCTCCACAACATGATAGTGGAGGATGAAAAAGAGAATGTTAAGATTCATATTGACTTGAATGAGAATCCAGGGGCATCCTTTGCTCTACCTCCTGAAGTGAACGCTAGTCGTAATCCACGCTTTGCTGATGTGATGACTAGAAAAGCTGCTATCCGTAATCGCCCACAGCATACCCAGCTTAAAAATGATCTCATTGAGCACATTTGACGTAAGTTTGGAAATAGACAGCGTAACAGCCATGGTAGAACTCTAAAATCTCTATATTTCTGTTATTTTTTGCCATTACAGTGAAAAGGAAAAATTAACATGATGTCTTACATGTATCTTTCCAGGATTGGGCATGGCGTGCTAGAAGATGCAGATGCTACTTGTAGGTATTCATTCAAATTCTGGGCATGTTCTCTTCAACATATCTGATCAAATTGCTTTATCTAATTTCCAGGACCCATATATTCTAATTATATGAACTATTGTATACTTGCAGTGTCATGACTTTTGATGCAAATCGGCTGGCTGCTCCACTCTACTGAAGTCGAGCTATCAACTATGGCTTCATGTTTCTATCACCATCGTCTAGATGAATAACTAATGGCCTGTGTACCGATGAACTTTAGTATTGGTTAAAATTATTGCTTTTCTGTAAGACTGGCTGTGTTTAGATCCAGGGGTGTAAAATTTTGGCGTGTCACATCGGATATACAGACACACATTTGAAGTATTAAACATAGACTAATAACAAAACAGATTACAGAATCCGTCTGTAAACTGTGAGACAAATTTATTAAGCCTAATTAATCTGTTATTAGCAAATATTTACTGTAGCATCATATTGTCAGATCATGGAGCAGTTAGGCTTAAAAGATTCGTCTCGCAATTTACACGCAATCTGTGTAATTAGTTATTTTTTTTATTTATATTTAATACTCCATGCATGTGTTCAAATATTCGATGTGACAGTATGAAAAATTTTGGCGGAAAATCTAAACAGGGCCTGTGTCGTGTCTTGGTGCTAAGCCACCGTATCATTAGTAGATTGTTGTTTGAGATTTGACATTTATCTGGTATTGTTTCTTTTATTTTACTACCTTCTATGGTTCATCTCATAAATGTTGCTTGGCAATGGATACATGTATCTGTTTTTTTTGAATGAGCACATATATATGGCTACAGAGATGTAGGCAACAACGGATTGTATGGACCTGAGAACATTAAATACTTATCATCTCTACTACAGCTAGTTAAACAGCCAACCCATAATACTAGTAGGCTAGATACTTGACTGTAAATGATATGGCACCTGCTTACAGCCGGCGGTTGGCTGAATTATAATACTTGCTCTACTACATGTGTATTGTTTGGAATAGATTCTTGCTTCGCTGTGGCGCCTTTGCTTCCTTTTAATCACCTCGGTCACCAAGCAAAGACAGCGGGGTTGCCTCCTAATGATTGCCTTTACAATGGTGATTACCGCCAAAGGGGAACATGTGGAGAGGGAGATGGAGAGGGGTATCATGACTACGTCATGCATGCCAACCGTGGTGAGCCAGCGCCATCACTAGATAAGTAGATATATCAATCCAGCTGGTAAGTATGCATCAAATCAAACATTTGTCAGTAACCAAGACTAAAGCTGAATTCTTTCCTTCGAGCTAGAGAAAAATTTTCGGCGCACATAAAATAAAAAAACTCATTAACACATGATTAATTAAGTATTAATAATTATAAATTTTTTAAAAATATTTATTTGATTTTTTCAAACAATATTTGTATAAATTTTTTTTAAAAAAAATACACCATTTAACAATTTAAAAAATGAGAATGTTGAAGTTTGAAGTTAAAGAAAAGAACTAGACCTAAGAGCAAGTTTAATAATAGAGCCAACTATTAGTTTATAGCTTATATTAAAGTTAACATGTATAATAGATGTGCTATAAGGTTATCTTTATTTTTTCTCTCTCTATCTCTCGTCTATGCATTTAATATATTCATTTGAAGTATATGAATATATAGCTCTTCAATGAGAGCCAATTTTCTTTATTTTTTAAATTCTCTTTTTCTTATCTAAGCTTATAGATGACTCATAATCTACTATTAAATTTGCTATAATAAGCATGCAAAGCTGATGTGTCACATCGTGCCTGTATAACTAAGCAGCAGTTACAAATGCTGCTGATGTGTTGCTTGTGTTTTGGCCCATTGCACAGGCCCCACGCTAATCTCTTCTCTTTTGCATCTTATCTCAATAAACTATAATTCAAGCACCACCAATGCGCCGCTTTTATCTTTAGCTTTCGTGCTCGGGCCTAACGTTAGCGAGGTAGGAGTACTTTTTTTTCAACTCCGAAGAAACACCGCAAGATCAAACTCATTCGAGTGTGCCGTATTGCCAAAGAAACGGCTTTTTTACTAGTGTGCTTCAACTGTTAATGAGAAAGAATAAGGGGAATCGTAGTTTCGTCACTATGCAAATGAGTCTATGAGAGAAGTTGGAGAGGAGATGGCCGCAAAGTCAGCTTTGATCAATTCGACCGAAGGGCAAAATACTAATCTAAATTTTTATTATTATAAAAATTAAAAATATTTTCATCAAAATTTTGATACGTCATACGTGTTTGAATTGGTTATATGTCGCTTATATCCAATTCAACATGAGTCTATTATACACCTCCTCTCAACCCTTCCCCCTCTCAGTCCAACCCAACCTAATCGGTCCACACCATCCCGTCATCCCATCCCACGCGTCTCCACTTGAAGCTGCGTGTGTCCCTCCCCCATTGATGTTTTCTCTCTTTTTTTATCAATCGTGAAAATTGTTTTTTACCTGTTACGACGTACATGTATTTTTGCTAGTCCAAAAAAAATACAAGTGCTCAGTATAGTACCTCACACAGTCCCACAAATTCACTCGGGAAACCCCCAAAAAATGCAATAATTAACTCGAGTTCCATAAACAAGCGTTGTAATTTCGAAACAGCCGACATTGCCAGCATGTCGCCTTCCAACACCAAAACCGCCACCGTCCTCACTGCCGGTCTCGGCGGAGACACACGTCCCCAACACCCACGCTGCCGCGGCCTTCTTCCCTGCGCGGCGTTAGCGACGTTGGCGTACGTCGCGCACGCGCGTGGCCCGAGCGGCCGTGCCCGACACAAGTTGGCGACTTGCCATCCCACCCGCGCGCTCCCACCGCGAGGGTGGCGAAGCCGGCCGCTGCCTACGTACGGGCCAGTAGCCACAATCCAACGGCTGCGCCACGTTAAAAATGCGTACGCAGCGCAGGGGTGGTACGGTGCTCGTAGTAGGGCTGGGACGTGGGCCAAAGCCCCCATTAACAGCAGGCAAGCGCCACGCATCCTGGCCGTCGCGCGGTGGGCCCGCGATACATACGGACGGCCGTGATCGCGCGGTGGGCCCGCGGGCCTCTCCCTTTTTATAAATAGCCGGCGACGGCTCGGTTGGCGAGTGCTTTCGCTCGATTTCGGGGGCGGATCAGACGGCCGCGAGCGAATCCGGGGATCCCTCCCGCTCTGTTCCTGCCTGCTCCCCGCCCGTTTCCTCTCTTCCTTCCCCTGCTTCTCTCCCTCGCGGAAAATAGAAAAGAAAAAAAAAAGAAAAGGGGGAGTGAAAAAGATCTCCTCTTCGTCCTGTTTCTGTTGGCCTCGCTGCTCGGCTGCTCGCTCGCTAGCTACCACCCAAAAGGCGGCAGTTGATCGCCTCTGATAGCTCAGCCGCTCTCCTCTGTCGCTTCCGAGAGCTCTTCCTCCGCTGCTGCCGTCGCGCGCCGGCGAGGATCTGTCGATCGAGAGAGGAGCCACCAACCGTCCAAGAAGAGGAGGAAGAAGGTAACTGAACACTGCTGTTTCCTTTCCCCTCGAATCAGAGAAACGAGATCTTTTGCCATCTCTTTCTCTGTTTATTTTTTTTTCTGGTTTGCATTTGGAGTAGTAGCTCCGTGTCCTGTGCTCTGCTCTAGTGTCCATTTGCTGAGCTTTCGTTTTCAGGGGGTTCATCTCTGGGTCCGTTTCCGTTGTTGATCATTGAGATCTCCAGCCTTCCATTGGGTCCATTCGGGGAAGCGATCCCATTGCTTCCCACTGTTGCCTTTTTTCCGTGGCGTCGACAGCCTCTTGCAGCAATGAGTACTCACCTGTTTCTTTATAGAGGCAGGCTTGTCGATTTGGACAGCGAACAATCGGCTAAATATCTATAGTATTTTTGTAGATAAAAGTGAGCATTAAGCTTTTGTAAATGCCCACATGTACATCGCGTAATCTTAATCGTCTTCTCTTCCCTGTCGCTGTTATTCAGATCATCTTTGCGTCAGAAGCAGCAGTGACGAGATACCGCTGTCCGCGTGTGGTCACAAGCATTGCTGCGAGACTGTGATTGGCGGGATTCGCTTTGGAGGAGCAATAGTTTGATGGTGGCTTGCTAACTGGTAAGCAATACTCTCACTTGTCGTCATCCACACTTAACTAACTCTCCTCAGCTATGTAATCAATCTTATCCATTGGTAATCACTCCTAGTACCCGTTGTAGTATAACAAGCTGAAACTAAAAACGGTAGTATTACAATACACGCGAATTTTGTAAGTGCAAGTAGGACTGTTTTTAGTTGGGGATGTTACACTGCAACAAGTCTTCTGTTTGCCTTTCCATTTCCTTCAGTGGGTCCTCCAATCCACTCCTATCCACTGATAAAATTTCCATGAGGGCCCTGGTCCTAAAAGGGCTTCTCTCTATCCATGCAAATGTGCAATATGTGCATCATCCGTCTATCTATCTGCCTCCTGCTCAGCTCGGCTGCTCTCCAAGCTTCAGCCTTTCGCTTGGAACTGGACGATGCACTTGGATTCAGAGTGGCAATGTCCTCACGTAGGAGTAGTTAAAAGAGCTCATACTAGTACAGTTTTTCTCAGAACCTTCTCTGCTCCCTCATGTATTATCGACGTGCCTGGCTTGCCTGTTGCTGCAGTAGCACGCATAATTAAGCCTATGCTGCTTGAGTGAATGAATGCGCTACCTACGACGACGTACTCGTGCTCTAGCTGCACACTGAGCCCACCGGTGCAGCAGCAGCAGCAGCATTAAGCAGTAAATCAATCCGTGCATGCATCAATCAATCAATCCACCACCCGGGCTATACTTTGCCGCAGCTACCTCCCTGTACCTCTCATATAAAGCAGCCTAAAGCTTGGGGCATTGACTCCGTTTCTTGCTCGATGCCTCGCCTACCCCTAGCTAAGCCAGAGCTCAAACATGCGTAGCGACAGTGGCCTGCACTGCGCCGGCGCGTGCACACATGCGTTCGGGCCCAGGCCGGCCGCGCCAAGGCATGGATATACACACGCGCGTGCGTGTGCGCCCCAGCGTACTCGGCTGGCGAGTGGTTGCTGTCGGTATATCGATTTTAAGGAAGGCAAAAGCCTGCGGCGCAGGCCATGGCATGGCATGCATTAGCTAGAGCGGCGTTTACTGACTCACTGGCTATGGCTACTCAGCTCGGAGTTGATGCCGGCCGGCCGGCCGGCTGGCGTCTGACAGGCACTGCAGCCATGGCAGTGCCTGCAGTGTAATCTGATGTACCTGCTGCTACTAGAAATGTTCCGTGTATTTAATTACTCCTTGCACACACTGGGTCAATGGCACTGCGTTGCTAGTACATGTTGGATTTTAGCCGCGTGAGTGCGTGACGATGGAATTGTTTGTGACTGAGCAGGGAAGGAGGATTAGCGCGGTTCTGGACTACTCGAGAGGCTAGGAAATGCTTGCGTGCATCGCGTGTTCGACCAAGGACGGCGGGGAGGGCGGACACCGGTCCGCCGCCGCCACTCCCAACTCCGGCAAGTCTCTGACTTCACAGGTACATGTGCTGATGTGCATTCTTACTACTACAGTACACTATAGTAATCCGTAGTACTCGTACATGTTGTGTAGTAGCGCATGGGCGGAGACTTGATGCGCTGTTGGGTTATGCCACATTTTCTTCTGTTGCATTAACCAGTCAATTGAATGCCCTCTGCTGCTCCTTACCAGTGGGGTACTAGTACTCCTAGTATTACACTGTAGTTCTTCTTTTGTCCTGCCTGCTTGTCGTCACCATGTTCTTGGCGTTTGAAAGGGAACAGAGGAGTACTACTCCTATACGTACAGGAGGGCAACCAATACTCCTACTACACTTGTGCTGCACACCGTTTCTCTTTTCTTTTCCCTTCCTCACCGGGTGTCTAATCAGGGCAATATCCTGCATGAAACCACAAGTACAGGGCGAATGACAGTGCACTTACATTTTAAAACATTCCTTGATAAAGTTGGTCAAGGCCCAGGGGAATATGAGTAGAGTGTGGTGGGGGAGAGAAGGCTCTTGCTTTTTTCTTGCATGGATCCCCTCAAGCTTTGGGTTTTGGACTGATTTGATATGGTCACTTCTGTTCCCCCATACAACCATTCCCCTGCCCTTTCCACTTGCTCCATCCATCCATCCATTCACTTTGCTTGCTCCCAACAAAAGACTGTCCTATCCTAGCTGCTAATGTGATCTTACCCTCCTGGAAAGACACTATCTGGTTGATTGATCTTAACCCTGGGTCTTACTCTCTTCAGTCCAAGATGTTCCTTTCCTTTTTCTTTTCTTAAGAGGACCCCAAGATGGTCCTCCTGGACACTCAGAGAAGAATAAAGCTGGGCCGTAGCCAGCCCGTAGGCCATGCACAGAAACACACACTTGTGGTCCTTGCGATGGGCTGGTTGGTTTCTTAAGATGGGCTCTCGCTGCAACCCATCTCTGAACTACTCCATGATGACACGCCTCGTCACTGGGACTCGAGTACTCTCGTCCTTTGCTTCCTGCACGCTTTCGCCTTTGCCGTCTTTTAAAGTAGTAGTAGTACTACTACACATATTTGGAGCATAAGCACGCACCACATGACATGCACCTGTGTGTGAGTGTGGATGGACCGGATCGATTCCCTTCCCTCTCTGGCGTTATTATGATCGGGGGGAGCCGTCCACGATGTTGCTTTGAGAAGCTTGAGTGGTGTGGTTGTGCTTTGTCTTTGCTTTGTTCCTTGCTTGAGAGTTCAGGCAAAAGATGTCCTGGGTTTTAGGACATTGTGATGGTTTTGTTGATGCTTTTTGGTGATGTGTGAGCCCTTCTGCTAGGCGTCTAGGCGACTAATCTGGAGCCGGAAGTGCGTCCTGTCCTGCTTTTGTTAGCCCTAATCATCGGGATGGAAATGGAATCGATCGGTGATCATTAACCCTGCTGTGGTAATCATTGGCGCTTTACTTGAGAGACCGAGCTGTCGCGTAGGATTTGATTGCTGAGGCGTGTGCGTTAGTGGTGAATGGTGATGCCCCGAACGAAACTCCCGCAGTTTTATGTACTGGAAAGGCAATGAGGTGTTAAAAATGGGTATATGCAGCCACTCTGTTGCCAATTGCAAGAAATTATCTTTACTGAATATGCAAGGCAAATGTGTTACCTCAGATATATAATATCATGTGTTGTGTGATGATGTTAACTTGACTAATGGATAGTTAATCAGGAGTAATACTTTTGCAGTGGAAAATCAATTAATCCTTTTTTCAGGAGGATAATTAATTAATCTGCACAAATTTATCGTACTTTCAGTTGAAGGACATGGTGCTCAAGTTCTCCGGCAGCGGCAGGCACCAGTACAAGTCCGGCGGGAGCCCGTCGTTGAGGAGCAGCCGCTTCCACCGCTCGAGCCGCCTCGCCGCGTACCCGGGCATCATCGACGAGTCGGGCTTCACGTCGGACGGGGCCGGCGAGGCCTACACTTACATGAGGACGACGACGAGCGCCGGCGCCCGGGCCGCGCCGTCGACGTGGGACTTGCCGCCCAAGGTGAACCACCGCAGCTTCCAGCCGCGCGTGATCAGGAGCCCGAGCGCGAGCGGGGTACTGAGCATCGGGGAGGAAGACTACGACGACGACGACGACGACGAGGAGACAGTCATCCTGGAGGAGGACCGCGTGCCGAGGGAGTGGACGGCGCAGGTGGAGCCCGGCGTGCAGATCACCTTCGTTTCCATCCCTGGCGGCGCCGGCAACGATCTGAAGCGCATCCGGTTCAGGTTCGTGTGGATCAATCGAGATGGCATTTCGTCGAGCACGTGGCGTGCTCGAGTGATGAGCACGAGCTAAGCTAACGAACTGTGGCGATGCATGCAGCCGGGAGATGTTTAACAAGTGGGAGGCGCAGCGGTGGTGGGGAGAGAACTACGACCGCGTGGTGGAGCTCTACAACGTGCAGACGTTCAGCCGGCAGCAGGGCCTCTCGACGCCGACGTCCTCCGTCGACGACGCCACGCAGGTCAGTCCGTTTCTTCACTGGTTAGCAAAAGCAAAAGCTCCTGCACATTTCGTTGCTGATGATTGATGTTTGCAGAGAGATTCGTTCTACTCCCGCGTCGGCTCGATGAGGGAGAGCCCGGCGATGATGATGCCGCCGCCGCCGCCGCCGTCGTCGGGTGCTGGCAGGGAGCACCCGATCACCCGGACAGCGTCGAGCAAGGCGCAGCTGTCGTCGTCGTCGGCGGCGGCTCGGCCGCCGTTCTACCCGTCCACGGCCGTGCCGGACCCGTCCGACCACGTGTGGGCGCACCACTTCAACCTCCTCAACTCCGCGGCCGCCGGACCAGCGGCGCTGTACGACCCGTCGCGCGGCACGACGTCGTCGCGCGACGAGGCATCCGTGTCCATCAGCAACGCGAGCGACCTGGAGGCTACGGAGTGGGTGGAGCAGGACGAGCCTGGCGTGTCCATCACCATCCGCGAGTTCGGCGACGGCACCCGCGAGCTCCGCCGCGTCCGGTTCAGGCACGCTACTGTCCCCAAATCGCTAACACGTTCACCAACACCGGCAGATCACGCTGGATTCGTCGTGATCGCGTGGAATTTTTTAACACGTTTCTCTGTCTCTGTGTGTCGTTGCAGCCGCGAGAGGTTTGGCGAGGAGCGGGCCAAGGTGTGGTGGGAGCAGAACCGAGACCGGATACACGCGCAGTATCTGTAAGCTAAACGCGCCGCCGGGAAGAATAGGTTCGAGTGTGATACTGTACTTTGCTGCTGCTACGGTTAGTGGTGCTAGTTTTTTTACAGGGTGAACATAGGATGAGGGGGAAGGTTGCTGTGGTCTGAGAAGCAGCAGGCTCAGTCAGGCTGCTCCTCTTGTTAACTGACCACTTGATCTTTCGGTTTGTAACCTTTATGGACAGGGTGTTCGTTTAATTCGTTTGCTTTTAACATGGTTTCATGTGCTCTTCCATGGCAGAATGATGTATAAACTGATTGTTAAGTGCACCGGTCATGTATAGCTCGTAGGTTCGCCCAAAGTAGAGCAGCCGATAATACCATCAGATCATTTCCAACACTCGAAGGTACATGAGAGATGAGATATCATCTTCAAACAAAGACCTGAGTAGAGCCAGACGAAGTCAAAACCAGACTATGCATTGTATCATTTGCCAGGGCCCCGACAAAGACTTGACCGCCACCCAAAAGCTCATAAACTGTACAAGCAAAAGACAAACATCTACTGCTCGCGGGCCTATCATTTGTCAGACCACATATGAACAGGTCAATGGTTGCAACACAAATGATGCGAGTGAACACTGGCTAACAACAATTCAAATCGATATAGCACACTCATGTTCTTTTCAAACATGGAACAAACTTGGGGCAAAAGCAGATCCACAAAGATAGGCTCGACTTATTCTACTATGGCACTTGGAGGCAGCAAATTTGGCAAACACACCAGCAGTGCCATCATTTTCAGCAGACCGGGATTTTCCTCTGTAGCCTATAACACCTCTGCACCAGCTAACCAGCTTCCACTGTATGGATGCTGCTCCGTTAGCTTACCAATTTTCTTGTCAACCTCTTTGCAGGAGGTATTTCGTCTGTTTTTCCAAGGAAGTCAGACTTGCCGTGCCCAGCCTTCAATACCGGGGCAGCGGGCTTGGGAGTAGTACGCGTTCGAGAGGTAACAGACATATGAGATAATCTCTCGGTAAGGGTTGAAACCTTGTGAATTGTTGCCCGGCCAGTTTCAGGTAAACTGCGCGAATGCCTTAATACAGGGTGACCTATAATTGCCACAAATGAAATGTAAATCTTCAAAGTCAACCACAAATTGATGTAGAATTCAAATAAAGCAACTCTGTGGAAACTTGCCTGGGCTATTCCTTGCCGGTACTCGATTAGTGGTTAGTTTATTATTATTCTCAGTAGGTTTTTTAATCTTCTGTGGCGCCTGACGATCCATTTGAAGTTTTCTTTGTACACCTGGAAGGTGGAAAGAGAAATAAAAATATAGCCTACAACGCAAGGTAATTACAAGCAATTAAGAAAAAAGATTAAATATATTACCGGTCTTAGATAAGCCACTTGATTTAAGAGATGCATTACTAGGAGGTTTGGTTGTTGATAGAGTTCCTGTAGAGTACCTTCGAGCAATGCCATGCTCCGAAACTCCTTTTACTCCAACTGAAACAAATAGATCATAGATATAACAAGAGTACCAGGAACCCCAAAGGTTGTGAGGCAAAACAGTGTGGAAACTAACCACATGGAGGCGTTTTAGGGAGTACTCCAGCTTTTGACCGGACAGTAGGTGGAACAAATGTACAGCCCTAGTGGATGGCAAGAATAAATTTGATTATCTTCTGCAACAGAGGTACAGACAACAGCAATGGAGTTGGAATAGTAATTTTACCTGAAAGAAAGTATGCTGGAGAACTTCTGCGGCCTTTGGTCTCTTGCAAGGGTCCCATGAGCACAGAGACTGCAGATGTAGAGAGAACAAATATAATCAAATAATCTAAAGATTTTAAGGTACACTATCTGGGGCAACAGAATTGTAGAACTTACTGAAATCAGGTCGACTGCCTCACTACTGACTGATGTCATTACCTCTGCCAGTTGATTGCCTCTGACCTGCATTGATAAGATCCACATGAGATTAGGTTTAAGTGTTAAGCCACTATTTATGTGCATTCAAATTGCAGAAGATCATGGACAATCTATGTCAAACTCATGAACAAGTTAGAACAAGACGCTACACTTTTAAACCTATGGTAACATGTGAGGAAAAGGTGACAATGGACTAATGGAGGTGTAAGATTGTCAGGATGCAAAGTGATATAATTCCACCATTGTCTAAAGAGATAGGGAGGCACAAGGACAAAATTCATCAGAGAATGAACATGAAGGGGTTAAAATAAACAGTTGCAGAATGGGCTCAACACATATCAAACATTCATGACACATTCAGAAACAAATATAATCACAATAAAGAGCTTACCCAAAAAAAAAAACACATATAGGCAATGGGAAAAGGGGAAGATGAATACTGACCTGAGGGAACTGATACTTCATGGTTTCTGCAAGAGACAATCCTTGAGGCCACGATTGTTCATCTGGGCTACCGATAACATGGCAAATCTTCAAAATCTCGTCAGCCTCACTAAATAGTTGGATGAAGAGAACAGCAATGAGCAAATATGACCACCACAAAGAAGATATAATAAGAGAGACAGAATAACAGATGCCCAAAATACGTGGCAAACACAGAAATATGTGTTTACAAATCATAATAACAGTGCAGCATATTATACCTTGTGCCAGGAAAAAGAGGATGAAGTGTCAACAGCTCAGCCATTATGGCACCCATAGCCCACATATCTGCAAGTTGGCAAAAAGGGGATCATCCAATCATAACTTAGTATGTACTATATGTACCAAAATACAAAGCAGATAGTAGAATCTTTACCAACTGCAGAATCATAAACAGATGACTGGAGCAATACTTCAGGTGCTCGATACCTGAGATATTCAAACACATGTGGATCAACATTAACAAAGAAAAGGGATTTGTGTTCACGTGTGAGGGTAGAGTGCTACTAACCAGCGAGTTGACACATATTCTGTGTATGGTGGCACGGATGAAACTTCCCTTGCAAGACCAAAGTCCGCCAGCTTTATGACATCTTTGCTAACCAACAGATTCTCTGCATTAGTACAGTGATTAGTGCCATAGCTTCACAATACAATCCCAGGTGAAAGGATATATATTTTAAAAAGTATATATCTCAGTCAGTTTGCAAAGTAGATGTGGTAAAAATAAAGGCAGTGTCTCATATTCTCAACTCAATAACACCCTGATTCTGCATGTCTACATCTGATACTCGTCCGTGGTTTCATAATTTGATCACTACAGAGAAATAGGTGAAGATGTTGACTAAACAAGAGAACCTACCAGGTTTCAGGTCACGATGAAAGTAACCCCTCTGGTGCATGTACGCAAGAGCCTGAAAAATCTGAAAGCACCAATTCCGGACTTCTGCCTCTGAGAAAGGCTTGACTCTATCCTTCATAAGTTGGTAGAGATTGCACTCCTGGAAGAACATGGGACAAGACTTAACAAAAGCAGGATACAGAGAAAGTTGAACTTTTGCGGTATGACATCCTTAAGTACCATGTATTCCATTATGAAGTATAATATGTCATTTTCCCTTATAACCTCCTTGAGCTTCACGATGTTAGGGTGATTCATGCGCCGCAAAGACTTCAATAAAGGAGAAATATCAGTTGAAGGTTCATAGCAGGAAAGAGAACAACAGAAGGTACATCTTTCAGTTAAAACACCTTTACTTCACGTAGACTCATGCATTCCTCAAAAGAATAATATTTCCTCTTCATTTTCTTAACTGCCACCTATAGATCAGTGCACATTTTGCTTACAATCAGTTCTTTATTTCATTGGGAATATTTTACAAAAGTATAAAATGCATATTTCTTCCTATGGATTTATCTTCAGATACATACAACTTCACCGTTTTGTTTATTTATAGCACGCCATACACTCCCGAAAGTCCCATCACCAACTTCCTTGATCATTTTGAATCTGCAAAGACAACACACTTAATAAGAAAAAGGCGGCCTAAAAATAGTAAAGTCAATATGAAAGTTACCTGTCCATTATGCCGGTCAATGTCAGCCTTGTGCCAGCCTTTTCCTATTGGACAGCAAAGTCACAAAGACAGGTGCTTGCCACCACTTCCAATTGACTAGTCTATCGATTAGCAAGAAAAGATATGCAACCAGTCAATTCAACAGTAGCCCCACACCTTGTGTTTTCTTGGATCTTGGTTCACTCAGAAGATCAAGCAGCAACCATAGTATACTATAGCAAGGATGAACCCTGACCTCAATGCAACACAAGTGGCAACTAACTAGGGAGCAACAGATGACAGACAAAATGAGCAAAGGTATTAACCCTGCAAAATAAGGGAAGGAGTAAGTTGTTTAGAATATTTCAAGTTGCAAGAATTTATCTCTAAATGCCAATATATGCATCAATGAACAGTAAAAAGAGGCATACCCAGCTTATATGATCAGCATCAACTACTTGGAACTTGACTTCAAAAGGAACCTTCTTTAGAGATGACGTGCTAGTAGAATAAGAAGATGTTGGTTAGCTTAATTAGTCCATATGACACAAAATGAATGAAGAAGCTATGAAGTAGGTGCATTACATGTAGATGTTTGGCATAGACTGAAATATGGCTTCAGGAAAAGATTGAATCAGCCAAATGTTGCTGAGCATAGAGGAGCATAAAACCACTATGTGTAGTTCACCAGAGAGAAGTGGTGGGTGTTCCCACGAGCTAAAACACACCAATCAAGAGTTTCTTTTGAAAGAAAAAGCTTGCATTGAAGGAGATATGCCCGGAAGATCACTTTTTCCATGTCTCTGATCAACACTTTAAGCTCCCCAAATCACAGCTGGTCCAATCTAATATAACAGATTTAAGTCAGAAACATATACATAGTCTAAGATCATTACTTCCGTGCACATGGTTCAAACTATAGGTACATGCAAAGTAACTAGAAGGAATCAATTCAGCATAAACATCTGAGTCACAAGGTATGTCTGATGATCTTAATCAAAACCAACAGAAACCTTGCACATAATAATCATTCTAACATACTCAAATATGGCTGGGTTTAGACCGAAAAAACTTCTTGAAGGATTTATAGCAATTCAGTTTTCTCTTCTTTGAGAATAATGATGTACAGGCCACACGATGCAAATACCAAAACTGATGCGTGCAAAATGAAGCACTGCCTTCTTGGCACCGATCAGATACACTTCCTCCTAGATTAAAAAAAATGCAATACAGGTAGCATTGCCTGATAAGGTAGAGTTTTGCTGTTGCATTGACAATATTTTGACACCGATGCCACTATTCAATCAGTTGCAATATCGCGTCGACATGGAATGATCATCCTATACCCCTAAGAAGGGCAAAAAATTGAAAGTAACACGGGTACCCAATTAGTGACAACAATGATCGATCGAGCGTGGCAAGACAGCAAAGTCATAAATATTACAAACACCTCGGAACTCAGAAGGATTGCCTTGGGTTGGAACATGATGTGATGAAACAATCTGCATTGCTACCGTAATCGCAATTTGCAACGCTAAGCACCAAAAGGCACAGATTTTGACCATCCACGGGAAGGAAAAAAGAAACCCTTTTCAATCTATTGTGACAAAACGTCTTCCTTCTGCCATATAATCCAAATTAGCCACGAAACAAGAACAGATCCGAGGTCCCAACAGGAACACGACCCACAAGATTAAAAAAAAACATCCCGCAATAATTATCACCACTGTTCACCACAGCACAAAACTTACGCGCAAACTCGCATTGCACCGAACGCCCGCGAGCCACCCAGATCCGGCGGCTGGAGGCACAGATCCGCCGCGCCCGCAACAAACAGATGAACCAACCAGCTAGCCAGGGCACGCAAAAGTACAGCGGCGGGGACGGGGGCGCAAGCACGAGAAAGATGGGGGGCAATGGAATGAAACAGATACCATACCTTACCAGGCGGGCAACGAGCATATGGTGGCGGACTGGCGGTGGGTGGGTAAACATCCCGCAATAATTATCACCACTGTTCACCACAGCACAAAACTTACGCGCAAACTCGCATTGCACCGAACGCCCGCGAGCCACCCAGATCCGGCGGCTGGAGGCACAGATCCGCCGCGCCCGCAACAAACAGATGAACCAACCAGCTAGCCAGGGCACGCAAAAGTACAGCGGCGGGGACGGGGGCGCAAGCACGAGAAAGATGGGGGCAATGGAATGAAACAGATACCATACCTTACCAGGCGGGCAACGAGCATATGGTGGCGGACTGGCGGTGGGTGGGTGGTGTCGCCCAGCCCCCCCCCCCCCTTCCCCTCCCCCACGTGGTCAGCCGCGTGCCTCCCCTGCCGCTTCCCCTCAGCCCCCGCAGCGGCGCGCGAGGGGGAAGCACCCGCCGCAACGGCGGCGTCGGCGGCGTCGGCGGCGGCGTGGGTGGGTTCACGGGGCGAAGACGAAGCCGAAGACGAGGAGGAGAGGGTGCCCGCGGCGCCTTGCCTCCACGGTTTCTACCCGCGTCGCGCCCCGTTACTTTTTATAACCATACTCCCAACCCAAACCCGTCCGTCTCCGGCATTGCCCTCCTCTCGCGCTCCTCTCCTACCTGCCTCCCTCCCTTTTTTAACCCGCTTTGCTCCAACGGAAGGGAAAGTATTTCCTTTCTGCCCCTTTTTTTCAACCCCCCCCCCCCCTCCTCCTCCTTTGGCTCACGCTAATGACACGCTTTCAGGCGAGCCGATACGGCAAAAGCTCGGTTTTAAATCGGGCGGACTTTTTGTGTGATGGTGTTGTTTGGATCGTGATAATTGTTAGTATTACTGATGGGGGGGGGGGGGGGGTTACCACTTATTACCAGGGGTCATCAAGTGCAGTGATTTTCGCTAACAAGAAAAGGCAAATGCCGTGGGGCGCAACCTGCCAGCCGTTAGGTTAGACCTGCCAAAGCACGAAGATGATCTCCCCCATTCACCAGCCACGGGGGCATTATCAGTGCGATGTCTCTACATTCCGTGCCATCGACAGCATCGACTCGCCGCGGTCCCCACCGGCGACGGTGATGCGGAGCGGAGAAGTGTATTGGCTGGGACCCCGACGCAAGAGAGAGGAGCAGGTGGTGGTGCGCGCAGGCAGCGGGCCTGTCCATTCTCTCTCGCGCCCGGTTGGTGGCTGGTCGCGCTGTCAGCTTGATGTGATCTTTAAGCTCTGACGGACAAGCCGACCTGCTTATGAATTTCAGGATGTCAACAAATCAACAATGTGTGTGGGTTGGTCTACTATGATTGGGCCGGGCTGCTTCTGTTTGGATTTGTATTTTTTGGGAACAGGTATGGACCATATGATATCTTCGATTATTAGGGTGGCATGGTAATATGCTTTACCTGTTAAACAGAGGCACTAACCATGCAGTGAAATTGCAAGCTGCATTCCCTGTCAGTATCTTTTTCCAGTTAATGCTGATCACTGCAACCCCTGCCATTTTTTTTAATATCCGTTGATGCTGATCATCACAAGACTCGATAGGATTCGTTGTACAAAAGAAGCGATACTAATGTTTTAATCCGTCAGATCCAAAGATAAATCCAACTAAGGCTGTGTTTAGTTCCCAAAATTTTTTTTCAAACTTTCAACTTTTCCGTCACATCAAATGTTTGGACATATGTATGGAGCATCAAATGTAGACGAAAAAAAACCAATTGCACAGTTTGACTGTAAATTGCGAGATGAATCTTTTGAGCCTAATTACGTCATGATTAGCCATAAGTGCTACAGTAATCCACATGTGCTAATAATGGCTTAATTAGGCTCAAAAGATTGTCTCGCAGTTTACAATCGGAATCTGTAATTTGTTTTATTATTAGTTGACGTTTAATACTTCAAATATGTGTCCGTATATCTGATATGATGTTTTTGCCAAAAAAAAAATTTTGCAACTAAACACGACCTAAGATCCTCTACGGTACTTCTCACTAACATATGAGCGAGGGTCTGTGAGACCCACGTGTCTGCGAGCAGTACTACAGATGGCCTGCACCCAAATACTTAAACCAGTTCATGTTGCACTTGACTTCAAATCCCAGGCATAACCCCCGATGTGCAAGTGAAGTCGATCCCTGAAGGCTGAAGTCTTGTCACTTTGTTGACAGTCAATTAGGAGGAATTTTTCTCCCAGTCTCCATAACGCATTATTGCACGGACCACGTAGCTGATTGCTGATTAACCTCTGACCCGTCAAGAGGCAGTGACCGTCGCGGGGATCCGTCCATAAATCGCACTGCTTGTTCACGTGCTAGATCTGGGTTATTACAGCCGCCGGAACGGCTCGCACAGCTGCAGATAATCACAGCAGATAAGAAAGAGGCCCCTTTGCTTGCCATGTGCACATGGGAAGATGCCTGGTTTTCCACCGTTTCCGGGCTGAATCGCCCTGCTGCGTTGTGGTCTTGCACTACCACGGGGCCAGCATTAGCGGCGCCTCCTGCTCGAGACCAATTTTTATTCAATGCACTCAGCGTCTCAGCCAGTGTTCCCGCACGGCCTTGCTTAGCATGCCGCGTACTCGGTCACTCTCAGTCTCCTGTAGGAGCAAAAACGGTAGAGATGGATCATTGATGCATGGTTCGGCACTGCCCATGTGCACACGCTACAGGGCAGATTTGCTCTCGAGAAAGGCAATCGCTTTGTGAGGATTCTTTTTTTCATCTTTTTTCCCGCGTGTGTGTTTTTCTATTCGTTGGTTCAACTTCAGTCCAAATGTGCTGCGCGCTTTGTGCTCACGCTAGTGATAATTTGTAAGCTGGAAAGCGACGTACTGCCACTACTTATGCGCGCTTCCACACCGCACGGCCGGAGACTGTAGGAGGCGTAATAATCAGGTTGAGCTTACCAGCATCCGGGGCACGGGGAGGAGGAAGTAGGGATCGGGGGATCCATGGCGGACGCCGGCGGACGGCCGGAGGTGTCGCTGGCCACGGTCCGGTCGCCGGGGCACCCGGCTGCTGCTGCTGCTGCCACGACGGTGGCGGCGGATCCCTGCGCTGCTGCTGACACCGGGCAAGAGGTGAGAGCTCGCTCGATCCCCGTCTCCATCTCATCCTATTTCTCGTGGTTTGCCGTCGGTAGCTGCTCGTGTATACTCCTCTGCTCGTGTGTGAGAGCCGCGGCAATGTTCGCCAGCCAGCCGTGCACCGGGATCGCTTCGCCGGCTAAGCTTTTCCCCTCTCTCATCGCATCGCTCGCTACCAATCCCAATCTGAATTCTATTTGGGATAAGATTCTTTCAATTTTCCGCATTGATCCGGCCCATCTCGTGCGACTTTTTACCTGTTCGGTGCAGCCATGGACCAGGAACTGAAGCGTTGATGTAGAGGTCGGTCGGGCTGACGAGATTCGCCGATTCGGCCCAATTCGCTAGAGGGGCCTCGGCCTACCCTCCGTGGCCCAAATATATGTTTCTACTAGAAAGCTTTTGGGCCGTGAAGCAGCCACCGTAGCCCACGACACGACCAGTTTTCAAGTGTAGCCGGAGCGGACTGCGTGGCCGTCTCTGCCGCAACAGGTGTCACCGGCCGAACGCCGCATGGCACCACCTCTCTGCGAGCCGCCGCTGCTTCACCAAACAAATCCACTTGCGGCTGTGGCGGAATAGCCATGCGAGGCTCCTGGTTGATAACTTGATATGCGTAGCAGTAGGAACGCAGGATATGTCTTCGTCGAAGATGCAGCAAGTACCTGCTATTTTCAGACTTGGGTGCCCTGATTTCTGATCTGAAAAGATCGGACCAAAGTATTTGCAAGCATCTTCAATCCCTCTTCCAGTCCTAGGCTCCTAGCTGTTCTTCCGGGCCCTTCACGATCTTGAGATGGGAACCCTTCGGTGACCGGTGAGAGTACCAGATTAGAAATTGCAGGCTTAAGCGGCTAATTCTGGGCTTCTGGCGGTGAGTTCTTGGTCCTCTTTGCAATCTGCTCTACATGCTTCACGAATGCACGGTGGCTGGTGTTTGATTCGGTATTACACTACTGCCAAAACGTCTGGGCTTTTAAGAATTTATTGTAAACATATTGCGATTGCATGCATTAGGCGGGAGTGAATTCTAAACTAGCCGTCTTATTAAAAAATTCAACAAGATAGGCTAATATATGATAAATCACTTCACAAATATACAAGTTAAAATTTAACTTTTATAAATTAAAAAAAACACTTCTGTAAATTGCAACGAAAAAAATAAATTAAATTATTTCAAATTAACGTATATTTGTAGTTAAATTTGTTTTTTTCTTTGCAACTTGTGAAAATTAAATTTGAACTTGTGAAGTGAATTATCACTATTAATCTATTTTGTTGAAATTTTTTCAAAAAAATTTATAGTCATTTAGATGACATGTAAACAATAAAAAAGATGTTATCTTCAAAGTTTAAAATAGTTTGTTGCGTTAGGCACCACATCCACATAATGTTCTTGGCATTGTGTTTTTTTTGCAAGCAGGTCTCCTTGTTGAACTCGAGTAACCTACTACAACTCAATACTTCTCTGCTAGTACGATGTTATCGTATGGACAACTAAATTCTCTTCTCCAACATGCAGAAGCCCGCCGCCGAGAGCGCCCAACCGGCGAACGGCGCTGCTCCGATGGGCGAGTGCAGCACGGAGTACCGGGGCCTCCCCGACGGCGACGCCGGCGGGTCAATGCCGTCGTCGGCCCGCACGGTTTCGATGATCCCGCTCATCTTCCTCATCTTCTACGAGGTGTCCGGCGGGCCGTTCGGGATCGAGGACAGCGTGGGCGCGGCTGGGCCGCTGCTCGCCATCATCGGCTTCTTGGTCCTCCCCGTCATCTGGAGCATCCCGGAGGCGCTGATCACCGCGGAGCTGGGCGCCATGTTCCCGGAGAACGGCGGGTACGTCGTGTGGGTGGCGTCGGCGCTCGGCCCCTACTGGGGGTTCCAGCAGGGGTGGATGAAGTGGCTGAGCGGCGTCATCGACAACGCGCTCTACCCCGTCCTCTTCTTGGACTACCTCAAGTCCGGCGTCCCGGCGCTGGGCGGAGGCGCGCCGAGGGCGTTCGCTGTCGTCGGCCTGACGGCCGTGTTGACATTGCTGAACTACCGGGGGCTCACCGTCGTCGGATGGGTGGCGATCTGCCTTGGCGTCTTCTCTCTCCTCCCTTTTTTCGTCATGGGGCTCATTGCTCTCCCCAAGCTTCGGCCGGCGAGGTGGCTCGTGGTCGACCTCCGCAACGTCGATTGGAATCTGTACCTGAACACTCTGTTCTGGAACCTCAACTACTGGGATTCGATCAGCACGTTGGCCGGCGAGGTCAAGAACCCCGGTAAGACGCTGCCCAAGGCGCTGTTCTACGCGGTCATCTTCGTGGTGGTCGCCTACCTGTACCCTCTCCTCGCCGGGACGGGAGCCGTGCCTCTCGACAGGGGGCAGTGGACAGACGGCTACTTCGCGGACATCGCGAAGCTGCTCGGCGGCGCGTGGCTGATGTGGTGGGTGCAGTCGGCGGCGGCGCTGTCGAACATGGGCATGTTCGTGGCGGAGATGAGCAGCGACTCGTACCAGCTGCTGGGCATGGCGGAGCGGGGCATGCTCCCGTCCTTCTTCGCGGCGCGGTCGCGCTACGGCACGCCGCTGGCGGGCATCCTCTTCTCGGCCTCCGGCGTGCTGCTGCTCTCGACGATGAGCTTCCAGGAGATCGTGGCGGCCGAGAACTTCCTGTACTGCTTCGGCATGCTCCTCGAGTTCGTCGCCTTCATCCTGCACCGGGTGAGGCGCCCCGACGCGGCGCGCCCGTACAGGGTGCCGCTGGGCACGGCCGGGTGCGTGGCGATGCTGGTGCCCCCGACGGCGCTGATCGCCGTGGTGCTCGCGCTGTCCACGCTTAAGGTGGCGGTCGTGAGCCTCGGCGCGGTGGCCGTCGGGCTCGTGCTGCAGCCGGCGCTGAGGTTCGTGGAGAAGAAGCGGTGGCTGAGGTTCTCCGTTAACCCGGATCTCCCGGAGATCGGCGTGATTCGCCCGCCCGCCGCGCCGGACGAACTGTTGGTTCCGTAGGACGCCCAGAAATCAGTTAGGCCGTGGAACTGGAAAAATGAGAAAAATCATGACAATTTGGATTACAGTCCAACTATAGGGGAAAAAAAGTCCTGCAGAATCATGTAGACGTTACAACAAAAAAAAAATTAATCCAACGAAATCCTCTGAAAATCAACGGAAGCACTATTCTGTAGGGATTTTGGAGAATTTTCCATCAGTTCAAAACTCCTTTTTTTTGTCTTGAATGAAGACTGTGAGTTGAAACGCCGTCTTCACATCTTATTGCTCTTGCAATCCCTGTTCTTTTATTGTATTGCATCAAGGCATTTTTTTACAGGAATCAAAGCACCTTAGTTACATGTGTTGGAAACTTGCAATCTGTGTTTTTTACAATTTTTTTATTCAGAGTTAAAAAGGTGGTGCAATAATATTAAAGTGAAAACGATTCTAGACGCGATTAATTCCTCGTTCTCTATATGTCATCTAAATAATTATTAAAAAATTTAATAAAATAGATTATTTTGTGATTGGATCACTTCGATAAACATGCCAAACTAATTTAACTCCTTTAAATTTAAAACATTTGATTATGAATGAATATACGTTTATTGTAGTTTAATTTGTTTGTTTTGTAGCATGTTGGATTTTAATTTACATGCTTGTGTTGTGACATGTCACATATTATTCTATCTTCTTAATTTTTTTATAATTATTTAAGTGACATAAAAAAATATCTCTATAGAGTTTAAAACCTAATCCCATATTAAGGTTACCGCAGTTGTTCGAATTTGATTGGATTTCTTAAAAAAAAGGACTGGATAGTATACCTGCCCTATATGAAATTACGATGGTTGCTAAAAATTGAGAAACAATTGAACCTTA